>WIPJ01067794.1:301384-323149 GCA_018155075.1 Cassiopea andromeda
TATATATATATATATATATATATATATATATATTTATATATATACACATATATATGTATATATATATATATATTTGCAATATCTACTATGATGATTAAAATTAACATTTTGAAGACAAAATTGCATTCTACTCAAATTGAGCTAGCAAATCCTTGCCAAATGTTACTAATCTTGAAAAAAAAGGAATGAGCGAAATACGAATTTTTTCTGCATATCGTAGGTATGAAATAAAAGGATTAGTAAAAATGATATACTAACTTTTGCTGGATAGTAAGATCAGGACAGCTTGCCATCAACCCATGATCTTGTAAATACGGCAAAGGCCCTGAATCCTCAGCTTCATAATCTGGACAGCTCAATCCTGAATCCAAACTTCGGTCCTTTGGGTACAGCAACGACAACTGCAACATAAGATTAGATTTAACCCCAAAATATGCCCAAAGCTTGAAACACACAATGCACGGTCTTTCGGAATCGCAATAATAATAATCAAGTTCTTTACAGAACGCTGGAAAGAGTAGCTAATTAAGAGCTAATTAAGGCCTACTTTACAAGGTAACAAATATATAACAAAGTATATGGTTAAATCTACAATTAAATAAAAATCAAATACAAGATACGAAAAAACACAACACGAAAAATGCAAAAAACGAAAAATGTAAAATACGACAAATGTAAAATGCGGAAAATGTAAAATACCAAAAATGCGAACTATGAAAAATGTAAAATACGAAAAATACAAAATACGAAAAATGTAAAATACGATAAATGCAAACTACGAAAAATACTAGTGAAATTCTGTTTTATACCAAGAAGTGCAGAATTATGCTCTTCCTTTACTATTAATTTTATCCAATCTGAGTCACATAGCACCACCAAAATTACTGTTTCATTCTTCTGCTTTCAAGTTTTTTATGCGAGTTTCAAATTGATTCAATTTTACACATTGTTTTGTTTCTAGAGACATTTCATGCCACAGCAGTAAGGTCAAATGAGGAATATCAATTGATGAGAACATATACCAAAAGTAGAAAAATAAATATGGTTACCTCAGCGGTGAAGTTTCCTGACCTACGCTTCTCCAGCAGGAGAGAAGACTCTATAGGGTTGTTAAATCTAAACTTTAGACAGTCTCCAAACTGTACTACATCGCCCTGTCTTAACGCAGTTGCCTCCTCTACATTATTACCATTCAGAAAGCACTTAGATGAGACTGGCTTCATATACACTTGGCTCCCATCATTTCCGACAACAATGTGACAATGTTCCTTCTCTATGCCAGAGCCTTGTAGTGCTGAAAAGAGAGATTAATCTTTAGTCTTAGAACAGATGCTTAAATTGGCAAGAAACATACTTAAAATAACAAAATATTTATGATCTTTACATCAGCGGATCTCTATTAACTTTTTCAGCCTATAGAGTGATACAAAAGCCATATGAAAAACATAAAGAAGAAACAAAATGAATAAGGAAGTACTTTAGAATTTAGACAAGGAAGAAATAACTACTTAGGTTAGCAAGAGTGTCAAATAAACAGAACAAACAATAACTACAAAAATACCAATGGGTATTACGGCTGATTGGCTATTACTCATGCTCTAACTTTCAAGCGCAGCACTGATACAACCATTGAAATAAAAACTATTTCAGCATCGTGAAACGAAAAAGAAAGCGAAAGATGGTGCACTTCATTACATCTCACAAACAATTTTTGAAATCCTCATTCATTAGGAACTAGACAAAAATAATCAGCTGTTACATTCTTAAGACTCATTCCAATTGGGCAATCCCAGATTCCGCTTTTTTCCAAATTCAATCTGAACAGCCCAGGATTACTTTAAACAAATACTCAAGAATTGCCTTTCAAAGATTTCCTCCGTTTAAAGTCACAAAGAATACAAATTTTGAGTAGAAAAGGCTGGCTGGAAATAAAATTAGATTTACCAATTCCTTGCTCCTCAGATAAATCTTCTGAGCCAATAATCGTCACTCCACTCTAAAATGGACATAATTCGGTTGAACAAACGCAATATTGTATAAGTTAAACATTGACTCTCTCTTAGCATTCTATTTTACATGGGGGTGTTCTGAAATCTACTAAAAATGTATATTTAGGATACAAATATCTACTTAATAATATCTTCATGTTGCTAAAAAGTGAAAATTACAAAATGGCAAAAACGGTACGATCCCTCTAAGAGATACGCACATTACTATACTTCCTAATAAAGCAAGTGCACTAGGACACTTAACAATACTGATGAAGGCCACTTTGCTGATGAATGTTACTATCGAGGCAGATAATACTTTTTTACAAAAAGCATTTTCCTGCTTGAAAAATAAACAAGTAATTGTTGCTAATTTGATTCCTGCAAATTCAAGTGTCAAAGTCAAAGTCCTTTCCCACGCCCAATGGCGCATAGGACGGCGCCTATCTCCATTTTTATAGCCCTAGGCCACGCGTACGTGAATGCAGTGAAAGCTACAGCGGGGGGCTGATCCACTGGTAGCTCCGCGAGTTTAACTTTCCCATTCCGTTCTCATATGTCGAGCGCCAGACGAGAAGGCAGTGAGTACCATTTTTAAAGTCTTTGGTATGACTCGGCCGGGGCTCGAACCCACGACCTACAGGTTGTGAGGCAGACGCGCTACCACTGGGCCATCACTCCGGTACGATTACAGCAAATGTAGCTCAATAGAACTTGGGCTACTGCAATAGACTCTTCCTATGTAAAACGATCATACAGTGACTAATTCGAATTTTACCTAATTCGAAGATAAAAGAAGTTAACGAATTGTATTTGTCTGATGAAAAAGTAACAAGGAGCATCGATCGGAAGAAAACATACCTCAAGTCGGTATATGACTATTTCAGCACTCAGTGGATCGACATTAATTCCAACAAGATGAGGCTTTTCTGATATGAGTAAGGTTTGTTTACCCCTTCTTCTCATTATGAGTTGCTCTTCCTACATGAAGCAAAGTAGCAAATAAGAAAATATTTAAAACAGCTATAATAAAAGTTACATTCCGATGTTTTGCAGCTTTAATCCATTTCATTACGGAAGCCAAGAACCAAATTTATAGCATGTTCTCAGCCAAGGAGAAAAAGATTGAGAATACGGTTTGAAAAAGGCCTCCAAGTGGTTCGACCCAAGCTTCCCCTGTGGTTTGAACAGGTCATCCAAGTATTTTGAACAGGGCATCCAATTCGGTTTGAACAGGGTTTCCAAGTGTGTCATAGTATGTGAGATAGTACAGAAGAGTTGATAGCTAAAGCCCTATTTCCACTGACCCAGATATTTGCGAATACGGAGAAAAATTTGTCGAATTCGGCCCTGTGTTTCCACTGATACGCCGAAATACGGAGACTTTGGAATACGCTGTCTAGGGCGTATTTTTCTGGCTCCGGAGAAATTCGAATACGCAGCGTATCAGTGGAAACACAATTGCCTGGATATTTTGGAATACGCTGCAACACCAACAATGACTCTTAACTGGTTTGGCACCAAAACACTTGAAGTGTATTGATGAGGCCTAGAGAAACAATCTCCGAAAGATTCTTTGTCGTTTGATTTGCACTTGACTAATGCTCCAGTTAAACTGGCAACAATATAGTGTACTTTATTGGACTGCGTACCCAGTCAATGTCATTTAACATCGATTGTATACAATGCATATGATTGTAATATTGAGAAGCGGCTCAACCTAAACATCAGTCAAAACAAAAAAGAGGTTCATTGTCATTTTTCGCTTTTCCTCCTGAAATTTCGCTAAGTTAAGCAGTTACAGCAATTCTATCTCATTTTTGGGCGTAGCATTAGCCGATTCCATCATGAGCTCATGTGTAGAACTCGCGGGAACACCCTCGTTCATATTTGATTGACGTAATATGTCTCACTTCAATGTAAAATATCCGGAGATATTCTGCATAACTGGGACAGAGGAAACAGGCGAAAAAAGATATACAGAGATTGACTGTGCTTGGAGTTTCCTCTAATACGCGACCCAAAGATAAAATTTCTCCGTATTCGCAAATATCTGGGTCAGTGGAAACGGGGCCTAACAGTGCCAGAATGCTGCTACTGAAATGCAGCATCTAGCTTGCCAGTGTGTAATTAAAACTGAATTCAGGCTCAATAGAATACCGAGGTGATGACGTCATAAAAATATATTTTCAGAATTTATATATTTTGACGTTGTGGAATGCAAGCACTGTAATATAGGCATGTGTCGAAAGTTTTAAGTGAGTAGTGTCAAAATTGGATGAAATATGGCCATTTGATGACAGAAACTTTGCCATACAAACCACTGTATTTTTGACCTGGTTCATAACTTTTAGAACAAGGCTCAAAATACAGTGGTTTGATAGGGACTAAGTCAGCATTCAATGCCCTGTACTTTGGTCTTTAATTGCCAGATCAAGTTCTTCAATTATGGCTATTTTAAAGTGTTTTTTCAGAATTCTGAGCTAAAATTAAAATATTCTAAAAATAGAATTTTCGTGATGTCAAACTTCGGTACTCTATATACTCCATTTTTTAAACAGTAGAGAGCTATTGGTTACCACCCAGTAAACAGCTACAATACTAGAAAACATTTGCTGCCTGAGTGGAGAGGTTTGTGGTCAGCAAGTATTCTACTATATTGAAGAATGAGAGGGACATGCTATACAAAATGCTGCAGTCTAATCTAAAGCACAACCCGAAAATTCAAAAGCTTGCAATCGCAAAAGCTAATTGCTTATTTTATTAAATAATATAGGATCTAGCCACGAACACTTGAGGTACATACCTGACATATTGTTTCGGTTTCTTTCCATTTGTTCCTCCAAGTCTGTGTCAGTTCGTCCGCCTTCTTCTCTTCTTCCGCCAGCTTTGCTTCAATTGCTTCATTGACTGTTCTGGAATATGGATCCTAGTAGAAAAACATACTTAAAACTATGTAAAAGAAAATGTGGCAAAAACAATTCATGTAAAAGCAACAGGCACATACTATAAAAGAGTCAGGGGAATCTGAAATTATCTGCAGCATTGTCAAGACTGCTGTTGCACTTGATCAATCTCTGATAACGTCAAGAATAAGACTTAAAATGAACGGGTCGGATACAGAGTTCTTTGAAATAGTAAACACTGTATGCCACACTACATAGGCTAATCTGTTGTCCTCCAGTTTGCTTGAATTTTCTGAAGAAATATTACAGCGATGCAACTCTTTTTGACCAAAGTGCTTCGATGAAAAGCAGAACATAGCAAATTAATACCTTTTCGGGGCTGTTTTGAATCATCGCCTTCAATCGCTCAATTTCTGCTCTCAATTCTCGAATTAACTTCACATTTGGATCCTACAAAAAGCAAATAACGATTCCTTTTACAGTAAAGGTGTTGTAATGGGGATATATTACTTCAAAATATGCCTTCATTTAGGCCCAGCAATACTTATAAAACTATTTTCTTTACAAAGGTGGCATAAGACAAGCTTATAAAATAGCTGTACATGTATAAATTTAAATTACACAAAATAGCTAATAAAAGCCAACTAATTCGGGATAAAATAGCAAATACGAACTGGCAAATAACCACGCAGAAAGCATTTGAAATGACTGACTATTTTAAAGCATCCTGCCCAACCCCCCCCCCTAATAAATCAGCAAGTTGCCTATTCCAGTGCTGAGAATAGAATTTCTTAGTGGCGAAAAGTGCTTAGAATAATGAGATATTCTAAAATACTAGCAAAGAATCAATTACAAGAAGAAGAAACAAAAAATTGTGGATTGGTGCATGGTCTCTTTACAATGGTACTAATGTAATGGGAACCCAAGTCAACGTGCCTTCCAGATATTCAAAAACATGAGTTGGTTCATAACATAACAACCCTACTAATTCAAATTCTAGGGAAATCTTGTAGTTTGGTAGAACAAGCCTTTACGTAAATCCATAGGACATAGCAAGGCATGGTTAATTTTACTCTAACCTACAAACAGTACAAAAAACAATAATACTAAGATATTTCGTGGCTTATGTAAAGCATGAAAAATTAAATTACCTCATTAATTGTTGGCCTATTTATGATTTTCATTGCACGACTTGCGTATCTTAATGTGCTCAGTGTTTCGCCATAATTTATATCAGCTGGTGATATAGCTACAAGACATCGACAGAAATTTAAAGAAAATATTCATTGATAAAAACTAGGGTCGAATAATTGTAAGCCAAACATTGAGAGAAGTTAGATTTTATTTGCTATTTTCAAAAATAAATCTAAATGAAATGTTTTTCTTTAGGAGAGGAGAAGGAGCCAGGGAACTTGAAACAGATCCGTAACGGAGACAATATACCAGGAAAACTAGTATGACACTGGCTGATCTTAACATAGCCTCTTTTAACAAACTGTGACTAGGGGGGGGGCAAACGCCAATGAGGGACCTCTTTTTACATTAGATATACTCAGGGTTGTGGAGCCAAAACATTGAAGGGGCTCCAAATACCTAGCTGGCAGTACCAAATGTCAAGAACAAGAAGTAAAAAATGATGGGGTACGTGGGATTTTCTCCCTGGAAAATTTTTAGAGCCATACTCTTTAGGTCTTTGGGATACGTCCCATTTAATTGTAGAGATACACTCCTTCTAAACAAATATAGCATATAGCTTTGTTGATATGCATGTGAAAACCTTCAATAAACCTTTCATTCATGTACTTAAAAATATGAAAGGAAAAGGGGCCATCTACTGGGGTGTCAAAATACTGGAGAATACTGTAACTGGGGGGAAGAATGATAACTGATTGGAAATTGCCCCATAGTTCAATGCTAAAAGTGACCATGACTCTTACAGTACATACAATCTCTGCAAAAAGTTCTCGTAACACTAATTCAATTAATGCATGATAAAAATAATCTTTTTGTCTATGTCGAACGATTGTAATTCCCTCCCCCGTAAAAACAATGTCGAATTAAACGTTTATTTTCCAGAGAAGTGTCTGCTAGCATAGCGACCTTTCTGTACCTGTCGACACTGTATATAACAACATTGTTTTGAGGGGGAGAGAGAGGGATACTACTCAATATGCAAGAGAAACAGTGCAAGTATTCCAAAACTTCTAGCAGATATTGTATTTTACTGCCATTACATAAAACTGCCTTGCTTCGAAAGCTAACTGTTCTGACTAGACATTATATTAGCAATGGAGCAAGGGCTTGTCATTCATAACCATGTCTTTCCATGTTGAAAATTGTATCTGTCTTTACCTGCAATCATAATCGTTTTCGAGTTGCCACCAAGACTATCTTTCAATAACCATGTCAAAACAGAATCTCTATATGGAACAAATGTGTTTCTTTTTGATGTGTGCTTCGATTCAGATAAATTGCTTGAATTTTCAGCTGAAATTTACAAATCTTGAGAAATAATAACATAGCTAATAACACAGTCATATTGCAAATGTTTAAATAGGTGAATTCAAAACTATATAAAAAATCGAAGGGATAACATTTCCTAAATTTCTAATCAGCTGAGATAAAATATGGCTGAAAAGTAAGGTAATATGTTTTCATTCTGGCTTCCCAATATGCTTAGTAATATCTTTCTAATAAATGAAGGAAAAATTAAACTATTTAGATGAGTTGCACATACGATGCAAGCCTACCCAGGTTCAACCTAGGATAGATTTTGTAGTGGGAACATAGCTAACTGTTGTTTCAGAGGTAGTTTTAATCTACGATGAACCTAGGATAATGCCGTGTGAAAAGAAACATCGAGTGAACCCGGGTAGTTTCTATTAACAAGTTAAACTCGCCAAGTCCTTATTCTTATTGTTGAGTTGCAATACATTACAGAGCGAGTATTTTCCTGCAAACATCGAGCATTGTTATAGTATTTTCATTATTTGCCATATTGAGTATTTATAATTTAGTGAAATGCGCATGCGTTGAAAAGCTAGCCCGGGTTTATCTTTGGTTCATGTTCACACCTTGGCTAGAACTAATCTGGACTGAACCTGGGTTAGAACTAATATAGGCTGAACCTAGACTAGTTTTTATTGTTGGTAACAGGGCTAAAATACCCTTTTTAGAAGTCATAAGGGTACCTTTCACATCTTCTTTAACAATTGTAAATTCTATTCTAACCAGTCAAGCAAATTCATAATCAACAACGCAGGAGGGGTTTCGTGCACACTGGATTCGTTCAAACATCATGGTAAGGACGCATTCCCTTAAAGCCCGTCTACACGATAAAACATCATCATATAATACAGCGTCAAATATCATCGAACATGAGTTGGGTCATGTGCTTGAAAATGCTTGAGGTGCACAAAACACTGCTCTCAAGTGGTTAATTAGGCGCTTATCAGAATCAAATGCCGTCGAACAACTTCAAACATTTCTATTGAGAACCTACTAGCATGCTGTCCTAATTCAGAAAACTTGATTGGCTAATGAAACCGACATCGTCAAATATCATCAGATTTTTGCTGTATGCTGCAAAATACTCGAACATCACCCAACATGTTTGAAAATGTTTACGATTCCATGATGAAGTAGTCTACACGATCAAATATTTATCTTTGAACATTATCAAACTCATATTCGATGACGTTTGACGCTGATTTGTATAATGATGTTTTATCGTGCAGACGGGCCTTGACAAAGAGAAACGAAGATTTAAAATGAAAAACTACATCCATAACCATGGCAATGTTTCAGAAAGACCAAAAATTGAGAAAGGCAAAATACCTAATGTTGAAATTACTAGGCCTAGAGTAGATAGAGACTTGTTGATGCTACCACCCTCCTTCAACCGGACACCAGTGGCACCTGATGCAGACGCACGCTCACTAAAATAGAAACAGTTCTGACATCAAAGCGATACAGCATAGGCAAGAATTCTATACGAAATTTAATCCATTGCAAGCTTCACATAGCTATTTTAAGAATTTCCTCTTATTTCTTAACAACATGGCACGCTTTAACGTAAAAACTACAGATATAAATCCAATTCTTCGTGCTGTCCTATACAATTTTTCATGGAGGTAAGCAAAACCAGCACGACAATACAATTCTTTCAATCAAATGGCTACAAAGGGAGGATTAATGAAAAGCTCATAGGGCGTCCAGAGCAATAATGAAAGCACCAAAATAAGGATAAGCAACCTCAAAAAGCATTAACTCAATTGTGGTTAGGAGGACGCAGTGGAATCCACCTCTAGCAGGGTTTCCAGGTAGATTTAAGCCAAACTAAGCAGCCCACAAAATGTCTCGCTTAAAAGAGGAGCATTTACAAGAACTATATAACCTTCCACAAACCTTCCGGCCAAATCCACTAAGTTGATTTTGCTAACTGTCTCACTGGGTACATTGTCTGAAAATCGAGCCTGAAAAAATGTCCCAACAATACTAAGGAAATATGATTCTGTCACATGAAATATTGGTCAATTCAAAGTGATACCAAAAACCTAAAGAAAGTGCAATGAAAACTTTTCGAAATGTACAACATAGAAATAGAGCGAATATCAATTCATATATTTATAAGAAACTGAGATGCATACTTGAGTAAACTTGACACAAAATATAGCATGGGATCTGCTACTGGTATCATTCATCATCGTCGCCGCAGTGCTTCTACAGTAAAAATATTCAAAATGTCTTACAACATACATTTGAGTTTTCAAAATCTCACAAAGTACGATTTTGCGTCTCTACATCACTTTTAACTGCCGCCTCAAAAAGCGAAAGTAATTCCAAGCGCTTCCCAGTGGTCTAAAGTAACATTCTAAGACAATTAGAGAGTAGTCATTAATTATCTGTCAATGGGGACGGTGGCTTTTGAGAGGGGTATGTAACAAATATGTAATTTTAAGGGTGTGTTTCAAAAAAATATTTAAAAATGTAGGTGCATAAAACGAAAATTATCTATATTTCAAAACATTATAAATAATTCAACTAGCTAAATAATTCAGAGTGTCAGTCATCATCTGATGATTCTACTAAAGTACTAACACCTGTAAGCTAGTTTTTCTATAGATGCTCACAGAAAATTGGGAACAAAGCAAACACGTACGAACTGTACATAGTTGAGCATATGCAAAATCTTGTTTGGGAGAAGGGTATGGAATATTGCTTAGATCTTTTTGTGAGGCACCAAGTACATTTTTGAGTTGTAAGAGGAGTACTAAATTTTTTTGAAAATTAAGGAAAAGCTTCCACCTCCTCCCCAAGAAAGACATTATTACAAAACATAAATAACAGAAGCCTGGTTCTCATACGTCATAAAGATAGTAAAGATCGGGGACTTTTCCGATCCCCAATAAATGTGATCTTTGCGATGACCTAGTTCACATATATCAAGAGAATCGTAAAGATCGTAATACTTTTGGCCATTTTCAACAAACATCAATAAGTAGTGACGTAACGACGTACAAGAATGTATCCCAGTCTCGTAGAAAATACGTTCTCATTTGTCGACAACATCCCAGTCGATCGGGGATTGTCGGGAATGCATCAGAAAAACAGAAACCCTTCTGATTTTTACGATTTCTTATGACATGGAACTGAGATCGTCAGGGACAGACTGGAATGTTTATTTTTGCATAATCTCATATATCGTAAGAATCGGGAATCGGACAAATCCCCCATCTTTACGATTCTTACGACATATGAGAACCAGGCGTAAGTCACAAATACAAACAAATAATAATACAAATAACATGTATTGTAATTGGATAATTATTGCTATTGGTTTGTGGTTTATGACTTACTATTATTCATATGTTAAGAATTATTTCCCTTATCGTGAACCTGTAAGAAGTTCTTGCCACGAGTACAAAATCTGCCAACCTCAACAGACGTCTATGCTTTATCAGTTTCTTAGAGTTTCTTATCAACAGATAAAAGAAAGACGTCTGTTGAGATTGGTTGTTTTAGTACTAGTGGCAAGAACTTCCTAGAAGTACATGATCTTTGTAAAACAATAGTTTATACGTAGACTAGTACTGGACACGCTAAAATCAAGAAACTGTTAGAGCTACAAGGAAAGACCTAAAAAACACTCTAAACAAATAGTACTTTGGAACTTAGTTCAACGTAAAGCTGAACCAACAACGATGTGAGCATAACGAAACACTAAATTTGAACTGATTGACGTTTTTGTGTTATATTACTAATATTGGTGTTTATGTTTTTGTTGTAGTTCTGCTTACTAAATTAAGAGACTTTTAAGAAACTTTTAGAACTGAAATGTGTCCAAAACTTAATAATATTTTAATACTAGACCTTGCGTCAGGTTTCTCATAAAAAAAGCGTAACTCTCTAATTGCATTAGCTAACCTCACAGAATTTCCTTCGTTGATATAATGCTCCATCTGGGAAAAATCTGATACATGATTGACTGTGGCCCCTACAAAAGATATTATCAAATGAAAGATAAAAAGGTACGAAAGTTCTACACAGTCTCAAGCGTTGGGAAGTACAAGCACTCTTATCCTTTCTCAGCTTGGTAGTTTAAATCATACTACTGTCTACATGTTCCAAAGGAAATAAGAAATAAAAAATATATCTCATAAAGAGCATTTTTCCAGAATTTCCAACAAATTCTGAAAAAAATTCTTCTCACCTTGGACAAATGGTCCCTCTTTCGGGTGTTCCCGTATGCGCAGGTTATCTTGCTTCTTGGTTTTTGGGCCTGGTCGTAATAAATCTCGAGCCTGCTCATTATAAATTTCAATGTAACTGGTGGAAAGAAATCAGTAACAATTACTGCTTCAACAAATTTTTGATCAAAATTATCAACACAAAACATCAAAAAAAGATTCACTGCCAATTACTATGATACTACCTCTAAAAAAACAATTTGTGTGAAACATAGTCCAATTTTACTAGAACATTGCAAGAATGGGGCACTATATTTTTCTATTGTATTTTGACTTACACGTCATGCGATATTTCTTCGACTAATCATTGGTAAAAAGAGCCTTATTCACTTTGTTCAGCTTATTGTAAATATGTTAAATTTTAAGTACCATATACATTTGGGATCAGAAGACTCAATGTCCTTTCTTGTTGTATATGGTGCAAACAAAGTACATTGTAGCTGTAGTTCTAGTTTAGATTTTTATGCGGTAGAAAGAAGAGCCGTATCCACCAAGATGGTATAAGAAATATAGCTACATAAAATAAAATCCATCGACATGGCAACATCTTTCTTAGCTATATGTGCCTTATAGCCTACACGCAATGAATGCTTATTAAATTGACGAAGGCTACTCCTGAACTCCTAAGATAGACTCTGCTGGATTCTGCAGAATAGAAAACAAGGGCCTACACTGTCTTCCTTGTAGCAACTTTGAGAGGGGATGACTTCGGGCTACTATGTAACGATGATTTAAACAAGAATATATTGAAACAAACCTTATCTCAACTCTGCAAGAAGTTTCACTGCTATTTTCAAAGCATGCAAATAAGTTCTAAAAAAACAACAATTTATGACGTGCAGATAAGTTCTAAAACAAACATTTCATGATGGAAGAGAGGAACAAATGCAGTGTTCACCTACACTAGAGCACGACGCTAAGACATCTAAATCTTGGGGAACTAACTAGAAGGTCCCTCTGCAAATAGCAATGAAACAGTTTCCCGAAAAATAGAAAAAGACTATCTGTGGAACAAGTGAAATCTACAGCAAAACATTTAAGCAAGGTATTTTAGATGTTGATGAGCAAGGGATATGAAATAACCACATACGTCTTGCTAATCAAATTAGAGGGACTCTTAGCGATGTATTTTACAAGGGTGGAAGGGTGCGACATCTGCAACGCTTGGCACCACTCCATGGATTCTGCTTTGATACAATTATTGAAAGATCATTTCTATTCCTGCCTCACTAAAACGCAGTGACAGATACCATATACGTCAACAAGCTTGCTGATAGCTGGTCAAAACCTAAAAGTGAAGCCTATCGAAGCATAATACTTTTTCTTTGGAAATATCTAAGGCAAATTTTAAATTGTTAACTGCTTTTTGTAACAACAGGATTATTGTTTCATATTCAAGGCTTGTAGTTTCCACAACCAAAAGTAGACGTCCAGGATAGGACGATAATGGTAGTGAAAATGAGCCTGGCTTTATTATCTAAGCATCTGAACGGATTGGAGCCCAACACCTTTTATAATCAACATTCCTTAAGTACGTCCCTGTGGCCTCTGCTACTAAGGCACTATATAAAGTTGGTTTTAATTAGTTAATATAGCTATTCTATATCTTACCAACAGTAAGTAACTTTATGAAATGAAATGCCCCTTCTAGTGCACTGCACAATGGAGTTTGGCGTTTAGCATCTTTATGGATTTCAGCATCTTTATACGTTACAGATAAATTCATTTACTGTTGGTAAGATATACAATAGTTACGGTAAGTAATTAAAACCAACATATTGAGCAGAGCACTAAAATAAATCAACCATTTAAGCAAAGTCTTAGGGGTGACTTATAGGGGGTCTCAGGGGGTGGAGCCCCCCTTGCTAAAATTATTGATCAGTTTGGGGGTTCAGTCCCCAAAATTCTTGTATTTCCTTTGCTTTTCAAAGTGTATGAACCTTGCTTTCAAAGTGTTTTGTATTGCAATGGCCAATCTTGCACTCCTACATGGTTATTGAGACAATTCTAATTTTTATATCAGTAGTTAACTATATCAGTATTTAACTATATCAGTATTTAACTATATCAGTATTTAACTATATCAGTATTTAACTATATCAGTATTTAACTATATCAATATTTAACTATATCAGTATTTAACTATATCAGTATTTAACTATATCAGTATTTAACTATAACTATAATAACTTAATTATCATGCCTGCACTTTGAAAATATGGGCGTGACTGCAGCTTAGCTACACTGAAAAAGTGGGCATGGTTGAATCTAGAGCCCTCCTTGTTACAATTTTTAGAAATCGCCCCTGCTAAGTCTTAAGCCAAGCGAATGAAAAGGCTAGAAGCATATCCTGTATGTGCGAAAAACAAATACATTCATTGGGCTTCAATGAAATGGTTCTGATCTTCTTTCTAGAAAAAGAAGAGAACTTGAGAAGAGCATACCTCTGAAATTCTTGGAATAAGGCCTTTATCTTTTGAAGTACCCATCATTGTGAAGGTTTTTCCAGCGCCTGTTTGCCCATATGCAAAAATGCAGGCGTTGTAACCCAGAAGGGCAGATTTAACTACATCTGCACCCAGATCATTGTAAATCTACAAAAAACATGATACAAACGCTTTTACCAACTCGGGGTGAATGCAAGAAATATGATGCTCAGGCTTTGTGAGGCACGAAATTGATGCTTTTTTAATTTGTTTCTAGCTTAAATAAAAATTTTCTTATAAAAACAGTTTTTTCAAGTTATTGTTTGAAACCCAGCCTGTCTATGTTTCTCAAATCCATTCCAATTTTTTGCCTTATTTCAGCATCATGTTTCTTATAGACATATTTGATTATAAAAAAGATGTGATCCAGCCGGAGAGCCTGCGATATCAACTGATTTCTGCCTGAGCCGGTGGCCTATTTTCAGGCCAGATTCTTATCATGACAATGGATAAAGTTTCTTACATAATGGAAACGAACACAGATAGATTAAAAGAAGATTATTCATCACGAGGCTTAGAGAAAAACAAAGTTCGCGTCAGCGGATCGTTGATCAACAAGTACAAAATGTAAACACTACAAAATATAAAGCAAGGTGTTGCATAACCCTTTTTAAGAAACATCTACTAGGGGGGCAAATCCCTAAAAAGGGAACATGCCAGTTCAAAAATCAAAGAAAAAATTTGAGGACTAGGAGCACATTTTGGTGGAAAATCCCTTCAAAGATGTTTTTATAAGGACCTATCTCATTTTCTAATTGGAAATTCTAATGTTCATAAAAGCAAATACGTTTAAATCAGAGTCTTAGCGAAGACCATTTATCAGCTATCGTAGCAAGTAGTCTAATGTCTCTGGTTGCTGCAACATGGGAAAGAAAAGGGGTCTGAGGGCAACGCCCCCAGGAAACTTTTTGATTCAGTGCCTTATACTCTGGCTTAAAATGCATCTCCCAATATCATGCATGCCATTAGCGGAGGGACCTAAAATTCTGCTGCATCTGTTTTCTACAAGAGGTATCCTTCAAGATGGCTTGGACGGCATTCCCACATTTCATATTTAACACTTACAGCCACAATTTGAGCCACGGTTGATTTACTCAAAAGCCATTTTTTCAGTTCTAATGCAAGGCTTTTGGAACAAAGGGGTAATTTCTGGGGGCAAAACTCCATTTACTAGGGGGCAATCTTGAAAACTAGGGGGTATTGCCCCCGCGAGCTTGTATGATAAAAAAGGCCCTGAAGTACTGAATATTCCTATTTACAGTACTCCCCCGCCCTCCCCCCAAGAGAACAACCGTGAGATTATGGTAAATGTTCCAATAGCAAATGGCCAACACAATGGAAAACAAACATGGAATACTCCGCTTTTCAATATTCTTTGAAATCACTTTTAGTTTCGTCAAAACAAGAAGCTGCATGACCCACCTGCTCTTGCTTGGTAAAATGGCGATCATTTTCTTTTACTGACCAGTACGCATGATCAAAGCTAAATTGCTTTTCATAGAATGGATTTTTGACAGTATGTTTGTCAATTGAGAACTCATTCTTCAACTACAAAAAAAGATTCGTCATGTAATTTCTGATGGGTGGAAAGGAAGACAGTCTACTAATGGCTAGTGGGATAAGGCTGACTCATTCACTGAGTGGTTGGTTACCTCAGTGATTGAACGACTACCTGATTGGCTGATTAGCTGATTGGTCGATAAGCTGCTCGACTGATAAGCTCATAGTCTGATTGCCTTGCTGTCTCGCAGTCTACTTGGCTGGCTGAAGAAGTGAAAAACCGAGCGCAAAATCCAAAGGGGGTGGTTGCCATAAAGTGCCTTGAACTTATGGCCATAAAACATGGGTTTGTTCAGATGGGGAACAGTGACGGCAGGGGCAAAAACGGCCCCCTTTCAAAAGATAAGATGCATGACTGCAATTAACTTCAAAAAATCCTACAAATATTCATGTAGCATAACTATACGGCACAGTACACCAAGATCATCCAGTAAATGTTTACAAATTCGCTGAATAAATACAACAAATGATTCAACCACTGCTTGCTAGCATAAAATCCAATATAAAGTAGGTCTGCCAGTTTAAAAAATCTTAAGATACTGGTAGGCTAATAATCCAGTGAGCTTGGAAAGCCATGCGGCCTACATTTCAAGAATTCTTAGCCGTTTGCCAAATTAGATATCGCTTTGGCTGTGAAGTAGTGGCATACATTATTTTTTACCTGTTTATTCATTTAACTATTCGTTTGCATCTCAACTGGGAAACATACTATGCCATAACGGAATTTATTTTTCACATAGCTATATCTGTTTATCGTTGAGAAAGGACATGGCCTAAGTTTGCACAAAAGAAATGAGGCAAAAATCGTTCTTAAGCGCAAGTGTCAGCTTTTTCTGGTGAAAAATTTTATACTGGCCTGTTTTTATTGTAAACTAAGCCAATATTTAAATTACGTTTCATTGACTACCTTATTATGAGATAGATGAAAAATCGCAAATACCAATTTGAAATTACAAACGAAATTAGGGTTTGAATCAAATATAACAAGGCAGCGTTGGCAGAGATCAAAACATAAGCTTAATCGAAGGTGCTGAAAACACAACTCAAATTAGAGCAGATGGCCTTAAAATAAATTAATCTAATTGAACTTTTCATTCCAAGATGGGCTTAGACAATGCATATTAACGTGCTATCAATGTACCAGGTCGAATGCTGCGGATGGAATTTTATCGAGAATATTGTGAGGGCACTGCGCACGCTCTCTTATACTGCGAATGGAAGAGAGACTGTGTGTGGAACTGAACCGAGAATGCGGTCAAGGAGCTAGGCCGCTATCTCAAACTGTGACGGGAATACTACTGAATTCCTGCACTTCTTAATGATTTTAAATGAGCCAAAATGTAGAAAAGTTCTCACTTTCTGCTGAATCATGCTATAGTAAATAATGATTTAAACAAAATAAAATAATTATAATAGGAGTTTAAAGTGCCTTATAAAATATTCTTTGCGGCTGATAGTGAACTTAAATGTAGTTCCACCGTAGTGATTTGAATTCGAAACAAATTAAACTTACATAAAAGATAAGGAAAACCGCATATTAAAACCTATGTATTAGTGCTTCGGCAACACAAAAAGAAGACTTCTATCTAAATAAATGCAGTCTGTAACTAAAATCTAAGGTAAATTCCATGTTGCAAATGAGGCTTGCGACTTTTGAGCAAACTTGAATTTAACGTGATACTTAATCGACATAACCAAGTGTAGTATGTGCCAAACAGAGACTCGTAAACACTACTGTGAACTTAGATGACGTCAAAATCGCTAAAAATATTGAAGAGCGTAAAAACATGCCTTTTTGTTGATTATTCTCACATTTTCATCTTCCATCGATAAAATGACTTCAGCTCCCATATCTATTTCCCTGAAAGAAAAATGAGATTCCTTCATAATGTGTAAGCAAACATACCAAGAAATAAACTTAATTTCTTTCCGCGACGCAAAGTCAGTTAAGTTGTTTGATACGTAGCAATAGAGTACCGAAGTTATGATGTCATAGAAATATATTTTTAGAATTCTTATATTTTAACCTTGTGGAGTGAAAGAGCACCGTAAAATAGCCATGTTTGGAAAGTTTTAGGTGAGTGGTGTCAAAATTGGATGAAATATGGCCATCTGATGACAGAAGACTTGCCATACAAACCCTGTATTCGACCTGGTTCATAACTCTTAGAACCAGGCTCAAAATACAGTAGTTTGAGAAGAACTGAGGTAGCATTGAATTCCCTATAACTTTGTCACTAATTGTCAGATCAAGCTGAAATTTTTCAATTATGGCTATTTTGAAATAGTGAATATTCTAAAAATAGAATTTTCGTGGCGTCACACTTCGGTACTCCATTAGGAGCACAATAGCTTGCGTCATTACTATTGTATAGGGAGCGGTCATTGACAAGCACCGGGATGGAAGCAAAACTTGCAAGGGTTTGAAAGTTCCTGATGATTGTTGGTGGGGGTTCAAGTTTTCAAGAGATCTTTTCGGGGGTATTGTAAAATTAAAAAATGTGTGTTTCTTACACGTGCGAGCGGTCTATTCCAAATCTGTGGCCATCAAAGGCAGAATTAACTCCGAGACAGTTGCTTTATAGATGCTTATGAACACCAATCTTCTATTCATTACTCAATTCATAACACTATTTATGGTTCGGCGAGGTGACTTTAAGTCCCTGAAATTGAACTAGAGAGACGCCTTTTAGTACTCTCTCGTCACCAATGGCCTGCTGTGGCATTACCGCTAGGCCACGGCTGCTCTCTCTACCTCTCTTATATACTCTACAATAATTTACTGTATTAGGAATTCGGAAGGTTTCACTAGGAAGATCATACTAAGTATCAATACACACCTATTTGCTCTCGTACAGTCCCATTCATACGATGCGGAAGTTACTTATGCGGATGCAAATACTATTACGTCATAAAATACCTGGGAACAAAACGTGATTCTATGGTTTCTGATTACCCACGATGTTTCGCCTGTAGCGCACAATACAAAATACAAAATACGAACCGATCTGACTTCTCCAGCCCTTCTCAAGTACTGAAAATCCAAGCCTAAACTAAACAACAATGGTCCTGCGCAAAATAGATTCAAGTGCTTTCTCAAGCCAGTTGAAATCTAGCCTATAGGTCCAATGTTAGTTCCTAACTTATACAAATGTGAAACAAGATTACTACATTTAAAATTACCAGTATTACAGTATGAAACTAAAATAAGTTTTGATTGTAACGTAAGTTTTCACAGATTCATTACTGTGTAGCTTTTATGCTGAGTATGGTATACAATACGCACAGCATGCCCTAGAAGAAGAAGCTTCAAATTTTCTAACTCCTTGGTCCTTGGGTTGTACTTAGTTGAAGCTAAAACTACAAAGAGCTTAGCCAAATTCAAACAAAATCAAACCCTGGAAGGGCACTCATTGCACGTACAACATCTGTAGAAACTAGTTATTGGTATACTTCAAAAGTCGAAGTTCCTTCCGCGGCAATGGCGCATAGGGCGGCGCCTATTTCCGTTCCCAGTACCCTTAGGCCACATGTCTACGAATGCAATGAAAGCTATTGCAGAGGGCTGGTCCAATGGCACCTCAGCATGTTTAACCTCCCCCCCCACTCCATTCTCATAAATCGAGCGCCAGACGAGAAGGCAGTGAGTACCATATTAAAAATTTTTGGTATGACTCGCCCGGGGCTCGAAGCCACGACTTCCGATTGCGAGACAGACGCTCTAATCAATGGGCCATCACTCCGGTACATTGGTATACTTATTTTATTTTATTTTACCACACTTTTCTCTGTGCCAATTAAGTTCATGACTTGTTTTTAGTGCTCTGGTATGTTGGTTTTAATTAACTCATATAAAAATTTCATTCTATACCAAAAGTAAACACATTTATGATATGACATGATAATATGAGGTAATATGATCCCTTTCTCAGATGCACCCACCAGGCTGAAAAGTGGGGGTATAAAAAAGCTTTGCATATCTTTGTAGGGTTACAGAATTTATGACATATATTTTAATGGGGCATGAAAATCTTTTATACTTTTAATGACTTACTTCCACCCTGGTACCCCTCAAATTCAATGACAGCCCCCATAATTTCAAGCCTCGTATATTTCAATAAATGAAGCGAGCATACTAAAAGCTTCAAAGTAGCCTATCTTCTTTGAACCAGATGAGATAATAATACACAATAGTAAACATATACACTTCCAAAAAGTAGCTGAGAGAAAAAACGATAGCCACGTCAATGCACTAATAGACGGGTCTCTACTCAGAGGTGGCGCCAGGGGGTGGCTCGGGAGCTACAGCCCCCCGTCGGTACATGCTAGCCCCCCGTTCGAAGGTGAAAAATGATTCTTCGTGAATTTTTGGCATTTATAGTACCCTGAAAACCGCATTTACCTCCCTCGTCGGAAGAATCAGCCCCCCGTCCGAACATGCTAGTCCCCCCGTTCGAAGGTGAAAAACGATTTCTTCAGGAATTTTTGGCATTCATAGTACCCTGAAAACCGCATTTGCCTCACTCGTCGGAACATTCCTGGCGCCACCTCTGTTTCTACTGAGCCTCGCTCAACAAGCTCGGAGCTCGGAGCGCGGAGCTCGTTCAACAAGAACGCTCGGAAGGGGCTTTTCTTCTAGAATCTCCGATGCTCACTTCATTACTTCATAAGTAGTAATGAGGTGGCATCTTCGCCTATAATCACCTCTTAGCATAGCAATCAGGGCGCAAAGATCACTGGTAAACAAAGGTGACAATATTGATACACCCAATAGGCAACGTAATTGGCATTCTTTACAATGTATACCTATTTCTCCAGCTAATAAAACAAAATCAATGTACCCATTAAGAACGTTTGGCAATTACGATGAAACCAGTATCCAGTTTATAGCATTGTTGTTAGCCACTCTACAACAGAGTTTTACCCACAACCCGGAATGCTAGGCGAATTTCACTTCGAACCGCGATCCAATACTGCACTTTTTGCTATTGAGCGAATCGACAATTGAACTTTTTTATACTCTGGTAGCAGTACTTCATACCCGAGCCCCCATTGACACTAAGTGTCTCTGCTACTGTAAATATTCTAGAATACTGAATACTAGGGGGGAGATAATAATCGGGGAAGGAAAATTTTAGGAAAATGAATATAAGGGGGGCTGGAATAAAAGGGAGTAGGAAAATTGGTGGGATTGAAAAGAGAAAACACAGTTAGGTGAAGCACATATTTCGAACTTTTTCTTGAACTTCTGTATGTGGTTGGTTGGACACTGCAGAACTGCAATGCTTAATTCCTGATACTCTCTAACTCATCCCATCTTCAATACACTCTTTTCTTTTTATAAGAATAAAGTCTATAAGAATATTGAGGCTCAAAATTGCTAAAATTTAAGAATAATTTAAGAATATTGCCAGGCTCAACCTTCATCAAAACTAAAATATTTTGATAATCGAATCAAATTTAATTAAGAGTTTCCTCCCAACACAAAACATTTGTCACTCTGACGCTATATATATCTATATGTTTTAAAATTCGTTGAAATTTATGGTGAATCAACACATCAAAAATGATTTAATATGTTTCTTTGATCTTAAGGCGAATTTACACCTTGTGTTGAGCAAGAACAATTTAAGAATAATTTAAGAATAATCTCAGGCTCAAAACCGAAAATTTTTAAGAATATTGAGGCTCAGAAAAAAATTAGGTATTCTTATAAAAAGAAAAGAGTGTACGAGACGTAACTCAAGTAGTTATTCACAATCAAGTGAGCGCAGTCCTCGCAATACCGCTATTGGTATAGTGCTTTCTTTGAGAATATCGCTCGTTGTAAAGAAAAGAGTTTCCTACAGAGGCCTAAACTTCCAGAAGAGCTACGACCAGAAACATGTCAGAGAGAGTTCCTTTCTTCTTTATTCAATGCGACATTCCAGAGTTTATTATTTCGACATGCGATAAGACGTAAACGATGTTATTTAAGACATAACCGATGTTAAGACCTAACGAGAAAGACTTTACCTAGGAAATAAAGGACTTTTCGAGACATCAATATCAATTATATATAAATATATAAATTATA
>WIPJ01067794.1:341428-359424 GCA_018155075.1 Cassiopea andromeda
TGTGTGTGTGTGTGTGTGTGTGTGTGTGTGTGTGTGTGTGTGCACTTTAATGTCTATTCTTCTCTGTCTACCTGATGGATTCTTCAAATTGTTCTTCACCTATACAAAATTTGAGTAAATTACAAACAAACTACCCATTTTCTATATGTTATTTACTTTATTTACTGAAAAGGTTTATAAGGAAATGAGGCTAAAATGACCAAAAACGTAAGAAAATCTTAACAAAATCAAAAAAGTAACACAGCTTTGCACGCTGCAAAGCAGCATAGAAATAAAGAAACTTTTTCGTCAAATTGCATGCCACTTAATGAAAGCGTGCTTCCCCTTAAGGCCGGTTTCCATTTAAACGAAGGCAGCGATTCGACCGAGGCGGCCTTAGGTTGGTGCATGCGTAGTATGTCCAGATGCGGATTCCTCCTCAGCTACATTGCGAACTCTTCCATTGGTCGATAATCCATGTCTACGTATGCACAAACCTCAGGACGACTCGGCTGAATCGCTGCATTCGTTTAAGTGGAAGCTGGCCTTTATAGAGTAAATGCTATACTACAATGAAATGTTGTCTGTGAACAGTCTGCTGAAGCAGGCAAGTAATTTCCTTTCCCTGTTCACAATTAGTCCCGTTTAGAGTTCCTTTCCACTTTAGAGCCCCAAGTGCTATACTTCGTTGAACGCTCTATTCTCTGATCTCACAATAGAGAAATTTCATTTATAGATTTGTGCTGGATACGTTCATCTGTGTAACTCAACTTGGATTTTGCTGTGTGTATTTTGTATTCGTCGCAGAACAACTTCACCAGGTAATCAAAAAGGATTCTACCATAAAGTTAAAATGCAGCATTAGGAGATTCATTTGGATCCTTTTAAGAAGCCACAGGGACCTTGCTTATTGCTTTCTTGTTCATATTTAGTTCTTTGTTTATATACTTATCATTGCCAATGAGACCATCATTCCGACGAGAATGATGACTTAATCATTGCAAGGTAATTTCAGTTCTCTAGTGCTAGAGAACTAAAATCGAAAAGCACCTCTTCAGCACTATGAGCAGCTTTTTACCCCGTAAACATTTGATGCGAAAATATACCTACGCTTCCCAAGCAAAATGCTTCTTTAAAAAAGCTTCATTACTTATTGCAAAAATGTTCCTTGAATGAATAAAGTTAACTATGGAACTACAGTTTAAAGACGTAAGCAAAAACCAGCTCTGCTATAACTTCTGTCTGCAATGTCTGCAATGTTTGTTCCTAAAGGCCGATTTCCACTTAAACGAATGCACCGAATCGGCCGAGGCGGCCGGAGATTGATGCATGCGTAGAAGGGGATTATCCACCGATAGAAAAGTTCAAACCATTTGAACCTCCCAATTAGCTGATTCGGTCGAAGGTAGCCGAGGAGAAATCAACCTTTGAACCTACTACGCATTCACCAATCTCAGACTACCTCAGTCAAATCGATGCATTCGTTTAATTAGAAACCGGCCTTTGCATCCGATTTTCCCTTTAATTATACAGCAATGCTTCTTATAAAGCTATTCTAACATTTCAAATTCATTTCAGCTATTTGGATTGATGGACATCCGATACTGGACACTTGTCTGCTTTGTACCTGTGCTCCTTATTTCAATGATTCGTGAACTGCAGACGATTGCCTATCTTTCAGCAATAGCAAATTTCCTATGTTTTATTGGTCTCATTGGGACTTACCAATACCTGTTCTTTCACCTCAAGAATCCAAACGACTTCCCACCATTTGCACCACCTAAAGAATTTCCATTGTTTTTTGGAATAGCAATCTTTGCATATGAAGGCATTGGAATAGTATGTAATCAAGTTTAGTTCCTCCATATCACTCTCACTTTCGACTTTTCCGAATTGACTTTAGTATGCGATCCGGACTTCAAGTCGTCCCCATGGGCTAGACAAGAGCCCCGCTGTGTTTTCACGTCTAAGAAATTGCTCTTGCTGTCTCAGGTACTGCCAGTAGAAAACAGAATGAAAAAGCCAAAAGATTTCTATCTGGTGCTCGATTTAAGCATGGGCATTGTTGCTGTTCTCTTTGTTTCTATGGGGTTTTTTGGATACCTCACGTTTGGTGGAGAAATTAGAGGAAGCGTCACGCTAAATTTACCGCAGTTACCGTAAGTATGACAATTTTCAGTTGGCGCAATTTTACCAGGCTGGCAGATAGAAAGGGTAGGGAGAAAACAACTTCCCCCAATAATTTACTGAGGTTGCCTATAGATGTGATCTACGCCGTTATTTTGCTCAATGCATGGTTTACTTCAACTTCCACGGTCTCCCATTCCAATTCAGCTGTCTAACGTCACTGGGCTTCCTTCTATCGCATCTATATCAATATGCTGGTAAAATTGCCATTAAGTGTGCTACATTTATTATGTTCACGCACGGAATAACTGACTTTTACATTCATGTTCCCCCTTCTCCCAATTCAATTCTGCTGTAAATTAGTGTTCTGACTAAGGTCACTGATCTCTAAAAAAGACTATAGGAAGCATCTGCCGCAAAACTGTGAGGCAGCTGCCGCCAT
Organism: Cassiopea andromeda; assembly: GCA_018155075.1. Taxonomy (NCBI): domain Eukaryota; kingdom Metazoa; phylum Cnidaria; class Scyphozoa; order Rhizostomeae; family Cassiopeidae; genus Cassiopea; species Cassiopea andromeda. The sequence goes on from WIPJ01067794.1 coordinate 343,977, forward strand.
GATAGTATGACCCAAGCACACGTATTACCCATGAAATAAATCTGGTCCTTAAGAGTTTTAGAGTCATTATGTTACGCTTGAAAATTCTCGGCCATTAGACTTCTTTGGTGAAAACTGGCTAATGTGCTGCTATCACGGTCCGTCAGTACTTTAATCTACAGGTCATGTTTAACTTACCAGTCGATACAACACATATGCATACGACGTCTTTTGCATCCAAAAGCGCAACACTGCGCACCTCGATTTGCCATAATTTTTAAAATTTCCTTCGCTTTTGGTCTCAATGTCATGACGGCAGCTTGCCTCATTATTATTGGTCAAGTACTAGGTTGCATGATCTCAACTTTTTTAGAGACTAGTGTCTAAGGTCATTCTATTGTGAACACAAAAAGACTGCAAGCTTCAGGCAGCTTTCCTCGGGACCGGTTCCATTTGGAACCGTCACCAGTACGGATACGCCTTGCGTTTTCACAGGACTGCTTAGGACGTTTCCATTTGGGACTCCTAATCGGTTTCAACTGAGTCTGGTTTCAAATTAGATTCCAATTTGAACCGTACTCGTGGAAAGAGGTGGAATGGTTCCAAATGGGCCTGGGTATGAAGTGAACGAAGTTCGAAGGAAAGTGATGCACGCACTTCTTCTACCCTTCTATTGTTTTCTTGTACACATGCTGGGCGTCGTTGCTATTAGACCACCGCAAACGCTGGTTACCTAAAACCTGGGATTTTAATCTTGTAAGTCTCTATGCTTCTAGCCTTAGTTGTCCATCGCTAAAGATGGTTTCCATTTTTCCAATTTACGCAAAGTTAACAGCAAAATGATGTCTTTGCACAACATACCAGAATCATGGAATACCCAACTTTCTCAGCAAGGAATTCACTTGTGTTGTTGACCAGCACTCTTTCTCTTCTTTCTTTCTCTCAAATTTACTATCCATATTTATAACTTCAGATTTTTATTGATAGTTTAAAATCATCTAGTTAACCATATTACGCAGGGGTGTAGAGCCGGGGGGCTCAGGGGAGCTCAGCCCCTAGTCATTTTTGTTATTTTGGGGAGCTAGAATCCCCCTAGTTATTCCAAGCAAACACTGATTCGGAGCAACAAATGAAAAGGCTATGAAATTTTCGTTCATGTTCCTAGAACAATCAGCATCACCATGACACTTTTTCTAAAGAGACGTTCTTCCAAAAGCTTTCTTTATGTTCCACATTGTCATAATACTAAACCATCTTCTTTCCAAAGAAGCTACTTTTCACCCTTCTTCAGGGGTGATAATTGTGTGAAGCCCTCCCTTACCCAACAGATAAAACTGCTCAATTTGCAGGACAATTGAATCACTTTGCAGGGCAATAATGCCTTGCCACATAGGAATCTCAGTGCACATTCTGCCGTACACTATCCTTCTTTCCGCGCACTAGAGTGAGATCTTGTTTCTAGCGTTGAACTATACAACAGTAAAAGCAAGAGTAATCTCAACTTCGTTGTATTTCATTTTCAAGTTAAAGGATTAGTTTTCGCTCTGGTAACAGATATCAGTTGTGATAGCAACATTCATACCACTCTCCAAAAGGGCGTTTTCTGACGTTCTAGAGGGCTAGCTCTGAAAAAACTTTTCTGGGGGCAAGCTTCTAGACCCCCATCCTTCTCCCCCTCTTCTTCTACAATAATGTGTTGTGAAATGCCATAGGGGCTTGTGTGCTTCCATTTTCAGTTGCGCTAGGAGCTTCTAGCAAATCAGTTAGTTCATCTCCGCCGTGAACTATACTTGGCATAACTACAATTTGGTATCAATCAATTGAGATTGGAGGCAGCCTCTTTTTAGTTTTAATGATAATGCCCATTGTCAAGTAGCCTCGTTTTGGAATACAATGAATAGCCTCGTTTTGAAACACATGAATTTATGCATGAGTCCCCCTAGTTGTTAATCTAGCTCTACAGCCCTGATATTAGGATATGCCTTTTTCAAGCGTTTGAATATTGTGCACTTTGAAGAATGCCTGAAATAATGATATTTTACATTTTGTGAAATTGTATTGTCACTTTTGGTTAAGGCAGCCTTGGAAGCTCAGCTTTTGCTCAAAGTAGATATTGCTCAGAAAATCGAAAGAAGTAGAAAAAATAAAATTACAATAAGATATTATCTTTTTGTTTACTCGTGCAGGAAGCATAACTGATTGGAGCATTTAATTCCCATCTAGCAGTCTTCTTAAGGAATTCACATTTTTCTATCTATTTTTTTTAGATTTTACGTCATAGTGAAGGCGTCTTACATGATGGCAATATTTTTTACATACTTCATACAATTCTACGTGCCAATGCAGATCATGATACCACCACTGCAGAAGAGCAATGAAAAATGCAAACTTAGTGTCGACATCTTCATGCGTACTGCCATGGTTACACTCACTTGTAAGTGTGTCCTTTTATAGCAGCTCTTTTTATGCAGTATTTTATAGCAGCTCTTTTTATGCAGTATGTAATAGCCTTAAGATTAAATTGCATAATCAGTTTTTACAACAGTTTTCGTCGCAGCTGTTCTTCAGTCAAACAGCTGCGATGTTTTTCGAGTAGAAAGCCACAAAATATATGCTTTTCTCAAAGTTGGACGTGTTTATATATTCAGTCAAACTGCAGTAAATGCGTAACCTGTCAGCTATACTTGTGATAAACACTGGGATAAGAAGACTGATCAGTAAAAACTGATAAAAAAAGCTGATCGGGCTTCTTGCCTTTACTCTTTCACTTGCTGCTAGTACGTCGTAATACACGACATTACCTGTTTACATGCTAGTATGTCGTAATTCCACTTTTTGCCTGGGCCTCAATTTTCTTAACTTATCCTAAAATTGGGCCTTAGAATTTCTAAAGATGTTTTTTAACTTTTACTGGAATTAACTGGCTAAAACAGGTTGCCTTCTTTCTTTGGTAATCCTGTATACTCAAGTTTAAATTCTATCTCTAACAGTTTGGAATGAAATAATGACGTATTGTTGACTTATGGTTAGCAAAGAAACTAAATTTTGGAAATTTAACCTTGTGATATTCTTAACTCTTAAGATTTTGACGATTTGAGCCTCATTTTCTTAAAAAAGTTTTTTCTTATGAAAAAGATATGTATGGCAAGTATACTTTGGCTCCATCTGTCATGAGAGCCAAATATTTTGTTCTTTTGGCATAAGACAATTACATACACTCGATTTTACCTCCGTTCCCTTCAATTCTTTGGGGCTTGGAGGATGCCTCTAAGAGGACTTTAGTTCTGGCACGAACATTTAAGATGGGATACCCTTCCTGACGTCACCAATGGCCTGCGATGGGCCTTGAACCCAGGACCACGTTGATCTGGGTCTAGTGCATTACCGCTAGGCCATGGCTGCTCGTACAAGACAATTACATACACAGTTACAACTTGCTATGCTACTAAGATTGCTATGAAAACACTATTAGGACGTTGTCATAGGGAGCAAATACCAATGACTACCCCTTACACATATTAAAGATAATTTTCAAGAAATAGTAGGCACCTACAACTTATCAATTTTTCAATAAATAGAGCCAAATAGGGTACAACAGAAAACTAGCAGACAGTAGAAAGCTTATACGTGAAGAAGCTGAGAGAACCAATTCATTTATTCACCGACGTAGAGTTACAACCTTAATCGGTAAAAGTGACTCATTCTCACGAGACGAAAGCAGGGGTGGTGCTAGAGGAAGGGGCAAAAGCTAGGAAGCTATAACCCTCCGTCCGAACATGCTAGCTCCTCGTCTCAAAGTGAACAGCCATTTTTCGGAGATTTTCTCAATTTATAGTATCTAACCGTATTCTAGCCCCCTTATCGGAATAGTCAACCTACCAACGGAAAATTCCTGGCGCCACCCCTGGACAAGGCAAGCAAAAAGATTGAATTTATTCATTAATACTAAAGAATAGTAGGGAAAAACCCCTCTATAACATCCACTGTAAACGCAAGCTATTGCTTTTCATTTCCAACAGGTGCACTTGCAATTACAATACCTCAGCTCGACAATTTCATCGCACTGGTTGGAGCAGTATCCGGTTCATCGATAGCATTAGTATTTCCACCACTGCTTCATACTCTCTGCTTCTGGAAGGAAGGCATTAGCAAATTAGAAATCACAAAGAACATTCTGATATCAGCTCTAGGTGTTGTTGGCACTGTTCTTGGAACAATTCTATCCATAGACGCTATCATCGATGGTTTTCGCAAAGAAATCGATGACTTCGAGCCAATTCAAGTCAAAGAAAATGGCGAATTCTTCACAGTTCTCTTAGCTAACTGGAATTCTACCACTTGGTGGTAAATCTAATGAGTAGAAAGAAATAATCCAGCTTACTTTATGTTATTCGTTTTAAAGCTTTTGAAGTTTGATAGAATCAAAAGATAAAGCCAGACTCCATCCAGATGCTCTAGAAAAAGCTCTTTCTGGAAGATCTCGATTTGCAGATGAAAATTCTTAGGAACTAAGAAGTTCGCAATAGATTTGCAAAAATTTTGCAAATTTATTCAGAATGTTTATACACCAACATGAATACAAACACCTGTACGTAGATGACTTGTTGACCTTGTTGCTCATCCAGACATAATGGATGGAAGAAGAAGAGCTTAAATTAGGATAGGATCTAGTTATTATTAATATGGGATTTAGTTGATATTTTATATTTATTCAGAAAATTGACTTAAGTCAGCTTTCTGAGCAATTTTCTATTCTGCAATGGATAACAAGGAAGATAGCACTAGACATTTTGCCAAAGAGCCAATAGCATCAACCGAGGATAGCGATTCGACGCCATTTTTAAGGTAGGCTTGTACGAAGTTCATAACACAAAGAGCTAACAATAACAAATCCTAGCGTGCTTTCTGCATGTTTGAATCAAACCATGTAATTAAAAGCTTAGATTTTGCATTTCTTTTTCTGTATGTGATGGAGATTTGATTCAATGTTTGTAGTTAAATACGAAACTATTATGCCTTGCATTGATCCTTCAAATCATCTTAACACTGTCTGGTACTAGACATTCTTAGCTGAAATTCTAATAGAATGTACATTGCATCTCGTATAACTCTGTGGTTTGAAGTCTTGTTCAAGTATACTCACTGATATTCTTTCAAACTTCTTCATGAAGTGCATTGGTATGAATAGCACAGTCATTAATGCTTGAATTATATTAGCTATATACTCAGTAGGCCTATTCTTCAGAAGCTAAAAAGAATTCTTTTCAAGATTTTGCACCAAAATTTACGCTCTCTTCTGTCTTTATGAAGACAGACCATGACCCTTCATTCTTGTGCAAGTGTGTAATTGTCTGCATAAATGTAAAAGCTTGTTGGCAAGACCACCTTTGGGACATATTCAAAGAATGATGGCTTAAATTTCATGTTATTACAGAATAGTCTTTGATAGGCACTAGAAACGGATTGAAGTTGATTGGCTAAAGGCAACTTCAAGCCATTTGGAGAGCCTTGGAAAGGCCGCTTAGAGAAGGCAGAATTCTTTAAATGAGCTTTGAAGATAGTCATCTCACTCGTCTAAAGTTTTTCAAAAAAGCTAAAGCAGAAAAGTCTGCAATGGTAGCTATAGGTACTTGCAGCAGCATATCGTAATTGTACTTATTAGTTTCTGTTGTTTCTCTAGTTGCCTTGCCAATAGCTTATCAACTATTTTTCAATGATCATTAGGATTTTACCTATGTTATGAGCAGCCACCTCACTCCTAGAAGTGCTGAGCCACTATCCTTTCTGGTGAAACGTTATGCAAACACTTGACGAACTATGACTACAGAATCACAAAAAACGCTGTGATAAATGGGGATGCTAAATCTCCTGCAGGATGGCCAACTTTCTTGAAGTTTTATACACATTGGAGGTGTCATATTCTTAACGTGTCCCCCCATAAATGCATTACTGGCTTTACCCAACATAAAATATGCAAATAATAGTATTTTATAAATGTAAATAAATCATATCACCTATTAAAATGCACAGCAAACTAGATCTAGATTTTAATTTAAGGGTGGTGCCAGAGAAGGGTGTCTACGGAGGGTATTGGGTCTCTCGCTGCTATGTAGGAAAGTTTGTTTCTTCACTGTGTCTGTCAAAGACATGTTTTGTTCTTATAAGAGACATGTCTATAAGAAACATGAGGCAGAAATTAGGCAAAAGTTATGACGTATTTAAGAAACAGGAGCAGGCGGAGTTTCAAGTGTAAACTTGAAAAAACTACAGGCTCTCACAAGACAACTTTTGACCAAACAAACAGGAAAATAGAAGCAGCACCCATCATGTGCCTCACAAAATCTGAAAATCCTATTTCTTGCATCTGAGTTGCCTCATCTGAGCTGTTGCTATTGTTGGAAGTCTTTAAAGTTTAAGAAACAATGAAGAGACACTTAAGGCTAGATTTGACAACGCTAGCCTGAAGGCAGAAAAGTTTTTTCTTATAAAAAAGCCATGCATGTAGGCAATTGAAAATTTTGAATCTACCATGTAGCTAGGTGATTTGCAGTTCAAACTCCAAACCCTAGCATCGTCACCCTTTGCAAAAATTGTCACTGTTTTCTATATTTTTAGTGCAACAGATTCACCTATACCAGCACACAAAAGTGACGACTCGATTACGACAAACATAGAGAAAGCTCTTTTACTTGAGTAAGTGTGTAGCGTTATATTGCTTTTTACTCTTTGCATGTCAGATTGAATCTGCTGTGTTTGGTGAAGCTGTATCTGTAAACATAGTTACATATCAAATCTGAGCTAATGAATTAGAGCTTTTGAATTACATTTGATTAGAATGCGACACAATGGAGCAACCATAGTCTTCAGAAAAGAAAAACAAGCATAAAAATGAATTCTGATTGTATTGAGCTCCTATTCTAGAAACTGGCAAACTTCAATGCACATTTTAAAAGGAAACATTGGAACTGGTATTCTTGGACTGCCTGCTGCAGTCAAACATTCTGGTTTAATTGTATGTATACTTCTGACTTGGTTTACCCACACTCTCCCAATAACATTCCATTGATACCAACACGATACCGGCAACAACAGGACAGTAAAGAGAGACTTGGAAAAAGACGGCTCTCTAGCTTCTCACTCTTGCTTAAATGCAAGTTTTCATGGAGTGATTCGGAAAGCAAGAGAAATTATTAGCTCATTTTTCTGGACATGCTTTATATTAGGAGAATACCGAACTGGAAAGCTTCAAAATACAAGGAACTTCAGGATCCTGTGTAAACAATCTAAATTTTTCTAGTAAAATAAAATGTCCTTATCATTTACCCATATTTCACTTCAAGCAATCTTCTCTCCTTCTATTTAGGACTAATGCGTCATTCACCAATTGCTCAATGCAAAATTTACCATTTTTAAGATCCCCTTCCCTCTGTTAACACTCCTTACTATAGCTCTCCAAATGAATTGAGCAATAGGGTAAAAATTCAAGGCTTCCTCCCTAGCGGAGTTAAGTAACCGATGAATGATCCCTTACATACATTGTTAGGCAGCACAAGTCAGACCACAGTAGATACTAAAGAGTGACCGGCTACGTCGTATTAACAGCAGAGATGCAGTCAAAAGGCTATTAAATGACCGCGCCTTTCATACAGAATAAAAAGTTGAAAACATCATTAATGCTCCAATGAAGGCACTGGAGAATTACTCAATTCTCGAGACTTCTTGATAGTTATTCTCATTCATTAATTTTTGGGCTCATATGTATTCTGTGAGTCTCTGCTCTGCCCTGCTTTTTAAAGGGTATTTATTGGAGAAATGTGCTTAAAGAAACTGAGCGTTGCTTATAGTATTTACTGTGATACAAAATGCCTCAATCTACCTTGATCATTTCATTGAGAAACTTAATTTGAGCATTTCTTTCAGGTGGGTCCTATTTGCTTGGGACTTCTGGCAATAATTGCTGTACACTGTATGCACCTGCTAGTAATCTGCAGTCATGCCATGTGTAAAAGGTATTATTAGTGAAAGTAGCGAAAGCTTATCATAGACTATATTTATACGGTTCTTGAAATTTTTCGTCATAGATATTGAATATTTGTTCGGTGTGCAAGAAATCTGAACTGAGAGATTAATAAAATTACTGTTGCAGCAATAGGCGCCCAGTGTTGATTATCTCGGGGGAAGAGGGGCTCAAAGCGGAAAATTTAGAAAGCCCATGTATGCACTGTGTAATTTAATAATATATAATGAATTTTACCATGTGATTTTACTGAAGATACACAAAGAAAAAGGTGTCCAAGCAAGCAGAACAGATATATAGATACATAACAGAAGTGTCAATGTAGTATCATTATCACGTCAGTTCTTGAGTTTCTGTGATTTAGGCAGCCAAAAAGTGTTACTTCTTACATTTTTTTTCAGGGGGGCTCAGCCCCCTCGTAGCATTACTTGGCTCGAGCCCCCAAACCCCCATGTAGCCGGCGCCTATGGTTGCAGTTCATTTTGGATTGAGTTTCTAATTTTCCTAAACAGAGTCGTCAACTGCTTAGAAGCAAATTAATAGTCCTCATTGACTGAAAGATTTCGTTGCCAACACCTCACAGTATCTTGTCTTAGAAGCAACAGTCAACTTGAATTCTATGCATAGCTACATAATCGAAAACGAACAGTAACCTCAAACAAAACGATATTTTAGCCACAGGCCAAACCCATCAATTTGTTTCTAAGGCTTCAAGCAGATTCTCATTTTTCTCATTTTCTCATAATATTTGACAAATAGATCTAACATGAAGTCATGTGATTATGGGGAACTGACAGAAGAAATTGTTGCAGGGCAATTTGGTGCCAAACATGGCATAAGAGCTAGGTAAGAGATATGTTTGCATATTCAGTTAAGAACCCCATATAATGCTGTGTATTGGTGTGGTCATATACACGTTCTTTATAAGAAATACATTTATAAGAAACATGATGCTGAAATTAAGCAGAAATTAAGAAACATTTAAGAAACAGGCAGGCTGGGTTTCAAATAATACCTTGCAAAAACTGTTTTTACTAGCTGATTTTTGACCAAACTAGAAAGAAAATAGAATAAACGTTTATTGCACGCCTCACAAAAATTGAGCATTCTTTTTCTTGCATCACAAATGTCTAATCTGGGTTGTTATTTTTTATTGAAATTCTTTAGATTTAGGAAGGATTTAAGAAGCATTCAAGGCTAGATTTGACAAAATATTAAAAAGCATCCAGGCTAAAGCCAGAAATTTTGTCTCTAATAAGAAAAGACGTGTAGTTGCATGCATTCATTGTTGCATTTGCATATTTAGACATTGAGAGCTTATACTTCTAAGTCTTTTTGTGAGATTATACAGTTGCGTTTGCGCACGCATATGCATTGAGCACTGCAGCAGTAAATAAACATTCTCATTTTGATGATACCACTTTGAGGCCTCAAACACAATCGTTCTTGGGTTTCCTTTGCATCCTTAGATCCCTAAGTTTTATCGCTTGATTTTGTCTTAATGTTTCGATTTCAATTCTAGATGCGTGTTAGATACATTCATCTGCGTGACTCAACTCGGATTTTGTTGCGTGTATTTTGTATTCGTTGCAGAAAATCTTCACCAGGTATTTGAAAGGATGATTTTAAATCAGACTAAATTTACTATGAAACACATGATATCAGTTACAATTTTCTTGCTCCTTCTATTAGCAAGCATTGTGATTCTCTACTTTCAATTTTTGCTAAATTAATTTTAGCTTCATTTTATCACCAATCACCGTTACCACCTAATAAATTTTTCACTTCCATTGCCCATCTAAGGGATCACTAATTGTATATGCCTCAGTTTGGAACCAAAGATAATAAGGTTGGGAAAATGATGCTTTGAGGCAGCCTTAAGGTTGGGCATATTTTTTTGCTTCTCAAAGATTTGGCAGGATATCTTTAATAGCCCTGTATTGGTTAAGGAGCTATTATTTTTATAATGGAAAAAAATAGAAAGATTCAAATAATGCATGAAAAAGTGAAAGCTGTAGTTAATAAGAAAAAGTAACAGAAAAATTTCCCAAATAAGCGCTTCTCTTCAGTCCCAACCTGAGGCATAGATTATAAACTGTCACTAAGTTGTTCAAACGCAAACATAGAGAATTCCTTCGGGGATTACTTCTTAAAGCCGTTGTTAAAATCGTTGTGAAAGCTAAATTTGCACTTTGAATGAATACAATCCTTTAAGGTTCTACGGTTAAAACACATAGTGAAAAATAAGATGAATCATAAGCCTGTCTAGCATCCTTCCTTCTAGTATTCGGTTTTCGTTCTAAGCATCCAGCTCTGACTATGAAGCTACATTAAAGTTCAATATTTCTTTTCAGCTATTTGGATTGATTGACATTCGTTATTGGACACTTGTTTGCTTTGCACCTGTACTTCTTATTGCAATGATTCGTGAGCTGCAGACGATATCCTACCTATCAACAATAGCTAATGTACTCTGCCTCATTGGTCTCATTGGGACTTACCAATACTTGTTCTTTCACCTGAAGAATCCAAACGATTTTCCACCACTTGGCCGACCTAAAGAGTTTCCCTTGTTTTTTGGAATAGCAGTATTCGCTTACGAAGGCATTGGGATTGTAAGTCAAATTTTGTTTTTCAAGCTTTCCGCCCAAAAAATTAACATCAATTGCAAAAACCACAGAACATCAAGAAATTTTTGTTGCATTAAGCTTTCTGACCTTCAAATCTCCTAAATATTTGTATAGCCAAATTAAATTATGAATGCACGAGAATGCATCACAGTATTAAACATTTCCAACATTTGAAGCTCCACAAGACTCAACCTTGGGTCTACTTTCAATACCATTTCCGGGCTATCTCGGACTTTTTCAAGAGTATCTCTTGTAGCTTTGAAATTCTGTAATCTTATGTAATTCTCTCTAGCTTTAGCTGATACTTTTGTATGTTTTGCTTTTTGGAAATTGCATGCACTGGTTTTATGCCCAATTGTGCCTTTTCCCGTTGTAAATGGAGCCTGTATTATACTTATACTTTTCGTTATAGTTGCACTTTTACTTGATAAGAAAAGAGGATTGTTTCCTTCCCTTGAAGAAGAAAATAAATTGAAGCACTTAATTCACTAGGAGCTAAACTGCTAACGGAAATTGGTTGATTATTCCAGGTTGCTGTGTACCATTCAAGGTGCTGCTGAAATCAAATAACTCCTCTGCCAATTTTGTTACAGGTACTACCAGTAGAAAACAAAATGCGAAAACCACAAGATTTCTTTTGGGTCCTTGATCTAAGTATGGGCGTGGTTGCTTTGCTATATATCTCGATGGGATTTTTCGGATATCTAACATTCGGTGCAGAAATCAAAGGAAGCGTAACATTGAATCTTCCGCAACTACCGTAAGTTGAGAGTTCGTTAGCATCTGGTCGTTGCTTTCCATGCTATGTGTATTGACAGGAGTCTATGTCTCTGAACTACTAATCTACTGAATCAAGTATAAGATTTATTTTTTACTCTATTTTATCTCCGTTTCTCCCAATTCCTTGGAGCGTGGAGGGTGCTTTTACGAGGAATTAAGTTTTGGCACGAGTATTTAAGACTGGATGCCCATCCTGACGTCACCAGTGGCCTGCGATGGGCCTTGAGCCCCGGACAGCGTTGGTCTAAGTCAAGTGCATTACCGCTAGGCCACGTCTGCTCCATAAATCTAATATAAGATAGCAGAGAGCAAATATGGCACACCCCCCTCCTGATGAGCTGCTGCAGGTCTATGAATAAGCCACAATAAGTAGCTCTATAACTGTGCAAGATAAATTACAGTATTCTCTGCGCTGCTTCCTCGTGCACGAGCAAGAATTCACTGTAGTAGATCTCATACGAAGAACATCATCATTTAGCGGTTGCAAAGGGAGATAGGATAAGTTTATGTCTATGTAATGAATGTAAGAATCAATTGACTTTTGGTGACAACTAGAATATTGCTTAAGATGTGTCTCTATGCATAAATTTGTGCATGCTTGCCACTTGAGTGTAATTTGGAAGTTCTATTATACTCTCCAGTCGAAGAAAATATGGGAATTTTTTATATCCAAGACTATGTGTTATGGATAGGATGGGGTAGGTGTGATGGGGGATGGGGGCATTAGATCATATGATATTCTGAATTTCCTTTAGTGTAGCAGCAACTGTTATGTTGCTACCTGTATCCAAAGTAAATGAAGCAGTGCCTCTTACAAGTGTCCACTACTATTCTCAAATCCCAATTTCTATCATGATACAAGTATGCATGAAGATTTAAATAGGGATTCGATAAAGAGGCATTATCGGCATTGTCAGCTGACAGGGTTTTTTTAAAGGGCAGTTGTAAGCAAAATGTGCAGTTCTAGAAAGGTTTGTGAAGCTCTAATAAAAAAATTGTGCAATTCAGAAGTTTCTTATTTTGTGGCCCAAGGGTGTAAGAAAGTAAATAGCAGTTCAAATGGTATATTTAGGTATGAAATGATAGGCGAAACACAACCAGAAACGGAATTTGTAGAGGTAGTAACATTTATCTACTCTTTTTTGCTAAAAAAAGCAGGGAGTTCAATTCCATCTGCAACCAAATTTAAATTCTTCAACACAGCATCACTGGATTTTATGTGGAGTTCTAAATTTTTCTAAGAAATCCTTGTCGACTGACGTATCACTTCATAAGTGCTTACTATAGTCAAGAACTTCATGCACTCAAAAACAGACAATCATTTACTAGTTTGAGAAACAGTAGGATATGAAACCATAAACTAACTATTAGTGCTTCTCTATATTCCACAACATGGATGAAGTACTACGATTATAATTAATAGTTTTCAAATATTTCCAAGCTTTATCAGAAGGTATAACTTGAATACAATTATCTGACCCTGAAATAATATAAGTATGACATTCATTAAGTAAAAGTCATCTTGCTTTTAGATTTTACGTCATAGTGAAAGCTTCATACATGATGGCAATATTCTTTTCATACTTTATACAATTCTACGTGCCAATGCAGATCATGATACCGCCATTACAAAAAGGGAATGAAAAATGTAGACTTGGAATCGATATTTTCATGCGCACTGCCATGGTCATGCTCACTTGTAAGTACCCTCTCTATACTCGGTTATAATTTCTCATGTAGTTTTTCAGTCCTTATCAGGGGACTAGCAAAGTAGGGTGTGTAGGTGGTTGCTACATTTTCACTTTTTGCCTTAGTCATTAGTAATTCTATTGCTTGTCAGTAGTAGCCACGTTTGTGCAATCACTTGCCAGTAATAGAGTTCATTAATGTGACATCACGGAAACTTCACCTTTAGAATATTTTAGTTTTGGTTTTAAATTCTGAAAAAAAGCTGCTATTGGCAGCTGCTATTGATGAATTCAGCTCGATCTGAAAAATAATTTCCGAGATATAGAAATTGAATTCTCGTTTATTTTCTTTTCAACAGGTGCACTCGCAATTACCATACCTCAACTCGACAATTTCATTGCACTGGTTGGTGCTATTTCCAGCTCATCGATAGCTTTGGTTTTTCCACCATTGCTTCACATTCTCTGCTACTGGAAGGAAGGCATTAGTAGATTAGAAATAACAAAGAATATTCTAATATCAACTCTAGGCGTTGCTGGTTCTATTCTTGGAACTATATTATCAATAGAAGCGATTATTCAAGGCTTTCACAAAGAACACCATACCAAACCACCAGTGAAGGCCAAATCTCCTGGAGAGTTCTTCACAGTTCTCTTAGCGAATTGGAATTCCACCGTTTGGTGGTGAAAGTGAATTTGTATACTTCGAAGATGCAAATTCTTTTACTATGCTCAATTCAATGACTACCAACTCAAGCCTTGGTGGCATTTTTAAGCCTGAGGCGTGGTTTAGTCCCCAATAAATAGTTATTGTTACAAAGAAAGAATCTTTTCAATAATTTTCAATCCAATTTTAGCTGTATTTGCAAAAGTCAGATTGCTTTAAAAAGCAGAGAAGCTTTTACGTATCCTTTTAGAGGTAAAGCAATGAATTACTGAGGATTGTGATTATTACATTAAATTTTTTCAAACATATAATAAAGCATAATTCAATAACTGCTACCTGGATGTTAAAGTCTCCTCCTCCACAGAGCAAAAGGTATACTGTATTTTCTGTTTAAGGGGTCATTCACATGCTACGTCACACTAATTTTGGCATTCTTAGGCACCCACCCATACCCTGTCACACTTTGTCACAAATTCAAAACTACCCACCGAGCCCCCAATGTGTAACGTCACATTATGACATGCCATAGGATATTTTTCTGCTTTCGTAATAATGTGTTTATTATGTCTCTGTTTATTGAAAATGGTGGAAATGAAGAAATGAAGATGTCCAAAATGGTGCCAAAATAGGATTGCCCGTGGAGCCAAAGTTGTTCTAAAAAGGGCCAGACTTGCTATTTTGAGGCCAAATGTGCTAAAATTTCGAGTTGTTCACAAAATGTGACACCACACTCCATAAAAAAATCTATCTAACTTTTGCTACACTTTGTCACAAAAACAAAAAGACACCCCACCATTTGCGTGACGTAAGATGTGAATGGTCCGTAATGAGCCATGAAGAGTTAGACAATAGGAGCCAAAGAGATTCTCAAAGAGATTCTCCACTTTTCCTTACCATGTACATATAGTGTCCATACAGTCTACAGAGTCTTCCATTATTGCTTGCAATGGTGTCCATCGACATATGTGATCAAATAGGCCGTTTGTCAAGGAAGTCTGAGAGTGTACCTATTCTTCGACAATATTCGTCAAGCCTGCCTCTTATCAGCAAATCCATGGCTTCGTGAGAAGTCTTACAACTTATCCGATATATTGTGATGTAGCAAAATCGGTCGATAGCGTGCTGTTGGTAATATTATTAACGGAGGAAAGTCCTAACGAAATATCCTTCGATATTTTGATAAATTCTGCTACTTCAGCAAATATCTTTTGGCTACCACGCCCATCCTGTCTAAAAGTCTATATTTTATATCCCAAATGCCACCATAATTAACGACAAACCTACATTTGGTTTAAATTTTATAATTTTTTTCTATGTTCTTTATACTATCAAATGTTATACTAGATATGTTTCTATATTGTCGCAAAACGTTTTGAAAATGTACTAGATAAGAGTAGCATTGGAAGTGTAGATATGGAAGTATAAATAAACAATAACTAAGGTTTGTTCTCTGTTGCGTTTCTTTATAGTCAGGTGATGATACAAACAGCACAAAGGATCGCCTTAAGAGGGGGGAGGTCATCAGGATCATAGTTACTTATGTTGGGGCCCTGGGTCCAAAATTGATTGGGACTCCATAAAACATGCCAAAAATTGATGGTGTCACGTGTGTAAAGGTGTAGAAGTCCCATCTTTGTGTTATTTATCGCAGGTTTCTAATGAGCCAACAAATATATATATATATATA
>WIPJ01067794.1:362171-389434 GCA_018155075.1 Cassiopea andromeda
TATATATATATATATATATATATATGTACATATATACCAAAGTATTGTTTTTATATTTAGTCCACCTACAAACTGGGGTTTCGGCTTGCACTGTGACTTGCACTGCACTCTCTAAAACGTCGCAAAGTGTTTCATTGCAAGATTGGAGATGTTCTAAAATTTTACTAGAAAGGCAGCAGCAAAGTTCATTTTATGCTTCTTAGCAACTCTGTAGAGATGGCAACAACAAGATGAAAAATTATCAAAATTTAAGCTGCACATTGTTATTGCGAATTTGATGATATTGAAAACTGAGCAAGTAGAAGTTTTACGTTGTACACTTAGAGCTTATTCATACGATGAGCCATAGATGACCCGAACCTATTATAGCATTGGTTCAGCAATGGCGCGACCGAAGGAGATGAGCCAGTGTTGAACCAATGAACAGCATGACTGTGGCTCGAGCCGATGCTTTTCTGTGGTTTCATACGTTGAAGCGAAGATGAACTCTTTGCTTCAACGTATTCAAATTGCTAAATTCAACGTATTCAAACGACTACTCCAATTGCTAAATGCATTGGTTCAGCTCATCTACGGCTAATCGTATGAACTAGCTCTTAAGTACCACAACAAACAGGATAGGCAAATAAATCCAAAGTTTGAAGCTTTGGCGTCCTTCTCTCTAAATTGTAAGCCAAAATTCCCCAAAAAAGCTCGTGCCAAGACTAAAAACAATGGCTACAGTTGATTTGCATGACAAAGCCAGGATCCCTGTACACCACTAATTGTGGGATGACGCTCCTACATCCTGGATGGACAGAAGCCAATTTGGTTCATTATTGGGAGCCACACACCCCCTGATCTCCACTATTTACATACCTAATTGATAGATGAAATATCAAAACACGAAAGCACTTGTACAAAGATATGGATTTCGGTACAATCTAAAAGAACTATCCTTGCCTCTGCAGTGAAGCTGTGGATCACAATCTCCGAAGATTCTCACATTAAGATACGTTTTTGATTTTCTATTTTTCCACAATATGTCGCTCATCAACTATCACAAAATTCACAAAAACTATAGGTCTTGACAAAACAATGCTACTAATTGATTCACATTCGACTCTCCTCCCTAGTCTCCACAACACTCTCATGGCTCCTGCCACCAACAGAAATACCCTTGTCTGAAGTGGTTGCATTTCAATTCAAGCAGGAGACTAAAGTTATGGCTCTTCACAGGATTTCTTAATGTTAGCTCTTGGACCCTATATTTTAGGAATTCCGGGAGGCCCCTGACAGGTGTTTAGTGTGCCCATGGGTAAGTGCGTCGCTGGGGTTGATATGAAGTGATGCACATCACATCCCCTCTATTTTCGGCCTTGTGTACCGGTTGCTATGACATGTATCATACTCCGTACGCAAGTGATAGTATTTCCTGGTAAAGAAGAACTTCCCTAGGCTCTTTTTCATTCATGATGGAGAAAGAGGTCGTCGGAGTTTTATTCCCAGAATGGTAAATTAAATGACATTGAACTTGTCTGTATCATGGTTGAAAAAAATTCATTCACGGGAAAGCGTGATACCGTAAATTCTGGAATAATGGCTTATTCTCCATTAAATAAGCCCTTCCCTCGAACAAGCCCCCATCCCAGAGCAAGAATTTTGAATAAATCCCCACCCTCCAATAAGGCCCAACCTGACGTGTGACTTGAACTTTTTGAAACTACATTAGTGTCTTAAAGAGCTATAAAAAAAAATCAGACAACAATCAATGAAAACTTGCACATACATTACAAGACACTAATCGTAGCCAGTTCATGCCCAGAGATACGTGTGTGATCACATATGAGCGTGTCCATGCACATGTAAAATCCCCGGCACGAGAGAAAAATCGCCCGAGTATCACTATTAACTGTGCAATCACACATCCTAAATAGGAACTTTATTGTCGAAAATCCAGCACTAGTGACTGTCACCTCTTACTTTCGTAACTCTTTTTATCTTTTTCTACCCTAAAAGAGACATTTGACATTCTTCAACAACAAGAAACTCTGTATTCCGTACACACATTTCTTGAATCACATGTGCAATCCCATATAATTATGAGCAATCGCTCATGTAGACAAGGGTGTACGTACGAATTGACGCTCTCGCACAAAGTTCTTCCGGGCATTGGCTGATTTGTAGCATGAAAGAAATAGTTTTTCAATGGCGAGATTTCAAATGGGATGTAACCAACAACAAAAATAATTTTCAAGTGCTTCATTTATAGACTAGAACTCTCCTCATGCAAAATCCAAGATCTGTTAAGTACTAGGCAATAATTACCACTTGTTCATAACTTTGCTGTTGAATAGTTTCTATGCTTGTGCTACGGATTATCAATTACCGAACAACTCAAACATGGAAGGGAGCTACGGTACACGTATTTTGTATAAGAAACCTAGCTCAAGGCCTTATAATAAAAGATTTCTAAGTTTTGGCCACATTGTAGTTCTAAAATTGTTCTTAAAGTTTCTTACGTTAACGAACTAAATTGCAGTGAAAATGAAAAAAAATTGTTGACGTAGCAAACTTGTTGTTTTGGTACAGCTTTACGTTGAAGTAGGTAACGATTTCAATGTGCTATTTTCTAACATCTCTCAGTGTCATCCATGATCGACGTTGTGGATTTAGGAACTACAGTAAAATACCAAGTTTTGCAGCGGAATAATTAACATAAAACTCAAATCATTGTCTTGTAATACACGTTTTCCAAGCTTTTCCTACTTGCTCGCTTCACCCACAGCATCTCCCTGCATCAGGGCTGCCACGCTAGAACTACTGTTTCCCCTATAGCGCACATGCAATTTCCCCCATTTTCCCCTACTATAAAAGAAAATTTTGCCCTTCATCTCAAAGAATTTTTCCATTTCCCCTCATAGATTTAGGATTTAAACTACCAAATTTTTCCTGCGACTCGCCTTTAGTATAATATTATGGAAATTACGCACTTATTATTCTATAAGAGTAAAGTTTATAAGACTATCAAGGCTTAGAAATTTAAGAACAATAGAAGGCTCACGCTTCATCAAGACCTGGAAGTTTTGTGTATTTGAGCTATAATGGTGCTTTAAGATTAACATCTGGACAGTCAATACAATATTTATTTATTATTTCTCTTCCTCTTTTGATTTGTATTAAGATTAATTATGACATCGACAAAGATTTGAATATACTCCTTCCATTTCGAGACCAGGCTACACCATTGGCACTTAAGAATCATGTGGATGAATCTTAGGCTCAAAGCTAGAAAAGTTAAGAAGATTGAGGCTCAGAAAAAAACTAGGTATTCTTATAAAGGAGAGTGTGTTGCCATCTGTGAAGGAGCAGGCGACTGCTGTACAATCTTGGACAGGTTCTATTTGCATACTGATGATGATTACTTGAAGTAGTTTCTGAGCAGCTTTTCTATGAAGGCGCAGGCGACTGCTGTACAATCTTGGACAGGTTCTAGTTGCATACTGATGATGATTACTTGAAGTAGTTGCTGAACAGCTTTGGCAAGGTGTTCTAAGGCTTCAAACATATGCAAACGTGGCCACGTGTATGCTTGAAATATTCCTCAAAGCACTGCAGAAGTGGAGAGGACGTTCTCAATTATTAATACCAATAAAATAAAACTGATGAGTGCACTCTCCCATTGCACATTACAAGACCTACAGTAATAAAACAAATAATATTCTGCGAGTATCGAGGCTGATAGGGTATTGAAAGCTCTGCTTTTGAAATAAAGACTAAGTTGCATGCCATGTTTCTTTGAAGACGAATGAAACAACATAGAGACAGATTACAATTTTAGGTAACCTGAATTTATTTTTGTAACTTCTTGCTCCCACTTGGAAATTTTTTTTGTAAATTTTTGTTGTAAAGTTGATCTTTCATCTTCACATGATTGTCCATTAGACAATATCAACTCAGTAACCTTACTTTTTCCAATAATTCCCTGTTTTGTTGCCTTTTCGGCGTAGGTTACCCCTCATTTCCCCTCTTGTAAGGGATTTCACCTACGAGTGGCAGCCTTGCCCTACATGCGGTATTCACGCAAACTCTATAGGTCCTTAGGGATTACAAAAAGAATTAATCCTTCATGGGGTGAGGGTATGAGTTAAAACTCATCTACAACAAGCCTGCTGTGAATGTGTATTAACTCCGTAAAAAACTTCTAGGCCTTCACAACAGCTCTTTCCTTGTAATTCTAAAAGTTTCTTAAATTTTAGGCTGCTTATAAACTGGTATCTTATAAAAGAGAACGTGTAAAATGGTAGAATGGTCACCTTTAGGTATTTCCTTTATTTTAGATTTGAGTCTAGATATTCACACTTTAGATTACTTTAGTATAGCTCATTCTGTGTAGTTTATCATCCACTATGATTACAATTTGAAGCAACTGATTGGAAATAACAGATATGCGTATTTCTTTAGCAGTCCTGACGAGAACAAAAGAAAATCTAAAGTGCCTTGGCATATTAAGGTATTGCATTGCTCAGGTGACGGGTCGTGCTACGGTGTACTACAAGAGGAGGAGAGAGGCTCTCGCACATGGTGAAACTGACGCTACGTAATTGGTGAATAGCCCTTCACATCCATTACTTGTGTATTTTTGTTGTTGTTTACTTAATTTGAGTATTCAAGCATGGGACCCCTAGTTTAACGTCCCTTACGACGGACGGCAGAGTCAGCTGTTTTGGTCGTTCATCTGGAGGTCGCCTATACAGTTTCTGACCGTACACAGCCATGCTTAGCTTCAGTTGAGCTAATGGAACTGGCTGGGCCGCTTGGCCACTTACCCCGTGTGACGGTTTGTGTGACGAAAACTTTCAAAATGATTATATCTATGTTCTTGTACAAAAAATGAGTGAAAATGGGAAAATTGGGAAAATGGAAATTAGCTGTATACACGCATTGCACTTAGACAGTAAATTAGAAAAGTAATCATACTAAATAATTACATAAGCTATATCCATTATAGCCAGCCTCTGCTGAGGTGAAAGTTCGCACCTCATGATCATTCCACATGGTAAAGCACTTTGCTCGCCTTGCAGATTAAGCTAAGCTTCCCCCGTGATCTAGGAGCAATTACTACTTAACATGATTGCAGGAGAATTAATTTTGATATTCCAAAGGGAGATAGATGCAAAATCTAAAGATAGCTTCAGTCCAGTTTATGTGGTACAGATACTTGAAAACCAGATGAAGTGCACTGATCTGAGTGCAATACATTAGAAACCTTAGAAAACACGACATGGCAGACGGAATATCGATAGAAGCAGCCACACAGGAAAATAGATATGTTAAAATTGGCTTCTTCTCATTGCCCATTTTTTGGGCAAATCTTTTCTTCGGCTTTTTGGCAGTCGCTGGTCATGTTGGGCAGAAAGTTGCCCTTCCACTATGGGTTGATGCGACAAACTCAATGTCCAGCGAGTTCAAAGTGGACAGCTATTTTGTAGTATCTTTTGCAAGCCTGCTATTTGTTATCATCTTTGGATTAGGCACACTATATTTGATTGTTTTCAAGCCCGGAACCATAGGTGAAACTGAAAGGAAGTTTCCACAAACATTACTTGCACAAGTTGGAATATTCGATGGACTGAATGGGATTATTGTTGTCTTTGCGTGTAGCGGAACAAGAACAGCGCCTTATCTTCAAGCCATATTAGGAAATTTTATCATCCCTCTTACAATTTTAATCAGGTATGACTTGTGTTATTTATAATTTAATTCACAATGCAACGTTATCTTTAGGAAGAGCAGCATAAGGACCACATTGAACGCTACTCTCAGGTGCCCTATAGAAGGGGTCTCAATAGTTTTGAGTCTCAACAATTTTAATTAGATAAATATATATTTTTTAAAAGTTAATTTTCACCATTTGTCATCATCATAAAGAAGTAGCATCATATAAATATAAGTAGAAGTTATTTTCACCTTTAGAAGAAGACTACCTTGCATTAGTTCCCTTAAAGTTCAACCACCTTCAAAGATATGACATGAGCTATACCTTTTCTTTTTATAAGAATACCTAAGTTTTTCCGAGTCTCCAAATTCTTAAATTTTTCCGATTTTTGGCCTAAGACTATTCCTTAATTATTCTTAAAGTATTAAAGGTGTAGCTAGGCTTGGAAATGAAAGGAATTGCTCAAGTCTCTTTTCATGTCTTACTTCATCACCAAGCAAATCAAGAGTAACGGACTAAAAAAAATTTACGTTGATTTTCCAAAAGTTAATCTAAAAGTACCATTATAGTTCTACTACACAAAATTCTAAGTATTTATGAAGCTTGAGCCTTGCATTATTCCTAAATGTGCCTAAGGTTATTCTTTAAGTATTCTTAGATTCTGAGTCCTAACATTCTTATAAACTTTAGTCTTACAAGATAAAAAGTGTGTACTTCAAAACTGTTATTACTATTGCTGGCATGTTGTAAGCCAAATCTCAGAAACTTGACTTTTTCATAACCAGTTTGGCCGAGAAATTGACCTTGGCTGGGACCAATTATTTGACTTTTCGGCTCGTTTTTAGTTTCTGCAAATGATTACCTCTACTGTTTATTGACCTCTTAAATTCAAAGGAAATGTATAAGCATCAATCATTTGCTTGTAGGAGTCAGGGCGATGATAGTGAAATGGATTATCATGGGCATAGGTTCTTTATAGACCTGATTCTATTGTCAGTTTCCTGCATTGCTATAGTGTACTATCATAGACGTCGACTTTTGATCTTCTCAGGAAGGTGGCTCAATTTAGAACATTAGAAAATTTCCTACCATAAATCAACGTTGTAATTATGTATGTATGTATGTATGTATGTATGTATGTATGTATGTATGTATGTATGTATGTATGTATGTATGTATGTATGTATGTATGTATGTATGTATGTATGTATGTATGTATTCAATATTTAAAGTGAAAAACAGAGTTAAGCTAAAGCTTGTTTACAATCTGGTTCACTGAAAAATAAAAAAGTGAAAATAAATATAAATAGATAAATAAATAGGTAATAAATAAATAAATAAAAAAGTATATAAATGAATTAATTTGAGTTTTATTTATCAATAAAAAGGCCAGCTAAAAAACAGCAATTATTTATCATATAACATAATTTACTGCAGACAACAAAAAAGCTATCTAAACAAACAGAATAGATATATAGATGTATAACAGAAGTGTCAATGTAGAATGATTATCACGTCCGTTATTGGGTTTCTGTGATTTGGAAAACTAAAAGTGTTCGTAAATTGAGAGAAATGAAATTGAGCGAAAGTCATCCATTTCGCCTCATACGCAAAACTCAAAACTGAGACTCAAAGTTACTGAAAATCAAGAAGATTGTAAAATTAATAAAAGCCTCCAGGTTAATCAGAAAATACAGATTTTGCTTATTTGAGTGCTTTTTAGATTACTTGTTCAAATGTAGATGCCAAATTTATTGTTCTGTTATGTTTCTGCTGTGGTTTTATGACGAGCTAGGGCATTAAAATAGAAGTGAGTCATTTCCTTTAATTCAGGGAAATTTGCAGCTTATTTAAACAATTTAAAAATCGTAATAAAAGAAGAGTGTGTATTTCAAGTACGTCATTACTGGTGCTAAAATACACAGTTCATTACACGTTTTTATAAGAAGCTTATATATAAGAAACTTGAGGCTGCAATTAGGCAAACATTGAGAAATATGTAAGAAAAACACAAGCTGAGCTTCAAAAAATAACTTTAAAGAACTATTTTTACAAGTAATTTTTGATTTAGCTAGAAATACAATAGAATTATCATCCATTTCGCCTTATAAAATCCGAACATTCTTTCTCTTGCAACACAGTTGCCTAACCTGGGTTGCTATTGTCATTTGAAGTCTTTGAATTTAAGAAACATTTAAGGCTGGACTTACCGAAATAGTAAGAAACATCCAGGCTGAAGCGCGAGAGTTCGCTTTTTACAAAAGAAACGTGTAACGGATAACCTTATCAAATAAACCGAAGGAAAGTACTCGAAATGTATAATCTTTGCTAGTTTTCCAGGAGCTTTAAATGGGTTTCATCTAATCAAATGTATGTTTAGTGCTTTTTTAAATACGGGGAAAGTAGAAAGTGCCTTTCTGATACTTATAGGGATTTCATTCCAGACCTAAACAGCTGGAGCAGAAATTCTTCTTTTGGTATATTCCAAATGTTACGTTGGAATTCGATGATCTTTTGTGTGCTTTTGCAGTCCACTTATGCAGCTAATTTTGATTGATTGACTAATTGATACAAGATTGTAGGACAGGGTTAATCCTTGAACTGTTATCACTCTGCCTCTATATGTAGAAACTCCACCCTGGCCACGTTAGCCAAGTTAGTATGTAGTGCTCTTTCCTTCAACAGCGTCCTAGAGACTATTGAATGACGTGTTTTTTCTACGCGCATTTCTACGTACATGCATCCAGGACCGCTGAAAGATTTCAGAGGTCTGGGGTAAAAGAGAAAGAGAGAGCCCTGCCAGAGAAGGATTCAGAAAATGTTCTTAGGCCACATTCGCATTCACCGACAATGACAATTCGGGAGGTTTAACAATCCATTCTCGTATTTGACAATGGTGCCATAATTCTGGCTAGATTTCGTGCGCAATAGTTTGTCATCTCGCTTTTGGCATTGACATAGGGGTGACAGCAGTTACTCATTTCAATTTCATTCAAGTGCATCGTTTGGCTTAGGTTAATGACAGATAAGGCAATCTCCCCTGTTTCCTGCTGGTTTAAATCAATAACAGGCAAATGGAGAGCTTCCAGGCACTAAGAACGTACCCTTTCTGGGTCAGCGAAATCTGGGCAGTCTGAGGAAATCTAAAAGGTCATGTGAAGTTACCGTGCGTGGGTTATCAATCTACACCTTTTCTCTAAATTTAATGGCTTCAAAGTCGATAGATGCACAGGAATTTCTCACTATTTACGTTTGTCATATATGCGGACGGGGCCTTAGTCTACGAGCTCCCCAGACCTTGAAGCATTGGGTGCTGACAATAACTAAGTAAGTGCTGCGGC
The DNA here is from genome assembly GCA_018155075.1 of Cassiopea andromeda. Classification (NCBI taxonomy): domain Eukaryota; kingdom Metazoa; phylum Cnidaria; class Scyphozoa; order Rhizostomeae; family Cassiopeidae; genus Cassiopea; species Cassiopea andromeda. The sequence continues at coordinate 371,211 of WIPJ01067794.1, forward strand.
CAGTGCTTCCAATAGGAAGGATATTTCCTTCAAAAAGGAAACTTCAGATTTTTGAGGAAAAAAAGAAGGCAATGAAAATTGGATGGAAAATGGAAGGAAATTTGATGGGAAAGGTGGAAATATGAAAGAAATTCATAATATTAGTTATAAACTGTCAAAAGTTTGCTTTTGTGACAACACATCAAGCGATATAACACCTCTATCGGAGATCAATGGTAGAAAAACAGGTCAAAGTGGTCGGAAGTAAGATTCGCGTTGACGCTGCTTACACGGCATCGGATTCAGAACAATCCGGGTCGAATAAAAGATGTTACCATGGTCTTTACACAACATAGGAAGTGTTAAATTTTTGGTCTGCAATGGGAAGACTTTGGGCACATGTATAAAATTGAACCCAAAAGTGCTGGAAAGCAGGGCTCAAAAGTGTTCGGATAGACCTGGTTCCGTGTAGACGCAAGGCCTATCCGTACCAGTAGCTATATGGATAGTTTTAGATCCGATCCTATGTAAACGTAGCTTTTTTTCTGAGACTAATAATAACTTTGCGTTGTCTAATACCTCGATCATTATTATTTCTGCTATTTTGAAACAAAAAATGGAAGGAGATTTTCCATTGCAAGGATGAAAGATCAGTATTCTAAAACTCATATAAACGGAGGGGGTAACAATAAGTGGGGTGTGGTCCCAATAAGTCTAGCAAATTTCTAAAATTAATTATCAAGAGTGGTTAAAAATAGGAGGGAGGTACACTTGTGAGCATATAGGAAGCAGTGTCTAGACATGCCTGCTCTTGTGAAGTGCTAACATCATATAATAACAGCAAAACATAAGAGATGACGAGTAACTGAGTTTCAATACAGTCCTTGCATTCACATCTTAGGAAAAATCATCCATCATCCACGCAAATTTGAAGTAACTCCAAAATTGTTAAAATTAATATACACTTTCGTATGAATAATCTGTTATCATAGGAAACATGTATCGATTCTTGACTGGTAAAAGGTAGGAGATAAATCGGAAAAAAACACATGAACTATTTGATCCCACATGTCACTACTACGTTTGCTGTTCTTTCAAAAGCCAATAGGATTCACTAGCGGGTATTAAGGAGGCAAGTGTGGCAAAGTGTCCACCAGGTATCATCGAGCCGGTAAATTCTCGGCAAAAGTAATGGACCAAAGGTCAAATGCACAAAATGTCAATAAGAAAATGACTATTTGGCTTGAGCCTCAATTTTCTTGTGCACTTTTTCTTATGAAAACACATTTAATCGACAAATATTCCCAAGTATTTGTCGAATACACGTCTTTCTTCTAAAATGCTGGGCAAATTCAGCACCTTTGCCCCCGTGAAATTTTTGAAAAACCACCTTTGATAGGATTAACATCACAAGAGCAAGCGTAAAAACCACGTGAATTCCTTAAGGTTGTTATTCACTTCTACCCAATGGTTAGTAATGGTGGGTTCAGAGACGCATTTACCCATGGGCCCACTGGGCCCGGGCCCAGGGGCCCCCTAAACTTCTTAGATGTAGGGGGCCCCGAGCAAAATTTCGAAAAACCAGTGAATTACAAGTCCCCTTATAAACTTACCTTGCGACCATATCTATAAAAATTCATGCTAACAGGGTGCTTGGTACTATACACGTGACAATATTTTTTAGATGTATTTAAAGGAGCCCAAATCAAGTCTGGGCCAAGGGCCCCAACCGACTTAAATGCGGCCCTGGCTGGGTTCACATCTATGTATGGGGAATGGGACTCATAATAGGAGCATAATCACAATTCTTGAAGCTAAAACTTGCTCACTAGAGAGACAACTCGATGAAAAACAAAAGTCATTGAGCTTTTAATAGGCTTGAACTTAGGCCACAGACACCAACCAATTTTGGAAGAGTCATTAAACAATAGTGCCCATACAAAAATCCACAGTGTGACTCTAACATAACAGGACGTTCATATGACAGTCACTACCTTAGTCATTTCTCTCGTGCATTGTACCTCTTACCAATATGACCAGATCTAGCACAATAGTCCTTTTTAAAAGAAATTTTTTCGACCCAGTACTGAAACTATATTAAATTTTCAAAACTCTAGTTCCAAAACATTAAAAAATTTTCATACCAAAGTGTTTTGAGCTCAAATTTTTCGTGCATACACATTAAAGGAAAGATTTAAAAGCTCTGTCAAACTTGAATAATGATCACTCTTTATCAATAAAAGAAGATGGACTGTTGAAGAGTAGCAAGCCTAATATAAATGAAATTTTATATGAAAACTATTCAATATTTGAATACATATAAACATATTAACTTTGCAAGGTCTCTAAAATCCAGCATTCAAAACTCTTGTATCCTTTTTAACAGTGACGGACTACTTTCTTCAAACCATTTCCTTGTAAATACGTTTACTATGCATTTGGCATAATCTGGATCAAACATCATTATCTAGCATAAAATCTGGCATAACATGCAATCTTGAATGATTCTGGAACAGTATCATTCGTCTACAGGCATATATGATGACAGGATACAATGGTGAATAAGTGTCAGAGTTGAAGAATCGTCATTGATGAACAAGATGGATGTCATTGCTAGCTAGTTATTTGCTTTTCAAGCCTGCTCTTATTGTTACTTGACAGGTCTTTTCAGAAGCAAATTTTTGGAAGCAAATCAGAGAACTGAATTTAAGGGATCATTCACAAGTTACATGATGATATATTTAACGTTATTGATACCCCTCCTCCCACTCTCATGACGCTCCCAGTTATAGCTATCCACTTAACATTGAACATTAGCCAATCAAACCAAGGTACCCTCCCTCCCTCCTCCTACAGACATTACATAAAAGGTGAATGATACTTAATCTTCATGATACTGCAACCAGCATTTCTGGGAAAGGCTTGCGATAGTACTTCACTTACGTGCACGCCTCCTAAGCTGCTTGGCTTGCCTTTTCTCGCACGCATGCGTGGTAATTTGGCTATTTCTACATTAAAGTTGAAGAATTGAAGAAATGATTTGAGAGGTTGGTGTTTTAATGGTCCCGTCACCCATGGTAGGATCTTTCAGCAAAAGCCACTGCATACTACTCCATAGCACTCCATAGCATGCCTCATTCAAGAAAAGCCTGTGTAACAACACTGTCTGGTAAAGACCCACTGGTAGGGTCCACCAAAAAGGGATTGAAAAAGATGAAAAGTACAGCACATCTCAGCTAATTTCTGAAAAGATATTTTATGCAGAATTACAGGGTATTGCTGGTCCATAGGCAGTTGAGAGGCAGAGAGAGTGCAACACCAGTAAGTCAGTGAGGCTGTATATGAAAGCAGGCAAGTAGCTGTGCAAGGGGCATGGAGAGGAAGGTGATGATACAGGATTGTTTTGCCCTCCAAGGCATTTTCTCCAGCTACGTGCTTGCTTGGAAGTGATCAACACAATCGCCTTTCCCATAACATAAAAAAGTTTCACATCCATGCTCCTTCAGTCCTGTTCAGTTGTCTTTTGGCACTGAACTTCATTCTATCGCATCTATATCAATATGCGGTAGCATTGTTCTACAATACTAATTTTACTCACAGTTTTGTTGACTTCTACATCCATGCCCCACCAATACTCTCCAGCTGTCTACAACCGTGACGAGTTGTTTTATTCAATAACTATTTAGTAGCATTGTTGTCGTTAACTATGGGTGTTCATACTATGGGTGTTCATACTATGGGTGTTCATACTATGGCATGTTCATATTATGGCATGTTCATATTATGGCATGTTCATACTATGGCATGTTCATACTATGGTGTGCTCATACTATGGCATGCTCATACTTTAGGCGTTCATACTATTTAAAGACTATCTCAAGCCTCTCCCATGATTCCAGTACATTTTACGTTGTTCTAGGTATATAATGCTCAGGAAGAGACCCACATTGCGTAAATTTATCTGTGGGATACTGGTGGTTGTTGGCTTGTTCATCTGCTTATTACCATCCATATTTCCAAGCATGAGCCATGACAGTAGCGGTGGTCCAGATGGAGCAACTGGTATTGGAAAGGTTTTATGGCCTATTTGCTTCATGTTAGGATTTGTAAGTACGATTTAATTCACCAAACTATTAACTGCTGCTTCAACACTTCATTTTCAATAATAGTCTAAAAAAGTCAAGCTTTAAGAAAACCGAGTTCTGCCCTGAAACAACGCTACTGCAAGTTACCCATCATTAAGCAAAAACTACTATGTGAGGCTTCCTTGGAGCAACAGTAACACTGCATTTTGAAGCTAAAGAAATACCCCACAGGCTTCAACCTGGGGGCCTGGACTCCTGCCCTTTTCAGATAAAAACGAAGGTATCCTTTACAGTGCCCTGTTATCGAAACTGGCGTCCTCCTTAGGTGGAGAAGGCGTGGTTCCAACAATTTTGTGGAGGCTTGGCTCCCAGCCCCCAATCTTCCTACGTTGCCTTGAAGAGCGATTGCAATGAGGATTATTGGACTTCAGAAGTAACCATACCAGTCAACTTCTCACAATATTTCCTCTGTTTATCAGTTTGCAACACAGTATTCAAAAGCCGTATCTTCTTTGGAAAGTCTTAAAGAGCCCTTTTTCGAGGATTGAACCCCTGCCCTAGAAAATTCCTAGCTGTGCGTTGATACCTAATCTTCTCCAAGCTTTAAAATTCCAATTTTCTGCTGATTTTCAGTCAAGGAGTATTTCTTTGCCTATTCTTGAGCGGCAATGGACACAAATTTGCTGGAAAATCGAACAAAAACACTCAATTCTGTGTTGGTGTGCTACTTCAGCATAAAGCAAAACAGGAATAGAACAACACAAGGCAGTTCTAACTGCAGTATAAAACTTGGACCAAGTTTGCCCTGCTACGGAGCCAATTCTATCTAGTCTCAATCGCCTTCCATCCTCTTCCTAAAAGGATCAAAAGTGATAAAGCTACTCTAGCGTCTCTAATGGACAGCCCCCTGTCTATTATTTTTAGGAGAATATTCGATTCCTCCCCGTTGCATATTAACACCCCCCATCTACTAAATTTTGCAAATTGATCATGATCAGAACACGCAGAAAATTAAATTACCTTGTAATAAAACAATTTACCAGTACCAATACTTGAACCACCTTATCTTAGCATTCTTTTTCTATTGAAAAGCTGCTGACATGCATAACCCCTTCTATTTTTGTAAAACGCCCCGCCCAACAAGAACTTGCTTGGGCACATCTCTGGTTGGTGTGTCGAAAGTGCTATCTCGGAGAGAAAATTTGCGCGATTTTGATTGAGATTTGTGAAAGGCTGCTAAACAAATGTAAACAATAACTCAAAAATAGCAGTTGCTTCTTTTGTTATAAATTTTTCTTATTTCTTCCATCGTATATTCCATAGATGATAAAGACTCTCTCATTTTGAAGATACATTTGTCAAGCTTCCCCTCAAAATTTTTGAAATATGAAAGTATAGACATCATAAATATTGCATTTTGCTTTGCAACTTTTCATTTTAATCACCCATTCCATTAACGTTTCTTTGTTTCTGTTACAACATTTTCTTCTTGCAGAACATGGTTTGGTCAAAGAAAACAATTATTTCCTATGATTATCGCTTTTTGCACACTATTGTCACTTTTAGAGCTTATAAAGCGTTTTAAAGCTGCATATAGTGTAAAAATGAAAACTAACGCTATTTTCATAGGAAAACATTAACTAAACTACTAGAATCAGTGCAAAAGTAAGCGTAAAACATGTTTTCTCATTGAATTTCATTCAGTTCCTCGAAATTTTCCTCCAACAATGGTGTATACAGTGTTGCTCATTGTAACTGGCCAATTGGACCTACATATGCATACACTGAAAAAACAAGAATGGACAGAGGTTTCATGGTAACACTATGTTTATAATGCTAAATTCAGCGTAGAGCATGGCTTGGCCATAGAAAACACATATTGCCAATGATTATAACTGTCTGGTTTCTATTGTCACTTTTGCAGCTTATAAAGCGTTTTAAAGCTGCATATAGATGAGTTCTCAAGGTAGAGTTTCACCTTTTAGGTGCCTGCGGCCTTGATGAATGTTATCCAAGAAAAAAGTCTTAAACTTCAAACCAGAGGAGCAGGAAATGGTGTAAATATCATATACTTTTTGTTTACGACATCGGTCTATCAGCTGCTTACGGTTGGACTATTGTTCTGGACAGATATTATACCCCAGTTTGGATATGTTAAAAATATTAACGACTTTGGCAGAAGGTAAGGCATATTTGAATTGAGTTAATTTATGAAGTGACACATGCAGAAGCATTACCAGATAGATAGTCAATATCTATGTGAAATAGTGATCGGTTCAAAATAGAAAAATTCTATCAGCAAAATCATTCAAATACTTTGGATCTTTCAGATCGAGTCAGCAATGTTTGTATAGCCTTCAGTATGCATCTATGCAATTTATGTGACGGGGCTTTATTGCAGCTTTCATACTATTTTTGGCTATTTTTTCTGTATGAATTACACATTTTGCCTTTGCTAAGTGCATGGACATCCAAGCTGCTATTGCATGAACTAGCTTTTACAAGGATTGAGCTGTTTGAGCATTGGCATCTGTATAGATTTTTCCAGCCCTGGTTTTCAAATTCACTTTGTACACGTGCATTCTTAAAGGGTTCTTGAATGGCTTATAAAAGTACTGCTTATAGTTAGAAAAAACTCTTGATAATTGCCAAGCAGCCTTATGAAGGACCGTATAGAGAACGTTGCAGCTCCTAGAATGCTCTAGTTTGAGGAACTGAGCAATGTCATAAAACAGAAAAAACTGAGATTGTATTGATGGGCCTTTCAAAAGCCTATGATTGCATCTAAAGCAAACTTTTTGTAAGACTTGTGGTATATGGTGTTAGCTTGGATAGCATGAGGTTACTGCACAGCACTTATCATACAGGTCACAAAGAGTAAAGATAGATGACGTCTATAATAAATGGCAAACAATAAGATCTGGTGGTCCACAGGGGCGCATCTAGAGCTTGGCTTTGGGGGTCATCTGATTCATTTTATTGTCTTTATTATGAGAGAACTTTCTAAAGACATTTGTTTGTTATGGGAAATATTACCGTTTGGTGGGCAAGGCCCCATACCCATCCCTACTATTCAATATCTGTATAAACGATATGTTCTACTTAGATCTAGAGTCTGAAATAAGCAATTTTGCTGATGATACAACGATTTACGCATGTGGCAGATCTATTGATACCGTAATAGTAAACTAGAAGATGATTCACAAAAATTCTAGATTGGTTCAAAGAAAACGGAATGTGGGCTTATCCAGCAAAGTTTCAGATGATGTCTTTGGGCCTTAAGATTAGCAATTCCCTCTGCCTTAATATTGATGGAAAGAAAGTAAGACAAAGTGAGCATGTAAAATTGCTTGGCGTCCAGATAGATAACAAATTATACTTTGATATGCATGTTAAGGAGCTTTGTCAGAACATAAATAAAAACTATGTGTGTTTTTGAGGATTCCTCAATAAAGAATAAGCTAAAATACTTCTGGCATCTACTGTTATGTTAAATTTTTATACTGTCCTCTGATATGGATGTTCTGTAGCATATCTGCTAACAAAGAGATAAGCGGGACAAATAAGCGTGCCTTGAGGGTATTGTAGAATCTTTTGTAGAAGAGGATATGCCTTGCAATCTCCGTACCAAGGTACTTTGCAGGCTTCCACAAGCACAACAAATAGATATGGCCTAAACTCTCTCTCATTTAGAGGTAGTCTCCTATGGAATACTATAATGGCTATAATAAAGAGAGCTGGTACCTTGACAAAATTGAAAATATTGATCGCAAAGTGGTATGGCAAAGCATGCCATTGCTCAATTTGCAAATAAATATTTCCTTTTCCACTTGCATTATAGTCTTATCTCTGTTTTTTCATTTTTTACTTTGTTTTAATAGCTGATCTGTATTAGTTTTTAACAAATATAGTTGTAACCAACTATAAATAATAATAATGATAATGATGATGCCTTGTTCCACCAGTCGTAGTCCACAGGACTTAGTACTTGGGCTATAGCTTTTCATTCGATGCATCAATGACCTCATACACGTTATTGAGAATTCACAAGTGTGTTTTTTTTGCAAAAAATAATATTATATACTCATATGGTGAGTAGATATAAAAAGCGCCTTAAAGACAAGTTTGAAATAATCTTATTGGGCTTTGAGAAATGTCAAAATTTGATCATTGCCATTAATAGTAAACCCACAAAAGCTACCTAGGAGCTTAAGCGAATCAGAACAATGATCGAATCACAAATTTTTCTCATGGCATGGGAACAATGTAAATGGGCGTGGTCGGGTTAGAGATTGCACACTTTACTACCATACTCATTTATTTACAATTAGCCCTGTGAAAAAACCGTAATTACAATATAGGATGTCTAAAAGAATATCATCTACAAATGTATAAATAATTACAGCTACAATCAAAAATATCTAAAACAGGGGTGTCAAACTCATCTCTGCCTATGTGCTTCATAAGGCGTAGCATGGCATCGCGCGGGCCGTGTAGGCTGACGGGATCCAAGGGTATCTTAGCAATAGGGAGGCTAAAATATAAATAGCTCACCGGATTTCTCCAAACTGGCACGATAGAAAATGGCGGAAAACTGGCAGAAGCAATCTTTTAGATGGCTAGGTTTTAGTTAATTTAAAATTCTTTCAGGGGCCACATTGGAGGCCTTGGCGGGCCGGATCTGGCCTACGGGCCGTAAGTTTGACATCCCTGCACTAAATGAAAGCAAAGCTAACCCATGCTATTAATCTTGGAAGCTTTCAAAGACTTGAAGCAATGAATAGAGGGCGGGCGCTAGTTTTGTTTTTAAATCATGATTGTTCGACTCTCTTGCTCCATGAAAAGCAAAGGATTTTTGCCCATATGATGTTTTCATACGGGATATTAGTAAATCAGAAGCAGAATTCCGAAGTTCGCGTGTGTGTCGACCAGAAAGTTTAGAACCGCAACTGCTAAGGAAGTCAGGGGCTAGCTGTGTCAACGGGCTACGTCGACCCTGGAGAGAATTGGGAGAGTATGTCCCTTCAGTACACGTAGCGCCGTCTCTACCTGGGGTAGTGGACAGCCCATTCAAAACTAGTTCCTATCACCCCTGGCATAACTGCATTTATTAGCAACGAACAAGCGATAGTTGTTATTTTGAATGCAGGATCAACTTCAAAGCCCTCTTTTAGTTACAGTGATGCAGTAGGAAAATTTGCATTCTTTATTATATCGTAATCAAACCTTTTCGTCGAACAATTATCAAGAACGCGCTACATCATCCACGCAAATCAGCCTAGGAGGGCGATGCTGCGATAAAAGTCTTTGCGTCGTGCACATCCCCTATAGTATATGGGTCTAGCAACAAATGGAGTCACAGTTGTCGGGGGCTAAATCAGATTTTTGTGAATTTGGTCAATGGCCCGTGTAAATAAGTCTGCGAGGGCATTTGTGATGGCGAGGACAATTGTCCGCCTAAAGCGACAATGTCTGATCATAATGCTTTTGTTGCTATATTATCTTGGCTGTTATTTTGGTTTACTTTGGCTATAACAATTTCTATACTTTAGCTACTGGTTTGGTCTTCGCTGCTTTTTTGGTGGTGCAAATTGCAGTCCAGCTACTGGGATGCGAGGCATGGCATTCATAGCAATGTATATAATGTCATATTACGGAGCTGCCAACCTATTGCGCTATGCCGAAGGAGCTACATGGCTTGCCATTGTGATCGTAAGTAGCCATTAGATTACAAAAAGTTATTGGGCGCATTTTGTAGTTATTCATTCGTATTCTATTCCTTTACTTAGGTTACGGTTATTTCGGTTATTAGGTTAAATTCAAAATCAGCGTGTTCTTAGCTTTTGGTTGTCATAAATTAGCATTAGCTAGACGGAAAGCAAGTGATATGTTTGTTGGGGCGTTGTGGGGGCATCACACCCCCAATTGGTTTGAAATTACAAAAAAATTGGTAAAAAGTCGGCCATGCTGCAAGAGAGTTGGGTACAGTGTTTTCCGTGAACTTATTTAGTAACAGCAGTTGGTAACACTGTCAAAACACCCCCCCCCACAAGGCAGTTGGGTGTGGTGAGTGGTCAAGCGGCCAGCCAGTTCTATTAGCTCAATTGAAGTTAAGCATGGCTGTGTACGGTCAGAAACTGGATGGGTGACCTTCCAGATAAACGACCGAAACAGCTGACTCTGCCGTCCTTCGGAAGCGACATTAAACTAGAGGTCCCATGCCTGGATGCGGCATGCATAGTAGGCCTAAATTAGCTGAAAAGCTAGGTATAACAGCCTACTCAAAATAAAGTAAACAACAACAACAGCTACAACAACGGAAAGTGTTTTGGCACATCCCTTCAGAAAGCCAACCTTAAATAAAGAAATTTTCATCATAATTGCCATTATCATAATCATTCATGTATGCATTTGTTCATCAGTTTGTTATCCTGGTCTTCAAATTGATAGGCATCTAACTTGGAAAAAGCATTTGGATACAATCTCGAGGAAAGTCTCGTGCTTTAGGAGTATAAAGGATGCAAAAACAATTTCTACCACAGAATATTTTGAAGACATTGTATGGAAGCATAGAAGAGCCACATTTTAGATATTGCTCCTCTCTCTGGGGTTTTGTAGCACAACTGGCATAAATAAACTCCAAAAGCTACAGAATAGAGCAATTAGAATATTAACTAACTGTGCATTTGACATCCTTGGTACATTAGCTTAGACTGAAGAAACACTGATAGCCAGTGAAAAAAACTAATAATGGGCAAAATGGATATTCTTTCAGAGTAGCAAGACCTTGGAATGGCCTCTCAGATATCTTAAGTCAAATTTCTAAATAGTTGTTTTATATATCTAGTTTTATACTCTTATAACTGTAGACTTTTTAAAATATGTACTTGTTTCTTTCTTCTCTTCATAAGTTTTTAGCTTTTATTTTGTAAACAGAAGGCCCCTTGCAAACCAGCTAAGCTCAATGGGCCACCTTCTTTAAAAAATTAAAATGAAATGTTTACCACCTAGGTGTCTCAATAAAGTAAACATATAAAGCTCTGCACAGTTACTGTAACTTTATTTAGTATCTTTTCCAATATTGAATATCATGTAGTAATGTCGCAATGCAATGAGAAATATCTCATAATGTTTCTTACAGCGATAATTGATTTCATCCTTTCAGTCTCTTGTCACTCCACTTGCTTTTCTCTTCTGGACGCTATTCGAGGAATCACCCTTCAAATGGCACCCTGTGGCACACGTAGGCACGTGGTGTAGTATTTTTGGACTTGCTTTGATGATACCAGCAATCTACTTTTACAACACGGGGTAAGAATGACATCACACTATTTTACCTTTGTTAACATGCGTTATAGCATGCTTCTATACTTTTCATTAGATTGACACAAGCTGTTCACCAGTACTGGCACCAGAGAAAAATGCTGGGAGGTTAGTGGACCTAAGTGCCGAAAGTGTGACAGTGAGCATCGAAGACTTTTAATGGGAAAAGACATATCGCATTGCCTAAAAACAATCTACGAACAGAAGAGTTCAAGGATATCATGAAGGTGCTGATAGTGCATAGAAATTTAGGTACCGACGGGGGCCTCGGAAAAATTTTGGGGGACTATAGCCTCCAAGACCATCACCACTAGCGCCATCCCTGCTTTTTGCTTCACCAAAGTTGGAAATACTCGGTAATAAAAAAAGCCTGTGAGCTACGGTGGTGCCAAATAGGGGGGAGGGGGCTTCGGGACATATTCCATAGTTCTCTGCAAGATAGATTTGCTAATTCACCAAAATTCTATGAGAAAATTTTGAATTGGCGTGAGGGAACTCTTGCAAGAAATGGTTCTTCATTACTCCATATCACTGCTCATTAGAACGATCTTGTCACGATCTTCTCACTTTTTGGAGCTTACTGTTGTACTGAAGTAATCAGTTAGTCACTTCCTTGTACTCAATGGGTATGGCAATCAAATGGCATGAAAATTATAGGGCGTTACTCCCAAAAGTCTGTGATGACTACGTGTGGGATAATTTACTGGTATGGGACAATTTGCTATAAAGCGTAGATCCAATCTACGTTGGGCAAATTGAATGGTAACTCCATGTTTGCTACTTGCTTCTTTGCTAAATATTGTGTACCAATAGGGTGTATTTGAAACTCGAAATTTAGAAGCATAGTCGGACTCCCATTGCTGTTAGCATTCTGTAGTGGACTTGTATGGAGATCTGCTTTAACCTGTTTCATGTACCAAGGCAATAGGCTATCTAAAGCTACACCTCTTGGGGCTTCATCAAATGTAATAAGCTGTTAATTAAAGGCAGTCCCGTATGCTTAGTGGAGTACCTGTTAGAGAGGACACTCATCCTGAGCCATCGGCAAGTAAGGTAGGGTAGCCAGTTCCTTTCCTCGCCGCCTCTATCTCCCGAGTGTTGCCACCGGGTACCCATTCGCTGCTGGGTGAACAAAGAGCTAACATTCAGTCAGGGCCTCGAGTCGGGCTCGAACAGCAGACCAGTCACACAAGAGTCATGCGCTCTAACCGCAATGCTACCTCGCCCATGTAATAAGCTGTAACTGAGCGAACTCTTCTATTTAGGCCACCTGAAGTGACGGTAGAAATGGATCACGTGAACAATGGAATTCATCAGCATCCAATAGATAACAGCATGGAAGATACTGGCATAGAAGATGACGATAGCAAGCCTTTGCTGTACTAATCAATCGTTGATGAGGGATCAAGACCCATTTGAAATGTGAAGAATTCTTTATCAGCCTTTGGCTTCAATTGTCAAAGTAACAGTAATTATCGAACTACTGAAATATCTTTACTTACGAATGAAAAACTTCGTCGGGCATGGGGTGGAGAATTTATGAATCCTACGTTAACTTACTTGACCACTGATACTGAAAAGCCAATGGAATGTAATATCTCTTCGGTTTTTAGAAAGGTGGATGTATTTCAAATTTTGATATACATCCGCCTAAATGTAAAAGCTTTCTATAATAAAAGGGAAAGGATGTGTATAGTGGTATCAAATTCAAGAAAATCAAATTACTCAAAACATTAAAAATCAGGGCCGTTGCGAGGGGGAGTGGGGCGGAGGGACGTCACAACTCCTGGGGTACTTTCTATCAATAATTCTAATTTTTGTTGGCAAATCAAGTATTTTTGCGAAGTTTTGCAGGCCGTAGGCAAATATCTCAGCTGCCATAACCATAGATTTCCACAACACAACCCCAGGCAGGACAGCAACGACTTTCTTTGATTTATATTGAAAAGTTTGTCTGGTGTGGCAGCAGTTTAGTTTTGCTTATAAGATCCTCATAAGTAAAGAGTTATAAATAAAGTGAAAAATTCTGTCCGCAAATTTTCAATTCACATCCCCACAGATTTTGACATCGTGATGGCCTGTTAATAATGGTCTAATTTCCAAGTTCGTTGCTTCTTGTAAATGTTCTTCCTTCTTGTTTAATCTACATATACAATACATGGAAAAATTTTTATGACCCGGTTAGTCTTTTGCAATTCAAACGATTTTATACTCCAATCAATCTGCCTTCCTCTTTTCCAATTATTCTTGGTGCTGTTTTACTTCTTTTTCATCATTCTTCATGAGTGCTGTAACGCTTTTTTCTTGAATTCTCTGATCATTTTGACTTTTTTTGTTATTAATCTAGCATGTTGTTTGAATCTCTTTTTGAGGAGGAGGATGTTCGTAAAACATTGCTCATATTTCTCTAAGATTATCGATTTAATTTGGGTGTCTTGAGGAATCGAGAGTACACTGAATAAATCCGCGCGTTGAAGATTCTGAAGTATCTATCAATAAAGAAAAGCAAATTACAGCAACAACATATACACATAATAAGTCCAAATATTCTCAACTCAAATGCTTCCTCGAAGCATAATGTTCAATGTCAATGTTCTTCTCTCAGAAAATGTCTCTTCTCTCCTCGTGTTTACGAAGCTCTTCCTTCTCAATTATGTTCTTAACTAAGTTCTCAATAACTCGTCTTCTCGTAACTCGTGTTTCATCGATGCGCATGCTCCATATCACATGATATAGCAATTCAATTCAATTCATAACAATTCATAATTCATTCTTGCTTCGTAGTCTTATCAAAATGCTGCAGGTCTGCAACACATGTGTTTTTCTATGAAAAACAGCAAATGCAAACAAGATCTATATTTCATTTGGTTCTACACGCACACACTTCACAGGACTCGAATGTTGAATTTCTCACCTAACAGTTCCCCAATTGATAAATCTGATTTTTTTTGTTAGCAAGGCTGCCGAGAGGTTTCAGAGTTCCTGTGGCAAAACATGGCTCTCTTCGAGCAAAGAGAGCGGAAATATTTGAGGGTCTGGGATTTAGCTGTCGAAAAGTTGCGGCTGACCCTTGATAAGGTCCCCTAGGCCTTGAAGTATTTGGAATTGTGTGGTCCTTGATCTTGATGCCTGAGGGCAATATGCTCCCTTCTTCCTCCCCTTTCGACGACTCTGGTTGCTAGAAATATCCGAGGCAGAATTTAGCCGTTTCTTTGGATACCAATATTTTACTACGTGCACGACCGCTCCCTGCTTTTTTCTGGCTACAGTAAAAGTATGTGCTACGGTAAAAGTATGAGCAATGATTTTTTGCAATAAACCTAGCCCTTGACCTCTTGAAAGGCTGATAGGGGTGGCACTAGGAATTTTATGTCTGGGTGAATGAATCTTCCGTTGAGGGGGTTAAAATTTGGTTGGCTGGGTACTATAACTGCAAACCCCCCAAAAGGGTTCTTCATCTTCCAATGAGGGGACTTTAGCCCCCTAAGCTTCCCTTAGCGCCAACCCGAAACCTGCAGAAACAGTACTTAAGGCCTGTCTACACGAGCACGATCATGCATTTGTACGCAAACATCATTCTACATTGGTATGACAGTGTTTACAGCAAATGTTTGATAGCGAACATACTTCAACACCTTCGAACATTTGCAAACATGCTTAAAGTTTAAGTGGCATGTCAATTCTTTCCAACAAATGCCCGAGGTTGTTCAAGCTCACGGCGTGAAAGCAATCACTCGAGGTAGACTTATAACTGAAAAGGTGGCGATGGAACACACGGAGAAGAACTGGACTTTCGAAGAAATCGTCCGCTTAATCTCCATTTGTGAAGATTATCCATGTTTATACAACGTGAATTCGCCAATTTACAAGGATTTACAAAGCTTCGATTTCAACTCTTCAATATACAGTCTTTAAGCCATTCACGTTTTCTTTCCTCATCTTCTCCTTCGTCGGCGATTTTGTGTGACTGCAATATTTTTGTGAGTTTTTTGTATCATATTTCGCTTTGTATCAATTTTAGTGCAATATTAAAAACATATAGCTGTTAGCACCCAATTTATTTTGAGTAAGCTTCGTTATAATGTTTAAGAATGTTATATTGTGTGGATAGAACGTACAACAAAGTTGAACATTGCCGTACAAATGTAGGATGATGCTCGCTTACAAATTTATGCTCGTGTAGACCATAGAAATAGTAGTACTTCTATGGTGTAGACAGGCCTTTGTCTCCCCGACCCCCAAAAAACTAGATCCAGATTCCTGAGAGAAAATGAGACATAACCACTGATCTCAAAAAGGACTGGATCGAGCAACTTATTGTTCTCAGCTACAAGTTTTTGCTGCCCGGAACTTTGATCAGCGCCATTTTGATTGGGACCACTTTGACATAGGTTTGCGTACTGTAGCATGTGAGAATGTGCAGTCTTGCAAGAGCAAAAGCAGAACATTATCTTATGCTTTCGGCTGCAATTAATGTAGGAGAAAGAACTTTAAGCGCCATTGCAATTAGAGAGGGAGTGATGATGAAAAATGCGTGGTAGCAAGGAAATTCATAAGGACTTTCACTTGCAAGTGCATAGGCCTAAGTGGACGTACTCGATTCTTTTCTGCTGATACCTTATATCAGTACTGAAGAAGAATTCAATAATTGAAGTAATTCAATTAATTAATTCAATTCAAATTCAACTACTACCAACTAACTAATTCAACATCAATGCATAACAACAACAAGAAGCAAACTTTACTTAATTACAATACTACAGTTCAATATTATAGGAAGAAAAAAAATTAAATAAGAGATATAATTAATAGAAGGTCTAATGTAGGATAGCTGAATTCTAAGGAGGAACTCTCTAAGTAGGTTAACTAATGAGAAGAGGGCCCCCATTCCCTGTTTTTCTAAATTGCATCTGCATAAGCTTAACAGAGGTTAGAATTGTATCCTTTAAATGTTTGCTCGCAAAGAGTTTCACATGATTTCTAGTAGGTATTTTTGTAATTTTTTAAAATGTAAACCTTGAAGATGAAGTTCTAATTTCCATAGGAAGTTCATTTCATAGCTTGGCCCCCAGGTACCGAATTGAGCCTAGACCATACCGAAGAGTATTTTTGCGGATCAGATAAAGATCGTTACGGCTAGACTGTCTCGTTTCATGATTGTGTACTGTGGAACTTATAGAGAAATAGCCATGAAAACAACTTGGTGCCAACATTGTCATTGAATCATAAACAAAGGTCAAGAGTTTAATTTTGAAAACATCTGATACTCTAAGCAATTGTAAACCTTTAAATAAAGGCAAGGAATTTGAGAGAGCTGTCTGATGTGATATGGTCCTGATAGCTTTCTTTTGTAGCTTAAATTGTGGTTCTATGTAGGAACTAAAGGTTTGACCGTAAATACCATACTGAAGGAATGACAGTTTCTGATTTTAAGGAGAATTCCACAAGTCCTGGACAACTTCTTTGACAGTTGGGAAAGATGATACTTCCAGCTAAAGTTTTCGTCTAGTAAAAAGCCAAGAAATCTAATATATTTCACTCTAGAGATAAACCTGTTACCAATTTTTATTGCTGAGTTAACAGGCAGTGAAACACCAGGAGAGTGGAAAATCATATAATTAGTTTTATTGGTATTTAGTGATAACTTATTTGCATCAAGCCATCGCTTTACATACTTAAGTTTAGTGTTTACCTTTTTAGCAAGCTCTTCGGGATTGTCAGTTTCGTAATAAATATTAGTATCATCTGCAAAAAGGTAGAACCTTAGTTGTTTTGAAACACTGGGTAAATCAATAATGAAGATAAGAAAAAGTAGAGGTCCAAGTACTGAACCTTGGGGAACGCCACAAGCAATCTTCATAAAGTTAGAATCTCTACCTATTACAGAGACAGATTGATATCTATCAGATAATTATGATGCAAATCACAGGAGAACACTCCCTCTTATACAATAATGTTCTAGTTTAGAGAGTAAAATATTATGATAGACTGAATCACAGGCTTTTTTTTGAAGATCAACAAATACGCCACATCCATATTTTTTATTATCCAACGTATTTCTTATGGCTTCGGTTATACTTATCAATGCATGATCAACTGATTGGTTCTCTTGAAAACCAAATTGTAGGGGATGTATGATATTATTTGATGTGACAAAGGAGTGTAGTATGCTTACTTTCTCATATAATTTGCTAAATATTGGTAATAGGGAGTTAGGTCTATACTTTGATGCGATTTCCGAATCTCCTTGTTTAAAGAGAGGAATTACTTTTGCAACTTTCAGTTTAGAGGGTACAATTCCTTTAACGAATGAGTCACTGATAATTTTTGCAAGTGGATAAGAGATGTGACGCTTAAGGGCTTTTAATAAATTTATTGGTATACTGAAAGGACCAATAGATTTTGATGAGTCAAGGTTTTATATAATGTCCTCAATTTCCATGTGAGTAACTGGAGTCAGAAATATTGAATTAGCGTTTTTATTTCTAAGGTAATCTAGAGTGGATTTTGGCGTTTTAGGTATAGTTTTTGATAGACAATCTGCAACATTAACTAAATAGTGATTAAAGATATTTGAAATTTCAGTAGTATCAGATGAGATGTTTCCATGTTTGTCCTTTATTTTACTTATAACCAATACAGGAAATCCGTGCTCATTCTATTATGCAAATTAGATAATCAAAATAAACAATGCTGAAAAGGTCACAAAGTTGCTCTGTTTCGCAATTAAAACTTGATTTTCTATTCAACTATGTTTTAAATCAGGACACTTCACATACGAGCAAAAACCTCTGAATACCTACTATCAAAATATCAGGTAACCATTTTAGAAATGCT
>WIPJ01067794.1:405650-418089 GCA_018155075.1 Cassiopea andromeda
CCCCCCCCCCCCCCCCCACTACTATGAGTGTTATATTCCACATACAATAGCTTGCATTTTTTCTTAAGAGACCAGTTTATCAGCAACCTAGTACTAGACCCCTTAAATTTAAGAAACTTTGAGAACTACAAGGAAAGAGCTAAGAAACTTTTGGCAAATGGCGCATTGAAGCCGTTATCTGGTTCAATGTAAAGCTGAAGAAGACAATGTGTGCGTGGCATTGCTTTAGATCTTACCCTGCTTTGGAGCATTTGTTTGCTAAAATACTAGTAGTTCGCTACATTAACATTTTGTTTACGTTTTTACTACATTTAAGTTTGTTAAGTTAAGAGAATTAAAAAACAATTAGAACTAAAATGTTGCCAAACGTTAGGAAACTTTTAGTACAAGGTAGGTTTTTTATGAAAACGTACATATTGTTGTGTCTTATTTCCCTGTATGTTCTCAAGAATATTCAGCAAAGTAGAGTGGTTTTACCTTGTAACAGAAGCTAGTATAGGAGTGGTCACGTTATTCCTGTCCCTTGATATCCTCGCATTTTACTTTGTTCTAGGTTTGCAATCCTCAAGAAGAAGCCTACGTTGATCAAGCTCATCTGTGGGATACTGGTGGTTGTTGGCTTGTTCATCTGCTTATTGCCAACCATATTTCCAAGCATAGGTCATAGCAGTAGCGGTAGTTCAGGTGGGGCAACTGGTGTTGGAAAGGTTTTATGGCCTATGTGCTTCATGTTGGGATTTGTAAGTATGATTGATCAGGACTGCAAAGCCTTGTTGTTTTAAAATACTTCAGGATTGTTGAATTTTGTGCTAGATAGGCCACACAATTGTAGTGAACAACACTATAACATTTCACTGAGCCAACCTAGTAAGCGGCAAAACCATAGCAGAAGTTATCGAAAAGAAACAAGGCACCCACTTGTACTGATTCCATGAAACTTGGATATGCGGAATAAATAACATCCGTAAATGCCTGAGCGTTTGTCTACAATACGTATGGCGAAATAACCAAACGAATGATATAGCATCCTTGCGTTCGTTCCCTTCAACTTCTCTATGGGACTCTTAGCGAATTCTTAAACTTTGTAGGACTATCTGCAACACGATATAACTCTCAACTTTAAGCGAATTCTAAACCTATGCAACCTCCTCTCACAACTCGCGTACTCTGTTTTATACTCTCGAACACAGGGATACAAACAAAGCGTGACGAAGGTGCGAAATCTTACAGGGGGTCATCCATAAGGGATTCCCGCAAACTTTTGCCAGTTTTCAGCCCCATCCCTCCTCCTGTCCACATCTATCCGCTTTTGCTTAATAACCCCTTCCTCCTGTCCGTGCGGAAACTGAGATGGAACACTGTTCAAGAGCTGCAAAAGCTATGGACAAATAAAAACTCTTTGAAAAGACATGCATACTGTAATCATTTCTCGTTTGCCTCTTTATTTTAAATCTCTAGCACAGGAAGAAGGTGATAAAATGACCTTTAAATGTCCTTTTCTTTCTTCCAGAGGGGGCACTAAAAAGATGTCCACTCACAGCTAAATCCCCTCCATCCCCTTGTCCAGTTTTATCCGCATTGTTGCTAACCCTCCCTCCCCCAAGATGGATACCCCCGTAGAAAAAAGCAGGGGACCATGTCTATGGCAGCCTGCAAGACCAGGAAGAAGGTCTCACATTTTCCCATTCTTGCCTGCTATTACTGAAATCTGAGGAGGAGGAATATTTGAAAATTTCGAGAGCTTAATTTAGGTTTTATATTGCGGCGTAAAGATGGAAAAGTGAAGAGATAGCCGGCCTATCTCTCGACATCCTGATTTTAATTAGAGCCCTAGAGAGGGGACAGAGGGAGGCATGTTCTTTCCTTACTCTCATTTGGGGATCGGGGTGGACTAAAGCACCATTTTTGAAATGCAATAGCTTGCTTTCCACGCGTTAGTATGATACAAGGGAGATCAAACAAATCATTTTAAATAAACAGTATTTTATTGGAAATGGAACTCTACAAAGGCAATAGTTTTGGTTGTGGCATATTTGTCGATTTAGAAAGAGCTTTTGATACAGTGATACAGTGAATCATTCCATTCTTTTGAAGAAGATGGAGCATTACGGTGTAAGAGGTGTAGTTCATCAATGGTTTTCCTCATATCTCTCAAACCGAGAACAGTTTGTTTCAGTTAGTGGACATGACTCTTCTCTTACGAAAGTGTCGTATGTTGTTCCCCAAGGATCAGTTGTTGGTACTCTATTATTCTTGATCTATATAAATGACTTACCTATTACTACTAAATCTCTATCATTTCTTTGCGGATGATACTAATGTCTATTCTGAATTTGCTAATATAGAAAAGCTGACAAAAAACGGACAAGGAACTACTTAAGGTAAAAAAGTGGGACGATTGTAATAGACTATCTCTTAATGTAAATAAAACTAACTGTGTTATCTTTCACTGTCCTAGCAAACCAGTGCCTGATGACATTTGCATAGAATTTGGTAAAACGGTAATAAAAAGAGTCAAGTACGTTAAATTTTTAGGTATACTAATGGATGAACATCTTTCATACAAATATCATATCTAAGAACTTCTCAAAAAGCTATCTAAAACATCTGGAATCTTCTTCAAAATGAGACACCAGCTCTCAAAAGAAATTTTAGTGTCCTTATACTATTCCCGTTTCTCTTCCTTTCTTAGCTACGCTTTGGTGGTGTGGGGTCTTACATGCGAATCGTACAAACTAGAAGTGTTTCGTCTCCAGAAAAAAAGTAGTAGAATGTGTCAACTTTGAACCTCTTCATATTCACTCCAGCCCCATATTTAAATCGTCTAATTTGCTGAAGCTAGATGACCTTCTCAGATTAAATATTCTGTCTTTTGTCTAAAAAACTACAAATGATCTAACTCCATCTTGCTTCCAAGATCATTTTATATATAAATCTAACGTGCATGGCTATGAAACTCGCCAGGTAGAACGAGGTGATCTATATTAGAAATATAGGAACACAACCATGTATGGTCTTCGTTCTATGAAATATCATGGATCATCATTAAAGAACAATATCCCTATCTTTCTTCGCGTTTCACAATCTAATTCATTATTTAGAGCTAAACTTAAAGGTTGTATTCTTAACTAATATTGATTCTCTTTTAGTACTTCCAAGTTTTTCTTTCTTTTGCTTGAACTTCAGCTTAGCTTCTTGGATTACTCTATTCCCCTGTGGCCGTCGGTGCCCTTTAACTGCCGTTGGCCCCCTTGCCCCACTGTTGTTCTGGCGTCCCTGTCAATTTTTTGGAAGCATGATAGGATCCGTTTGGCTCCGTTTTCGTTTGGAAGCGATCCAGGATTTTGGCTGAGTTCACATGATTCCTTACCATTACGAGTCACTACTGTGTATGGGTAAAATATTTATTACGAGCAATAGGTTAAGAAAACAAGCCATTCTCTCTAAATCAGCAGTATTTCTGGAGGGTTGTAAACAATTGGGTAGCAGAATCACTCGAGAGAATGAATATGCAACTGAAGAGAAATTATTTTGCCACTAAGATTGCCTTACAAAAAGTTGATATCAAGGGTACATGCAAAGCAACCTTCAAGTTTCGAGCCATTGATGCTGGGCAAGTAGATATAGTTCTAATAACGATTAAATCTTCTGCAGTATTCGATGATATTGCAAGACCAAGTCAAAGTAGTTGGGAACTGCACCAAATGTAGTCCATGCCCGGAAGATATTGATGCAAGAGCGTCAATTTCGCACATGCGCCCTTGTCTGCATGAGCGATTGCTCTAAAGTAATTGCAATTGCACGTGCGATCCAAGATTTGTCTATCCGAAATACAGAGTCTCTTGTTGTTGGAGCATTTCAAATGCTTCATTAAGGATAAAAAAACATAATGCAGAGCTGTGAAAACAAAATTGACAGACACGAGTGTTTCAGTTGCGACGACAAAATTCCTATCTGACATGTGCGATTGCACGGTTGATAGTGACGGGCGATTTTTCGTTCCTTTTTGGGGATTTTGCACGTGCGTGGACACTCGCACATGCAATCGCACGTCTCTCCGAGCATGGACTGCATATTCAACGTAGTTGCTACTTCCATGAATTTAAGGGAATGTTCTTCGCTTTCTTCCATGAAATATTTTGACTTTTTAGGTTCCTGCGGCCGTGATGAATGTCATAGAAGAAAAAAGTCTTAAACTTCAGAGCAGAGGTGCAGGAAAGGGCGTCAACATAGTATTCTTTTTGTTCATGACGTCGCTTTATCAGCTGCTTACTGTTGGAGCATTTTTCTGGGCAGATGTTATACCCAATTTTGGAAATGTTAAGAACGTCAAGCAATTTGGCAAAAAGTAAGACATTTTACTTTCTATCAGGTTAAGGAGGCGAGCATATGTTGTGACGTAGTTAGTTAAGGTCAAACAGGGTTCGTACAGTCAGGGAAAATCAGAGAGAATATAAGGTTTTGAGGAAAGTCGGGGAAAATCATGGAAAGTCGAGGAACTTTTTGTATGATCTGGAAAAGTAAATGTTTTCCACACAAAATAAGGGAATTATTAATTTACATTGATGTTCATGTGTCCCCAAGTAGTGACGGTACTTGGTGCATGACAGTATTAATTCGTTAGTTGAATATTAGAAAGTATGAATGTGATAGTAAAAGTCCGCAAGTTATGCCTAGCCACATTTCTGAATGAAATAGTATACATATGAAGCTTTACCCTTCCCTAAGAATTAAGGCAGTGATTGATAAAATGAACAATAGAACATATTTCCGTCAGTCCTGGCTTTCTGATAGTAGATTTGCGGAATGGGTTGCAAGAGCTTGCTCAAAAGATAGTGCCCATTGCAAGCTTTATAAGTGTGATATTAGCTTGTCAAACAAGGGCGAGAAGGCATTGGACAGCCATGCTGAATGGAAGAAGCAATAAGGAGATCGTGAACAAATATGAAATTTCTTTAAGGCGAGACATTCAACAGACACTGACTAAGAATCAACTGAGACTTCAGAACCATTGAATTTGGCAAAACCTCTCACTCCCATGTCAACTGCTGGATCAACACCTGCTACTAGTGCTTCTTCTGAAATACTTAATACCTGTGTCCAGGATTCAGCTCACCAAGAAGCTGAAATTTTATGGGCAATAAAGCATGTGTATAACGGATTTAGTTAAAATTCCACACAAGATGTTGGGGATCTTTTTAGAGCTATGTTTCCAGACAGCATGATTGCAGAAAGAATGCAGTTGCTGCCAAACATATTTTAGTATGTTGTGAATCATGGGATTGCTCCTTACGTCAAAGATCTGTTGAACGTCCGAGTGATTAACACTGATTGGGTTGTTGTGTCTTTTGACGAGCCTCTGAATGATGTAGCACAAAAATGTGAAATGGATATTTCTATTCGATTTTGGAATAAAGAGACCAGCCAAGTTGAAGACCGATATTGGGACTCCTAGTTGTTTGGACATACCGCCCATCAAAAGCTGCTGGACTCTCTTCAAGAAAGTCTTAAAGACTTCGACCAAAATGGTTCAACTGTCTATAGATAGATCAAATGTGAATCTGAAGCTCTTTAAGGTAATGAAAGAACAAACAAAGGAACTTTCATTTCCAGGTTTAATTGACTTTGGTAGCTGTAATTTATATGACGTCATGGTGCCTTTAAATTTGGAGCTGAGGCAAGTGGATGGAAGTTGAAAAAGATATTAAAGTCATGCTTTGAGCTATTTAACAATTCACTAGCGAGACTTGATGATTATATCAATATCACAGGATCTACAAAGTTCCCGTTAAAACTTAAGTTGACAGATATTCTTTTTCTTCTGTTTTGCCTTTTATTTTATATACCATCTGGATGCGAATTTTTTTGATACTCAATCAAAGAAAAACATATGTCATTTTGGAAAAAATCATGGAAAATCTATATATTTTCTTTATGGTAATCAGGGAAAATTTTAAAATTATATTACAGAGAACTTTTTCTCACAACAGCGGTACGAACCCTGCCAATAGGGGCTGAATCAGCGGTGACCAACCCAAGCCTTCCGAGCCGCATGCGGCTCTTTGCCTTGCCGCGTACGGTCCTTTACTTCATGTTGAAGTTCGTGTATTTTTACATCTGCTTACTTCGCTTGAATTCAATAAAGCATTTACGTCTGAGATGATGGGATGGGAGTGATGCTTTTTTGTGCCATGTGTAACAGCCTGTCATTGGTTGGCCACCCCTAAACTAGATCTGGAATTAAGCATTCTATCAGCCCATTGTCTTAATACTTTTTCGAAGCTGCAAAGTTTGCATAGCCTATTAATGATACACTCTATTTTTTCATGAGGAACCACTTTATAAGGAACGTAGATGTAGTCGGCCGAAATATTTAAGGAACTTGTACTACTACAGAAAAAAAGCTAAAGAACTTTTCAATCTAAAAAATTTTATAACTGCAAAGATAATCAAGAATTAGGAAACCAGTTCCATTCATTTGCAACCAAAACTCACATAGATACATTTATAAGACCTCTTTCCTTCCTTTTATGTGCTTATAAGTTCTAGCCAAAATTAAAGCTAAAACCCAGAATTTTGATGTTTCCACATGTCTGTACCACTTTCTTGGCACTGTATGTACAGTGAAAAATAAGGAACTATTAAGGAACTTTAAGTACTAAAATGCAACAAAAATGAGGTCCAAAAATAAGGAAATTTTAGAGCTAGGCCTTGAACTAGGTTTCTTATAAAAGAAGCGTGTATTCGAAGTGTAGTTTGCCACCTACATAAGATTTTATGTTATATTTTATTCGATTTCCTTAAAACTTAGATTAGTATTGGCCAACACAGTACATCTCCACACTGTGGACTCACTTTTATATACTGTACATGGACAGTTAGGCTGGCTATGTAAAAATTTATGTTATTTACGTATTGATTCACCAATGTGAACTATGTTTACAAAGGTAAAGGTTAATATGAATATAGATTCATCTAAAGCATTTACTTGAAGTCCTTGCATTGGCAATCTCTTCTAATGAGCCCACACCATAGAGCAAGATGTGTAAATACACCCACCTTCGAATCCTGACATGTGACTGTTGGTGCTTTATGGAGTTATGTATGAAAGAAAAGGTGGTTATTAATCAATGAGAAATCTTATATTCAGTAATAGCATCCTATTTTTTGTCTTGGTAGCATTAAAGAAATAGCTAATTACTAGAAGGATTTCTGCGAGAATATGACCAACAACACGAATACATTTATGCTCACTTCGAATATGCCTTTCCTAAATTAAACCACACGCAGAAATTGTTGAAACAGATAAACTTTAAAGTGTTAGAATAATTATGGAGTAGGTTGAAGAAGTATGATGATTTTGATACTGACTTTAAAGAAAGTAAGATTTTTCTGCACCAGGCAACAAAAATGTTGAAGCTTGTTATGCAGCGAAACCTATGCTACAGATTACAGTGTGTAGCAAGTGATCAATAGCTTGTCTACCAATTGTATGCAATACTTTCCTGCCTTTGCACCGAACTTGTCCGGTACACATCAGTTTCTTTCTATTCTGAATTGTACTGTACGCTTATCATTCTATAGCTACATCTGTTGACCTATACAAAATCCGTTTGCTGCTTTTATTGACATCAGCAACAACGAGCATCGGTTAGTATTCCAGATATGGCATCACTTGCAAACTCTTCTTTTCTTTACAGCAATCAGGGGTGGCGCTAGAAGAGGGCTAGGGGACTGTAGCCCCCCAGTCAGGAGGTGTAGAACTCTTTTTTAAGTACTTTCGCAGTTATACTACCCTGTTAACCGCATTTTAGCCCCCAGGTCGATGGAATCAGTCCCACATCTGAAAATCCCTTGCTCTTCGTCCCGCCAGCAATACGCAATAAGCATCTTTTAACCCAGGCCTCCCTTATTATGTTGTAACTATACTTTTTATTGTATTTGTGACTTTAGTTATTGGTTTGGCCTTCGTTGCTTTTTTGGTGGTGCAAACTGCAGTGCAACAACTGGAACACGAGGGGCAGTCTTCATAGGAATGTACGTTTTGTCTTACATCGGTGGTGGCAACCTACTGCGTTATGCCGAAGGAGCAACATGGCTTGCCATTGTCACTGTGAGTAGTTTTGAGATTTACAGGTTGTTGCTAGCCATATTTTCAGACTTCTGACTTTAAGGTTAATGACAACAATTTTATGAGATTCTGTTTAAACATAATTTCATTGATTCAATATATTTTTCATCCTTTTGGTCTTTTCTATGTTTTCTATTTCTTGCAGTCATTTGTTTCATCACTCACTTAATTACTTTATCACTCTTTTTGTGTCATTAATTCATTGAGACATTAATTAACTAATTAATTAATTAATTAATTAATTGCTTCATTCATTCGATCATTCATTTATTTTTGCATTCGTTGTTTTATTTGTTTGCTATTTCCTTGTTGTGTCATCCATGCAATCAGGGTGTAGCTATAGGTGGTGCGGAGGAGTGCCGTAGCCCTCTAGCATTAAGCTTCTCGGCAAGTTTGCAGTACGTCATTAGTGCAAGCCAAAACTTTCCTTTAGCATCACTCCTGCACGCAGTTGCTTCTTGCAATTTCCCCCATAGTTGTAATGGATGTTATCCCTTTAGTCTCTTGTCACTCCACTCGGTTTCCTATTCTGGACGCTGTTCGATGAAGCACCCTTCAAGTGGCGCCCAGTGGCACACGTAAGCACATGGTGCAGTATTGGTGCACTTGCCTTGATGGTACCTGCAATCTACATTTACAACACAGGGTAAGAATGACCTAAAGCTACTATACCTTGTTGATTTACATTCTAAAGTACTTATATATTGTGCTCTTCATATTCTTGTACCCATCAAATTATGGGTGCCATAAAGCATGACGCAGCCCCCTTGTTGAAATTAAGGTGGTTTTGGGGGCTCGAACACGTTACTATGCATTTGCCAAAGGAAGGGAGAGGAAAGGTGCACTCTGATCATTAGATATTTTTTTATATGCGTATGTACCCTGCCAAACATTGGTAAGCAAAAACACAAATTTTATTATCTCTTGTTGTTTATTCCTGTTCTAGCTAGTTTTTATATTATAGAGAACTCATGTCCAGGGGCGTAGCTAGCGTCCCCCCTCCCCAATTTTCGATGATCTCGTCGGTAAATTCAGATCCAATGACTTTCGTCGGTAAATGAGTGGAATTTTTTGTCAAGAAATATTCAAAATAGTGTTAAAACTACATCAATGCACCCCATAGAATAAGGAGTTCGTGCTAATTGTGTATTGCTTTACACCCCTCCACTGTTCGCTTGTGTTGGCTATGTGAATAAATAAATAAATAAATGTATATATATATATATATATATATATATATATATATATATATATATATATATATATATATATATATGTATATATATTTATATATAATATATAAATATATTATATTAGAATGATCAAAAGTGCATATACTGTTGTATGAGTGAAAAGTCAATGGAAATACGTGAAAGCCGAACTTTATGTTGCGGCGTTCTTTACGAACTTAAAAATGAAACTTTACATAGAATTACAATTTAAGATCTCCTTGATTATGAACAGACCGTCGGCAGAATGATTTGCAAAATATTGAATTCAAAGGTGTCTCCACTTATCATGATCTTCATCATTGTTATCCCAGATTGATTAAAAAAAGGATTTTATAGCTTCTCAGTGTTCCTGGGCTTATCTGATTGGTGCAAAATACAGATGTCCACTTCTCCTGCCACCCCAGTCACGATGTATAAGTGAAGCTGCAAGTTGATGGAAAACCTCCGTAGCATTACAGCCTTTTGTAAAACTATGTTGCTTACCAGTTTATTTGCCAACAGCAGGGAGAAGTACCTAGTGCGGCATAGCTTAGACTCCTATTTCCTGCATAGACATAAGCTGCCTTTTGAATTACTTTAGAATTCTGCCTTCTTAAACATGTACTAAAACCTGCTTAATATACCAAGCCCAGTGGCGGCACCACGAGGGGAGCCTGGGGGATCTTGTCCCACTTTCCGCCAAGATCATTTTCCTAATTCGTCCAAATTCGATGAGACAATGTTATGGCTTAGGTGAGACTTCTATCAAAAGCTTGATATGGATGTGGCAGCGAAATTGCGTCTTAATTTTAGAGCTTGACACCCAGAATCCCCCCCGTCTGCGATGGTTGGCGCCGCCCCAGACCAAGCCTTTATGATTCTTAGAACCATGTCTCTAGGAAACATGAAGTCGAATTTAGGAAGCTACAACTGCACTCAATTTTTCAACCTAGACCACCTGAGGTGTCCGTAGCTGTCGATCTGATTGGCGATGGAGATTATCCGGACCCGGTCACCAGGACGGACGATATCGAAGATGCTAATGATGAAAAGCCTTTGCTTGTCTGATGAATCGATGGCATGAGATCAAGGTTCATTTGATTTATGTCGTATATTGTTTACTAGTTGAACCTTTAACTTTTTATCTTTAATTATCCATACAAAAAATCATTATGGCAATTTTAATGCGTGATTATTTTAATTTTACACCCAGAATGCTCACTTGTGGAAGTGTTTTTAGACCACAGAGCCAGAGTCCAGAAAAGTCATGGCTCCACGGCTGGGAACCAAGGGAAGGTTTTATTCTTATGCAAGTTTTGAGTAATTTTTTATTTTTAAATCTGAGTAGCATATATACCCGGTGCCAATTAGTCGTCATTTGAATGTCATCTTGTGTTGTCCTTTTGGTTGAATTAATTAGGAATGTATATCCTTTTGCTTGAGAAACATTCTAGTACGTGAGACTGAGGCGACGTGGCATGGGGGAAATTGAGAGAGTCGACATGGGAAACACCATTCTGATTTTGAATAGTGAGGAAGGTTTCAAGTAAAGACATGGATGCCAAAGGAAGGCTTGACTTTTTCTGGACTCAGCATAAAGCAATAGTCATTAACTGGCATCTAAGGTAGCGTCCACACTAACAGGTTTTCGTATGAAAGCGCATACATTTACATGTATCTAAATGTATCTAAATCCATCTAAAGTGCAAAAATGCATCTGACTGTACATGTTTTCATACGAAAACGCATCTAATTGTATGTGATTTCATACGAAAGTGCGTCTAGTTGTATGCGCTTACCACATACGAAAACGCATCTAATTGTATGTGATGTCATACGAAAACGCATCTAATTGTGTGCGTTTACTACATACGAGAACGCATCTAATTGTGTGCGTTTACTACATACGAAAACGCATCTAATTGTATGCGTTTACTACATACGAAAACGCATCTAATTGTATGCGTTTACTACATACGAAAACGCTTTGGTGTTGACGCTACTTAAGTGAAATGAAACCACAATTCAATATAGCTAAACAATATAGAGGGGTTTATTGGCAACAAGTTTTTATTTCACTATGTTATATTGCTACTATGTATATTCAAAGTTGTTTTTATGTAATAGCAAAGTTAATTGGCATTCAGTACTACATAATCGCTGAGCGATATGATCTTCAATCTAGTAAAATTGTTTTATTAAAACAAGCCCAAACCAATCGCATATGTAATAGATTGTAGCTACTTTCACACAAGGTTTATATGATTTATACCATCTAGTTCTCTAGCTGAATGTTGTTTAGAAAATCTTAAGTACACCGGGAATATGGTCCCAACAACGGGCCTAGATTGACCTACTGAATTCAGAATTGCATATGAAGCATGCCTGGGACTCACTCAAGAATGATTGTATCAAGCTGTCAATGTAAATAGTGTATTCACATAGCAGATGTGGGGTATGGGCCAGAAATGAAAGAAAAGCTACCAGAATGACTAGGTTTAGAGAATAGAACGGTAGATTTTTTAGTTAGGAAAGTATCCTGAATATTTTTTCTTTATTCACTGTGATTATTACATATCACATGCTACTTCATATACTACATACAATTATCTTAGCACTACTACAAGAACGATACCACGGAGTGCAAGATGGCATGACAACTCTGTGGTCATTGACATGAATAGCACGTAACATGATAAAAATTAAAACACAGTTACAACAATACATATACATATACATACAAATGAATAACTTCTAATATAACGTGAATTTGCCTCGAATATAGCTGTTATTCAATTTTGTACTTCAAAATTTTTAATTTTCTGATTTTTTAAAATTAAGGAGTAAATCGTAGCAAAAAACTAATTCGAAAGCAACTAGTGTCGTCTTTCTTTGAAGAACCTTCGAGCTAGAAATGATTATTTACTCTATATTTATATACATATTTACTCTATAGCCTTCACTGCATTCGCAGACGCGTGGCCTAGGGCTATAGAAACAGAGATGGGCGCCGCCCTATGCGCCATTGGGCGCGGGAAGGACTTTGATTTTTTTTGACTTGATATATATGTGTGTAAATATATATATATATATATAT
>WIPJ01067794.1:423594-460917 GCA_018155075.1 Cassiopea andromeda
ATATATATATATATATATATATATATATATATATATATATATATATATATATATATATATATAATCGGCAACAAAGCAATCTTAAACATTCTTTCAAGGGATATATTGCCACACTCAGGCAATATATAAATGTGATGTAAATGTAAAAAAAAGTTCTACAGATTGCAGATTTGGAACGACACGGGGCATGATAAACTGTCTAAGATGAATTTGAGCAATAGGAAAGACATGATGAATTTTGATCTTTATCTTTATTCTTTGCTCGACATGACGATACATATCCGATGACTAAACCATGTTACCAATGGAAGACATATTCTTGAGTACTAATAGAAGACATATCCATGACAAATACAGTAAACGTTTCGACACCGCACTATTACCATCCTCAGTACAGCAGAGAAAGAAGCTAGCACGAGAATAAATACTGAAAGGATACAAAAGATACAGTAAACAGCGAGGGGCGGAAATGAAGGAAAGTATAAAAATAATAGCCGAAGGCGATTAAGAACTAAAGGCGCCTGTGTAAGGAATGTGTCTAAGCCGAAAATTTCCAATAGTACATCTAGATGGAAGCAATGCTATGGTAGGATAGACAAAACTTTTATTTATAGATTAGGCTTTTTAAAATTATCGTATACCTTATTTCTTTAATTATAAGCCGCGACTTAACCTTCTTATTCAAAACGTTGCGTTGCAGTCAATAATGCTTGAAGTACTGTATACTGTGATCTTTGTATCCGTTGCCTTATTGAATAAAAACCTCTGCATTCAGTTACGAATTTTGTAGCTGTGGCTTGTAATCAAGGGCTACTATTAATTTTTAGAGCGTCACTTAATGCGGCTTACAACCAAGGGCGGCTTATAATCAATGAAATACAGTATTCATTTTTATACCTATTTTATAATTGAATTAAAGAACTTAAGGTTGGGACGATATAGGACTTGATACATTAAATCAGTAATAGCAAGCTAAGGTAGAGTTTAAAATTTATGTGTTGTTTACCTCCCAAGACTACTCCACCTGACGGGTTATTCACATAAATAGTGTACTAACTTACACGGAGGTGAGGCATGGCAGACAAATCCAAACGTGCGAGGCGCTTCAGTCCTTTTACTTTTCCCGATACTCCAGGGTCCTGCTCTAGAAAGAGACTTCTTTGCTCTTCACAGAGCTCCCCATACCTTGTAAAGAAATATAATGATTAAACGATTATCCATCAAGTACATTGACATTGAGCCGGAGTGACGGCCCAGTTGTTAGAGCGTCTGCCCCACAAACGGGGCTCGAGCTCTGGGCGAGTCATACCAAAGACTTTTAAAATGGTACCCACTGCCTTCTCGTCTGGCGCTCGATATATGAGAATGGAATGGGAAAATTGAACACGCGGAGCTACCAGTAGCCTTCTGTATATTCGTAGACGTGTTGCCTAGGGGTACTCGAAACGGAGATAGGCGTCGCCCTATGCGCCATTGGTGTGGGAAGGTCTTCGACTTTTGACTGACATTGATATTTTTCCCCAATAATTGGGGCCTTTCTTTTGTGTACCATACAGGCATTGCTGTTAGACTTAAATATGCAATTAAAAGGGGTTTGAAGCATTTGCCTCCAGAAATAAAAAATTAATTTATATTGTGTATCTGCTATCATTACAGAGAGCCAAACTCTAAAGGGCCATTCTCGCGTGACGTATGTGACATCCAAAGTGAACATTTTGAGATGAAATGACTAAAATGCTAATGAAAACATCCGAAAATGAACTCAAAAATTTGCTTGCCACAAAATTGAATGCACAGAGCTTAACTATTTACAAAGTAACTCTGTATCCAGCAAAACCTGCTTTAAGCAGAAGGCTTTAAAGTTGCGTGCCTTACGTGAAAACGTACAAATTGCATCATCCCAGAAATATTTTGTTTCTAGAGATTTCTCTGAATTTCTAAGAGCGAATCATAAATGGTGAGCAGTTAGAAATACTAATAGATAAATTTCACAGCGACTTGGATAATTTAGTTAATATCTTCATTTTCTGGAAAAATTTGGTAAAATACCTTGTGACGTACGTGACAAAGTGCATGGTGGATGCAATTTTGAAAACAATCTCAATCCACCAAAAGATTGTAAATTTCAAAAAATATTCACCAATTGTATTGTTTGTTAACTTTCAAAATATTGTATTGTCATCAATACTCTGCTGATTTCACCTATTTGTACCCCTAGCTAGAAGTTGTTTTTACACTTTCCAGGTTGGCATTTCATGAGAATGGCCCTAAAGTCTATGAAAAAGAAAACTTTTGAAGAATGTCTTTAATGTAAACCCAGGATGTTCTTGTTTGGTTTGGTATTCTAGAAATTAACTGTTCTCCTTTCAACCCTGTTAAGTATTTCTGATCTAAGTTAGCACAGACAGTCAATTACACGTATTTCTTATTCACCATATCTTTTTGCTACCTGCATGTGGATGGGCCCTACTTATGTTTTGGCCCACTAATCACGCTGCCTTTTAAGAGGCCCTGTAGTTATGTGCACATATACCTTTCAGAAGTTGTATTTCAAATCTGATGATTTCATACTTTGGAAAACGGGGCCTGATAATAAATTAAAGAACAGGGGCCACGACGAGGATCACGTCCTTTGCCACATATATATTTGCATGCCCTATTTCATTTTTCATTGTTTCCAATAGGTATATAAGCCCCCTTTTTCCATTTATTTAACTGAGGGTTGGGACAATGTGCCCCGAAACGTTTTATGGAATGTCTAATGGGTTTGTCAATACTGTAGCTAATGGATTTGTCAATGTCAATGGTAGATTCTCGTCGTAGCGATTGTTCTTCAACTGATGATTTCAATTCATCTCAATTAAAGCTTATCAATGACTCCTTACCAGTCTGCGAGATCTAAATCTTTGCATGTTTGCATATTTTTGACCTTGCTTCGCATGTTTTTCAAAGCTTTTTCTGCAATCGACACATCCAAACAATCAAGGCGTTGTCTGAAATAACTGAAACAAAACAAAGTACAATTTATTGTCTCTATAACAATAATGATTCCCAAACTTTCTTAACAAGATGTGACAGCGTAATAGGAGCTATGCACATAGCACAGGGGTGTCAAGCTCAAATATAGAGTGGGCCAAAATTTAATACTGAACTGAAGCCGCGGGCCAGGGTTGAATAAATTATCCTTTTAATAGGTACCCAAATCAATTTTGCAATGAATACTGAACAAGCAAGACTTATATAACTTGACAAAATCGAGGTAAAATTCTGAGGCATTTTAGTATAAACTCTTTCACAGGCTAATAATAAATTTGAAAATAAAATAACAATAACAAAATCAATCAAACGTTCAAGCTTTAAAGTAGCAAAGAAAGTGCATGAATATGGAACAAGCAACGTTTACTAGTGAAAATTAAGTTCTGTTCTGTTTTAAACAAAAAAGTTTTGTTTTCTCCCTTCCTTTTCGTCATTTTTGGGGGTATCACAGTAGAACTGTTGTAATATGAGACCGCAGCACGTCTGGGAGAGAGGCACGGAGAGACGGGGTGAGGCGGTCGGCTTCAGTCGAAACTTTGAGCAAGAACACGGATCGTTACTGACACGGATCGAAACTTTGAGCAAAACAACAGCAGAGCATTATGGGATTTATAGTATTAGCGGTGAATGCGGTGTTAAAGCAGCTCCACCGCTTTATAATACCGGCGTGCCAGCTCTAACGTTAATTTGATATTGTCTCAAGGGCCAAATGAAATTACACGGCGGGCCAAATTTGGCCCGCGGGCCAGAGTTTGACACCCATGACATAGCATGTGCGCAGTAGCGTAACGCCGTTTAGAGCACCTTAGCTCAAAAACTAAGAGCGCCCTACCAAAGGGGGCTTGAAAGGGCCCCGAACAAATTCATTCATTATGTGTTTTTGGCCAATCTGTACTTTAAAGGCTCCATCTAAAATGCCCCATCGTGCTTCACAAGCTTTTTTTATAAGGAAAATACCTCAAGGCCTTGTTCTAAAAGTTCCTTATTTGTAGACCTCACAACAGCAAATTGTAGTACCAACAGTTCCTGAATAGTACCATAATTTTCACTGCACATCAATTGCCATAAAAGTAGTACAGAAACAAGAAAAACATAAAATTTTGAATTTTGCCTTTACTTGTGGCTAGAACTGAGGAGCAAAAACACAAAGAAGGTAGAAACAAAGCTTTACAAATTCAAAAGTGAAATGTTAATTAGTATCATGTCTATTCCATTAATGTCATCCAATGTAATATAATCTTCGCTTGAACCTTCATACAAAACTCGCTGTTCAGCTAGCTTGGTGTTGTACCACATTACTTCACCTGTATGCCAATCTTTTTTAGTGTTTGATGCTTGCAGTCATAAAAATCTTCGAAATCGAAAAGTTCCTTAGGAATTTCGTTTTTAGTAGTATCAATTCTTTAAATATTTCGGCCTTCTACATGTAGGTTCCTTATAAATCGGTTCCTTATAAAAAAGTGTTTACTCCAAAGGATCCCGAGTGTCTCCGTTACGCCACTGCACGTACGCACTTCCTCTTGAAGACTTTTGCCCTCTCTTCCCCCTTTAAGCCTCCTCCTTACGTGGGTACATGAAGTGTGAATGCCCCCAGCAATTGTTTAATCCAAATTTACAAGATTTTGTAGCATTACAATGGGTGTGATGACCTCATTCTGTCGGTTTCCCATTTTCTGGGCAATGACCACTACACTGTCTGAGGATGTGGATTGATTTAGCCCCTTATAGTCAGATTCCTTCTCAATTGATGCATAAGCTTGTGTCTCTTGGACTAAGACAGTGACGTAAGAGACACACGGGGCCCTTAGGAATTCGGTAGGAATGGGGCCTCATCTCATGTCACCCAAATAATGCAAAAAGATTCATCTCTTGTTTCTGATGGGGTTCTGCGGTTCCTCAAATATATGGGGCCCTCTGAATTTATCCTAACCCCAAACTACGTCGGTTATGCCAATGATTTCTGCCCTCATTTGACACTGTAATGAAATACTAGAAAAGAAGGTACTTCAGACTCATTAACTACAGTGGCAGATCCAAAGGGAGCCAGGGGGCCGTGGCCCCTTCTAAACGGCAACATTTCAAATAGCAAGCAATTTTATTAAGAAACTTGCTACACGAAAAGACAATAACATAAATCAGATGCCCCAAAGATCTTTTGAACTATATTTATCTTCATTGTCTTAGAATAAGGAAACAATAGTGAGGAATTCCTACCCAACCCTTGTCTCCACCTCTCGTAGAAGTCTATCGGCGTTCTTAGCCTTCATTTTATCAAATGCTCTTCTTGCATCTTTCAGAACCTTCTCTGCATTTGGAAGAGCTTCTCTCCTTGAAGTGAAAATTTACTAAATGATAAGGAATGCATATATGCTGACAGATTTGAAAAGGATTGCTGAATATGTCACATTCAAGTGCAGATTGATATTTCATTGGCAGTACTTACAATACCACTTTAGTTGGCTTCTTGGCTTTCTCTAGAACAGAAAGTTGCTAATACACATTATTTTCTTTATAAGACACTTGTCTTTAAGAAAAATGAGGCTGAATTTAGGCAAAAATTAAGAAAAGCATTTAAGAAACACAGGTAGGCTGAGATTCAATAACTTCAAAAAACTGCCTTTACATGTAGATTTTTGATCACACTAGAAAGAAAATAGAATTAACATCTGGCCTAGCGGTAAAGTACTTGACTCAGAAGAGCATGGTCTTGGGTTCGAGGCCCACCTCAGGCTATTGGTGACGTCAGGGAGGGCATCCGGTCCTAAATGCCCGTGCCAGAACTAATGTCTTCTCAGAGGCACCCCCAAGCCCAAGGAACAGGGGGGAACAGAGATAAAATCGAGGAATAAAAAACATGCATCACGAAACTTGAACATGTTTTGTCTTGCATCACAGTGGCCTAAACTGGGTTGTTATTGTCATTGGAAGACTTTTAATTTAAGAAACAATCATGGCTGGACTCGACGAAATATTAAGAAGCACCCATGCTGAAGCCATGGAGTTTGTTTCTTATAAAAAACTGAGTGTAGAATAGAATATAAATCAAGTAATATTAATTATAACACAGTAATCTAGAACTTTTAACTGTTTTAAAGAAGATTATTGTATGCTGTGGCATACCGAAAAGCCTTTGATTGGGGGTGCAGCAACAAAGATTTACCGACTGGCTACAAAATGTCCCAGGTACCGATAAACGATGGTCGATAAACGATGATAAACGACGATTTCCGACAAGCGATGATCGCAATGCAAGTATTTACCGACAAGCTGTAGAATCACCAACGGTCTCGGCAAAAGTGGGGTGGGGGTGTGACACCTCACACTCTCTACTTCCGCATACTCCTGATTGTATGGCATGTAATAAGCAGCAACAGAATGGAAGTAGAAATATAGCAGATTCTGAGTGAAGCCTAGTCCCAACAGTTGTGTGGTCAAGGGAGCTTGATATTATCGCCAAAAGAACGTTGCAAAAACAACGTCATGAGGGATTTCAAGGAGCTAGCAAACATTTTCTATTTCATAAAAAGCTACGAGGTTCAAATGCAAGCTTCTTTCTTGTTGGAAAACCACAGGTTATAGATAGCACATAGAATCTAGGATAGAAGTGGATTGGTGCTCGTACAAGATGATCAACCAAAAGTGTGATTGCCGAACGACTGAATGGGCTTTAGAATGGCCTTTTAAGAATGAAATATAAATGAAAATTTTGCTATTGATGCCATGTTATGTACAGATGGCAACTTGAAATGCTGAAGCAACAGCGTTAAAGAAAGAGGCCAACACCAGATGTTGTAAATGGAGGTGTGCAAATCCGATACGAAACCAATCCGAATCCGGATCGATTGGATTCGTCTGGATTTCGGAAAAAGTTTCTACTTTGGATCGTATCGGATCAGATTGGAAAAGTTGTTTGAGGTCGGATAGGTTCGGATTGGATGCCGAGTATATAAAATTCAAAGTAAGGTAAATTAGTTATGCATGACAGAACTAAGTATTAGTAAAAGGCAATTTGTTATTTTTATAATATATTACATAAAAGGATAGACGCTTAAAGCAAAAAGCCGTGACGCTGTGACAAGCTACACATAGCCGTTTGTTCATTCTGCCGATAGAATTGCTTGTTCTTGCGGTTTGCAAAGTTGAAGAAAAGAAGTAGTGTATTCTCTACGTCTGACGCTGTCGTTAAACGTTTGAGGTCGTGAGTTTCATTAGCTTAATCCATTTATCTACGTTTTGAATAAATTACTAGGCCTTCAAACTCACATCTGTGATACCCCCTTGAAAGTGGTATTACATATATACGTGAGCTATTAAGGCTCCATATAGTTAGGGTACATTAGTAACAGAGCTATTTTAAATAATCCATTACTATTTTCAGATCCGATCGGATTCGGATCAGACAAGTTCGGATAGGATCGGATTTCAAAAAAAGCCAATTCTCGAGTCACAAATGCCTAATCCGATCCGATGCGCACCTCTAGCTGTAAACTTACCCACTTTTCGAGCATCGTCTTGCAGGACTCTGTGCCACAGTGGAATGTCTGAGTTTCCTTTACTCGTGTGCAATGCACCTTTTCTACAATGGAAGTCAAAGGAACCTTGCATCTTTCAGAGCGCCACAATTATGGCGCACTGAAGGAGATTTCATAGCCTCTTATGCATAGAGGCTATGAAGCATCAAGATAAGGTCTTTGATCTATATGGATGATTTTCTTTGAAAGGCAAATTTGACTACAGACTATCCACGAATTGATAATAAACGTTTTCACTAGTAAACAGTCATGTTAGTGGGCTCATAAATGCACAAATTAATGCTAATATGAAAAAGAAATTCTTTGCCAATTGGATACCGTTATTTCCTTTAAAGGACGATACGGCGCTCAATGAAAAACTGAACTTTATCGTGCGGCGTTAATATAATAATAATTTTTGTTTTTTAAACTTCATTCATGTATATATTCGGCTGGCTTTAAAAAGAAAAATAAAATGAAAAGAATAAAAAAAAAGGAATACAGTCAATATAAAATCGATACTTAGCAACTGAATGCAAAGATATTAATAGCTTAGGAGTTCTGGGCTAGACCATGGCTTATTTCTCATACAAAATATGTAGTATGTTGAGCGGATAATTATAGTAG
Organism: Cassiopea andromeda; assembly: GCA_018155075.1. Taxonomy (NCBI): domain Eukaryota; kingdom Metazoa; phylum Cnidaria; class Scyphozoa; order Rhizostomeae; family Cassiopeidae; genus Cassiopea; species Cassiopea andromeda. The sequence goes on from WIPJ01067794.1 coordinate 431,769, forward strand.
ATATCTTCGAAATAATGAAGTTTAGATAACCATTGCTAATGCCTCTTTCCATGCAAAATTTAAGAAATGAATCTGAGGAATTTCCAAATATGCCAAAGACAGCTAATGGAGAGGTTAATAAATTTTACCTGTTTATAATCATTGGCAAGATCAGTAAGAGGGAGACGATATTTTAGTTCTTTACGACGAGCATTATTGCTGAAACTTGTGTCAAAGCCCGCAGTTAATTCTATAATATACAGGACATTATCGGCTGTAGAAAGAATAATGTCAGGATGAAGACTGTTACCAGTAATGGTACATGTAGAGAGATAGCCAGGAAGATCTGCATATAGTTTAGCAGACTTTATGGATTGTAATGTTTGAGCGATAAAACTTAAAGTGGAGTTATGCTGCCAGGTATAACGCCCTTGATCTAGATATGTTTTGCAGCCTGCAACAATATGGAGGAGTGATTCAGGCTGAAGGCAGAAGAAACAGTCAGAAGTTACTGAAAGACCCCCTTAAATGGAGGTTTTTTCTAGTTACAAGCGTATTGTTTAGGTATTTGATGCTAAAGTTGAATATGTTCGCAGGTAGTTTGCTTTGAGTTTTTGACCACAGTGAATTGAGCTGTTTTTAGGGAATACTCAAGGAGGAAAGATATGATGAAACCCTGTGATGGCAGTTGAGACTGAAGTCTACTGGTGTGTTCATCACGAATGGATTTCAAAGTCTGCTTTGTATTTCTATGAATACCGTCTAGAATGGTTTATTCCAACGTTGGTATTTTTCCATAATTTTGTTATCGTTTCTTCCCGGACGACTTAAGACAAGAACGTAATGTTGTCTGACATTGTCGGAATTTAATAGAAGGTAGTTGAAAAGCCTGACCAAAATTTTTGTGAGATGGAATAGTAGAACTTATAGTTGCAGAAATAGGGATATCTAGCCATTGGCCGACATATTTTGTGATAATGTTGTCTTAATTTTCAGATATCCATGTCTTGCCCAAGTTTGCTACAGTTAAATGCCAAGATATTTTTGAAAGAACATAACGGTCATATAAAAGCAGTTTATTTCTGGGATGAATATTCAATGTGGCTATCTTTTTGAGCAGAGCGTGCAGATTAGACATGAGAAAGTCCTTATGATCGTTGTTGTCCATATCGAAGTTGAAGAAACGAACAAGGCATTTGAATGATTTGTCTTGCTTTACTGGTGGAACTACTTCTGAAATAGTCAAGAGTTAGTTGAAACTGAAGAGCTTGAGATGAAAACTTCTTAGTACCAAATGTGACGCATTTATCCACACGGATTAACATGTTGGCCCACTGACACCATCTCGAGAAGCAATTTAATAGCAACTGATTTTCGCGTTCATTAGTAGTAACTACCGCTGCATCGTCCGCAAGTTGAAACCAATGGACGGGATGGAATAAGCGATCATTCTCATCATGTGGTGAAAAACCGAACTGCTTATATTTTTCCTGTTTAATGAACTGGATAAATACATTTCAGCATAAATTAAATATAAGAGGGCTCAAGCAGTTTCCCTGGAGCACTCCACGCTTAAAAGGAATAGCTAGAGTTGAGGAGTTTTCTGAGATAATACAGGAATGAAAGTGAGTATATAGACTGACAACAAAATGTTGGACTGAATCAAGGATGTGATGGTAATCAAGGACGCTTTTTCAAGACCAAATTGGTACACGCAAAGGGGCTAAGGCTAAACTGATTGTAGAAAAGTATCAGGTAAAAAGAGAAGGTTTAGTAACAGTGATTGAAGAATTAAAACAAAGGATCCTCGCAAAAGCTGCTAAAATAGTTCGATACGAACAGAGGATTCATCAGTGCAAGATTAATAGATTGTTCAAAGTGTATCAGAAGAGAGTTTACAACGAGTTCAATGGCCAAATGGGAAATAATAGAGAGGAAATACCGAATACTGAAGAAAGTAGGACATTTTGGAGTGGAATATGAAGTGTAGAGAAAGAACACAATAAAAAGGCTGATTGGTTGAGTGATCTGAAAAACGAAGTGGTGAAATTAGAACAGCAGAATGTGGTGATCAGTGAAGAGAAAGTGAAGAAGCAATATAGTAAAATGCCAAACTGGAAGGCACACGGACATAATGGGGCTCAAGGTTCTTGGATAAGAGACTAGATAAAATGCATTGAAGGATAGCTACCCAATTGAATGAGATCCTAGAAGGGACAAAAGAAATGCCTTCTTGGATGAAGTATGGACGAACAGTACTATGTCAAAAGGATGTAGCAAAGGTAAAATCTGTAGAGAACTTCAGACCAATAACCTGTCTACCGCTTATGTGGAAGTTACTTACAGGTATTGTTTCAGAAGACATTTACTGTTTTATGGGAAATGAAAACGTATTTCCAGAGGAGCAAAAGGGCTGCAGAAGGAAAACAGGGCAACGAAGGATTAACTAATAATTACTAAGTCAGTTCTTAAAGATTGTATAAAAAGGAGAACTAATCTTGCTATGGCGTGGATAGACTATAGGAAAGCATACGATGTTTTACCACATAGCTGGATTCTAGAGTGTCTTGACATGTTTGACATTGCTGAAAATGTCAGAAAATTTTTAGAGAACAGCATGAAGAATTGGAAACTCCGGTTAGCTTCTAATGGGTTGGATTTACGCGAGATTGATGTCAATTGAAGTATTTTCCAAGGCGATAGTCTGTCCCCATCGATCTTTGTTATTTGCATGATTCCTCTTTCATTTCTTTTAAGAAAGGTAAAGGCTTCGTATGAATGGGGTAGTAAAGAATTTAAACTTAATCATCTTCTCTTCATGCATGACTTCAAGCTCTTTGGAGAAAGTGATGAGCAAATAGATAGCCTAGTACAAACAGTGTTTAGATTTAGTGAAGACATAGGTATGGAATTCGGGCTAAAGAAGTTTGGAGTGGTGACTCTAAAGAAAGGAAAGCTTGTTAAGTTTGATGGAATTTATTTGCCTAACAATGAAATTGTGAAAGAAGTAGATGAGAAGGGATATACTTATCTTGGTATTTTAGAATTGGATCAGATAAAAGAAGACAAAATGAAGAATAAAATTACTGCAGAGTATAAAAGGAGGTTAAGGCTGATATTGAAATCCAGATTGAATGGCAAGAATAAGATTCAAGCAATTAATACTTGGGCTGTTGCATTGCTAAGATATGGAGATGGAATTATTAATTGGAAGGTAGCTAAGTTGAACAAATTGACAGGACAACCAGAAAGACACTAACGGTGTATGGGGCCTTTCATTCAAAGAGTGACATTGACCGACTATATATGAAACGAAAACATAGAGGTAGGGGCTTGATCAGTATTGAAACATGCGTAAGAGCGGAGGAGAACAATTTACGAATGTACGTGCGTGAATCAAATGAAATGCTTCTCAAAGGTATGAAGAAAGTAGGCATAATTAACACTGAGAATCTTACTGACAGAAAAGATTTCAAGAAAAATAGCCAAAGTCAATTTAGAGATAGATGGCAAGGAAAGAAAATGTATGGACAGTTTGCGCGTGAGATGCCTAAAGAGATTGATAAAGATTTATCTTGACAGTGGTTGGTGCAATATGACCTCAAAGTACAAACTGAAGCGACGATTTGCGCCGCACAAGAACAAGCATTAAGAACAAATTATATAAAGAATAAAATTGACAAAACATCGGTAAGTTCATTATGTAGAATGTGTAGGGAAAAGGAGGAAACTGTGCAGCATGTAATAGGTGAATGTAAAACGCAACATGAGCACAAGAGAAGACATGACACAGTTGCAAGAGTGGTTCACTGGAAATTGTGCGAGAAGCATAACCTAGAGAGAACAGAGAGGTGGTACGAGTATTGCCCTATAGGAGTTGTGGAAAATGATGATGTAAAATTGATCTGGGATATAGATATCCAATGCGATAATATTATAGAGGCAAGGAGACCTGACTTAATCTTGGTGGATAAAAAGGGGAAATCATGTGTCATCGTCGATATTGCTGTACCAGGGGATTGTAGAGTACGTGAGAAAGAACTCGAAAGATTGAAAAATATCAAAACTTGAAGATAGAGCTGACAAGGCTTTGGGTCGATGAAAAGAGTAGAGATTGTACCAGTGGTTTTAGGAGCTCTGGGGTGCATTAGCAAGGGCTTTAGTAGATGAATGGGCATACTTGGTATTGATGTAAGCATTGGAATGGTACAGAAATCAGTGTTGTTGGGAACTGCTAAGATACTCAGGAAAGTCATAGACATGTAAAGTGAAAGCACCCTCTTGGCCCCTGGCTACTTGTTGTAGCCCGCCCATGAGATACATGTCGGCAATAATAACTGCCTGTGCTAAAGCTACAAGACAAAAGTAATAATAAACGATTTATTTAGAGTTAGCAACTATAATAGCACCAAGCTACTTAAAGGCAACTATAAAGAAAATGCGACTACAAAATACTTATAATAAAAATCCTAAATTTGCAATATAACTTTTCTATAATTTGCAGCCTTAATATTTCTTTTGAAGGTCTCCAAAATTAGATTAATTAGAGGGCGGGCTTCAAAATGAAAAATGAAGCTTTCCGTAAGTTGTTCTTTCCTACATAAACGAGGCAAAGACTGCGAGAAATGATTTAACATTCAAAAAATGTGAGTTTACAGTATGAAAAACATCAAAGAATAACAATAACACTGTCTCCATCACACCTCTTGTTCATGATATGGACTTTCTTATGCTGCGTTCATTAAATGGCGGTGTTTTGTACAAAATTTAGGCCAGAAGTGTTGCGTTCTTGAGCAGGTGGAGTACATTAGAGGAAATACGGTACTTCATTTAGGCTAAACTACTCTCAAGTGCCAAATAAACGAGAGGTCCTAATAGACAGGGGGGTAGGAAAAAATTCCGAAATATATTAAAGGGGGGGTTGGAATTTGAGAAAAGAATTTAAATGATTATATAAGGGCGGAATGAATAGAAACAGGTTTACATAATGCATAAAACTAAATTATGAAAATTCGGCGTAAATAGTACTAACAAAGAAAGGAAATGAAATGAGGGGTTTGTAAAAATAGTGAATTTCCATAAAATTAATAAACGGGATGTCCTGATAAGGTCCGGGGAGTTGGAGAAAAATTAAAAATTAATAAACGGGGAGGACGTTTATTTGGCACCTGAGAGTAATTGATAACTACAGAGTAGTTGATGCTACATCAATTGAATACTCAATCCATGATAGCTTTCAATTGACAAAGTGTCAGCGGTTCAGTAGTCCTAATAGGCAAATCGTAGCACTCACCCATTTTTCATTGCAGTATATGGCCCAATGCTATCCCTGACACTTGAATTACCCAAATTCGATCGACATCTACTACCCACTGATTCGATATCTTCATGAGACGCATTTACAAATGACACTCTGCAACCTGCAACAGACAACGGATCATATCCTCTGCTTTCAGGAAGAACTCCAATACTCACCTTGGTACGGTTGTTAAGAATCTGCGTAACTGGTAGCAAGGATGTATGATTTCTCATTAATATTGCGTTTGCAGTATCAACAGTCACTTCTTTCTTCAAACTTCTCATTAGCTCTTGTGCAATTGGAGTCTGGGAAAAGCAAAATTAGCGTGATTAGAATTGAGAACAATTGCATGCATCATCTGCTACACAAGCAAGACTATTTTGAAGCTCTATGACACTAAATGGATATGATAAAATAGAGAATTCTAATGGAGGTCATGGGAGGCAATGCTTCCCCAAATGAAAAATTCTGAATGGTTTTGCCCCACCCCCAAAAGAATTATTACCCTGGAGAGTTACATAAGAAAATAAGGCCTTTTCCCCTGCACAGTGATTGTACAAGTAGGTTTTGCTCCCCCCTGGACATCTTATCTAGTTACGTGCTTGTGTTGATGCATGAATGCAGCAAAATAAAAGAAGCTCTAGAACAGTGGCTTGCAACCTTATTAGCGGTGAGAGACCCCAAGGGTGTATCCCAGTGGCTCGAGGAACCCCTTTTCACATATCTGCACAAGAGAGTTGAAAAAATCTGTCGATCGTGGCATTTTCATAACTTCTGGCGGAACCCCTGGACTGTGCTGGCGTAACCGTAGGGTTCCGGGGAACACCGGTTGAAAACTACTGTTCTAGAATCATCAAATTCACAGGCCAACAAGAGCCAAGTTTTCGCTATCAGCCTGAATGCTTCCTACATTTTGTCAAATCTATCCTCAGATTTTCTTAACGGTTTCTCAAATTCTTGAAGCTTACAATAACAAAAAGAACCTAAATTTGGCAACTCTGATACAAGAAATACAATGTTCAAGCTTTATGAAGCATATGGTGGATGTTGCTTTTATTTTGTTTCTAGGTTGATCAAACATTTTCTTTAAAAGCAGTTTTTTTCAGTTAACATGAGGAGCCCAACCTTCCATGTTTCTTAAATGTTTCTTAATTCGTGCCTGAATCCAACTTCATGTTTATCTTAGACATGTGTTTCTTTATTAAAATAGGAGCCTAGCTTCCTTTGAAAGAAAGTAAAATTGAACATATTGAATCTTTATGTTGCTATATTTCAGTCGGATAAAGCAAGGTTGTAAATTGTTACGAAACTGTGTATTATACAACTTACCGTGTTCTTAAGCTCTCTGTTCTTCATGTTCAAAACGCAGAATAAAATTGTCTTGATAGCCTCAACTTTGCCAAGAAATCTCCTCCTTACTCTGTCACTTGGCTGTCTAATTTTTAGTAAAAGAGAACGTTTGTCAAACTCGTACTCATAAAATATATCAACTCGTAGTCAAGGCTATTGTAGAAGGGGGCGTGATTACGACTTGTGAGTACACGTATTTTTTTGTATAAGAAAACCATAATTTTGCCTGAGCCTCAATTCTCTTAACTTTTCCCGAAACTGAGCCTGAGATTTTCTAAAATTTCTCTTAACTTTTACTAAAATAAACTGGCCAAAATGGGTTACGATTTTGTTAGTAATATTTTATGCTTAAATTTGAATTCTGTCTTTATCATTTTGAATGCAATAGTGACAAAATATCGATTTTTCGCCAATAAAAGCATTAAATTGTGAAACTTGAGGCGCGTGATTTTCTTAAGATTTTGGCCATTTGTGACTCATTTTCTTATAAAAGTTTTTCTTATAAAAAAAGACGTGCAGTGTCTTTGATGAGTTTGATATGTTGCTAGTACATCGCAACAACATCAATGCTGATATTTCTCTTTATGCAGAGAAGAGCAGAGCGTTGGAAAAAGCTAACACTTTCTTCTGCCGCAGCAATAGTGCTATTGTATTTGTCGTGCCGTGCCAAGCCAGCTACAAATCTATTGGTATGGCTCAGCACGGTACAACAAGGTATGGCACGATACAGCACGGTATATCTCAACGTATAAAACAGTCTATATTGTTCTTTAGATAGACTAGCAATAAACCATTGAATTACCAACATAGGAATAGGAACGATGACCACACAAGGCATCTGCCACCAAAATTCTTGCAATTTTGGGCGGAGTGGGCTTTTCCAGAGCCACTAAGAGGAAGGGCAGAAAGGGCAAGTTGTCTCAAGGTTACATGCTGCATAACTTCCAGTACTTCAAGGTCGAAGGGGCCTTAAAGATTAAAACTAGCAGTAAATTTCCGAAGTCAATTCCAAGACCTTCAATTCTGCTCTATTTGCTCTCAGGTGTCCTCGTATCTCTCTTTTGTCCCAGGTATTCATAATTAAAAACCCACCTTGATTTGACTATCAGTGTGCTTTCAAGAAATGCGCCTTCACAGTTACTAAAATGCTCCCACGCCATAACAGATAAGCATGGCCTGACATAAGTGCGTAGAGGGAAACTCGTGACCCGTGAATGGAGCAAGTGTAGGCTAGTTAATAGGACATAGCTATATAATGAAGGCAGTTATTGAAAATTAACACCAATTACACGACCAAAGAAGTAGGAATTGAGCAATGAATTTGTAGATTTTTCTAATCACAGGAAGAGGCGTACCAGAGTCTATTCCAAAAAAATATAAATGAGAAGCGACAAGACCAGGGCATTGCACTACAAAACAACCTTTCGTGAAGAATGTACGAATAATATGTCAAAGGGATCTAATAAATACATCAAGGTACATTTTCCCATTGCACACTGCAAGAAAAGCCCTACCTTTTCCCACAAGAATCCAATCTTGCGCTATTAGTCTCATTTAAAGTGAGGTCTGGCGTTTCCACATCGGTAGCACTCACTGCAGGGTACATGTCATCTATCACTTTCTCTTGCTCGCTGCTTTCCTGATAATTAAGAAAATGATTCGGTTTTATAGAAGAAAAGTAAATGAAAATGATGCAGTGAATGCAAAGGAAAGCATTGCAAATATGGCGCTTGCATGAGAGTTTTGAACAAAAAATTGTTTATATCTAGGAGATTTTAATTAAGCACGTAGCTGGAGATGTTTTCCTGAAGGGGCAGGCAAAACCTACCTGTACCATCACCGTAGGGAAGGGTAAGAACCTGTGCTTAGTATCTAATCTTCATGTCTATGATTATGTTAGGCAGCGATATCATGCTAGATTTCTCAACTGTTGGCATTGCCTTCAGTGCCTCTGAGCTGCTTACATTATTTCTATTTCAATATTTCCAAAATGTTTACTTTAAATTTTCTCATTTGAGTAAAGCAAGTGAAATTCAATGCTCTTCAAGGAGATTTATTGCTCAATGCCAGAAAACCGGGGGTCCAATAAGCTCAAGGTTGGGAAGTGAATAAGAATCTTGTTTATTCAGTACGGAAGAGTAAGAGTGACAGCATTATCTGTAAAGACGAAAAGAGCTATAGATAGTATTTACTTTCATGTCTTCATCAAGAAAATGAAGAAGAGGTTTCCCAGCCTTTACCATTTTTCTTCTTCTTTCCCCCTCGTCTAAAATCCTTCGTACGGTATCGAATCCTGTTCCTGTTGCTTCATGCTTGATGGTACTGAGGATCTTTTTCCTCTCCTCCTAAATGAACAAAATGGATTGCAAGCAATAAAGCTGTTAATTTCAGCTAGTTTGTCTTGATTAGTAGGGCCAGTGAGTGCAGAAGGAAAATGAAATCTAGTATTAGCATTGTAACAAAAAACTTACAGTGCTTTTCTTTTCTTTTGCAATCATCTCACGATACTCCTCGAGCCTCCTGGCAACACGTTTGAGAGACTTCTCTTTCTGAAATGATTTAGGCCAAGATGATACTAGACAATAGAATGTTAATACCCACGGTAATGAGGTACCTACTTAGGTAGCGTCCACACTAATGCATTTTCGTATGAAAACGCATATATTTAAATGCATCTAAAGTGCAAAAACGCAATTGTTTCTGGTATTGATGAACAGGAGCGCGGTGGCCCATTTGATCTCGGGAAAATTCCCTGTAGGCCCCTCAAATTTTTTATGTGGGCTTCTTAGATATTTTTCTTTTTAAGCGTTCATCTCTTACAGTATCATATTTCATAGAAGAAAATTAGTGAAGTACGGCTCCGCAATTGTCTAGTGGGCCCCTAAAAACTGAATTTTCCGGACCGTCACAAATTCCCAGCACGCCCCTGTTGATGAACGTAGTGCATCAGAAGAGAAAATTGGTTAAGGGCATAGATTTTTCCTAAATAGATACGATGGCTCAAAACCTAGCATGTCACCCTTAACTAAAGTTGATGTAAAAAACGAAGTCACAATTATAAGCTTGCTAGAAGATTTGCAAAAATTAATACTCAAATTACCTTAAAATCAAATTTTCTACCAATATCGTTCAATGCATTGATGACCAGATTTTTGGTGTCAGTTTCAGTATGTCCTAGTTCTTCATAAGGATGCAATGTTGAAGAAAAGAATCCTTTTGATCTCTGCTTTGCTCTTCTGTGAAAATGGTCTTTCCATTCATCCGCATGCCTTGGAAAAGTTAGAGTAGTTTCTGTGCGCCGAATTGCTTTCTCACCTTTGTATATGGACGGCATGTCAGAAACGGAGCTTTTCTTGATTGCTTTCACGATGTCCGAAGATGGCTGGAATCCCGTTGAGTAACTGAGAAATGTCTGGTTATTCATGGTTCTTCGGTAATATTAACAATCAGTTGCACATTATGCTAGACTACTCCTTTAGTCAGACATCTTATTTTGCTTAAACATCGTTTTCTATAACTATGCACATCATCTTCAAAAGTTGCCTTGTAAGTCATGCAATTATTTTTGCTACAAAGAGCGAACCTTATGAAAAGATTTCAGGCTTGGTATAGGCCTAGAAATCGAAACCGTCTCAAAAAATTCCTCAACTATTACAGTTACTTCGAATGCATCACTCTGGATTCTATTCGAATCCATGAGTTCGAATTACGTATAAATCGTCACATGTACGCCAAGTCGTATATTGCTTAATTCTACGAGAATGCAGATAAGATTTCACTAATCAGCCAATCGGAAAAAGGTGAAATCTTTATTCCAATGTTCTATCGCATTATACTTATATTCCACCCAAATCAGATATGCGAAGGCTACACGCTTTTTTATGAAAACTCAGTTTATGAACAAACTAGTACTAGACAGCCCAAAATTTAAGAAACTTTAGGATTACAAGGAAAGATCTAAGAAACTTTAGAAGAATAGCAGGTTGAAACTGTTACCTGGTTCAATGCAAAGCTATAACAAAACAATGTGAATATGACATTGCTTTAGAACTTAGCTCGTACAGACGTATTCTGTTTGTTATAAGACAAACAGTTTGCTACATTTAAGTTCTGTGTACGCTTTCACTACAATTTAGTTCGCTAAAATTAACAAACTTTAAAGAAACTTTTAGTACTAAAAGGTGGCTGGAAATTAAGAGATTTTTAGCAATAGGCCTTGAAGCTAGGCTTCTTATAATATACGTGTAAATAGCTGTTCAAAAGTAATAGCAAAGTTGTCCAGAAAAATGGAGAACAAACTCACGGACACACGAAAAAGTTAGAGAGAGGCTACGCGGGGAAATAGGAAAAGAAAGTTCCGGGTTGGTGCTTTGTCATGAGTTTCTTCTTCTGGAACCTTGGAGATTGGAGATAAAATTGACTCGATTTCAAATGATTATTGGCACTGATCATAAGTAGTTACGATAACTGATGTGCAAGCAAGGATAGTTTAGATTTCTTTACAGATTTTACTTTACTTTGCTTGCTGCTAGTTTTTTGAAGTTCTGTGGGTGACATAGCATCTTGTAACATATGATTCTATGCAATCAATGGTTCTATGGGCATTGTAGAATTTCAACATGCCTTAGCCTGGCTCCTTCTAAATAATCCATAGGGCCAGTCCATACGTTCCGGATGGGACACAAAGACTTTGTTCGCTTGCTACATGAAAGTGAAGTGCTATTCTAATTGATTGATATATGCTGGTTGTTGGTTAATGGCAAATAAAGGATATTGTAAAATACTAAAAAGGAACTGATCAAAGGGTGATGTGTGGTTATTCAAACTAAATGAGTTCCTGACGGGACTCTTTATGAATTGGCCCTACAAACACTTTGTTCTTGGCAATGTCAATTTGATTTTTGTAAGTTTGGCTTGCAATTAGACTATAATCACCTCATTAAATGTTTGCACTAAGCCACTGAGACTCAAATCAGCATTAAGTAGACAACTTGTAGGTAATTCGTAAGAGCATTTCAGCTGTTAAACTGGTAGTCCTCTTAAAAGTCTATCCAAAGATAGTGCGCCAAAAGATTAGAAAAACGTGAAAAATCAAATCAGGGCACTGCACTATTGGTGTATATTTGTCTATCCTATATCTCATTAGATTATTATCACACCAAACCATGTAAATAGGTTTGATGATAATCAACTTCCGATATTGCTATCTATTATTGATTACCTTGTCGCATAAGCAAATGATTCTAATAGGTGATTGAATATATGAAAGGATAACTAGCTTGAAGGAGCAACTTATCTTTCAAACTTATCCTGTGATTCCGGGAGAGCTGCTCAAAGGGCACATAATGCTACAGTAATCCAAACTGACTAACTGGCCAGTAAAGTTAACTAATTTAATCTTAATTCCACATCATATTTCCTTGCACAGGTGACACGATATGCAGGTGGCAGCTTGCAAGCAGATCAATTAATAAGAGAACACTCTCTCTCATGAGTTTCAGAAATGACATACAAAGCAAGTAAATAACCTGTAGTTCACAGGGTGATCTTCTTGTAAGCAAATCACAACAGAGCTTGCAAAAAAGACAAAACTATAGGATAATATTTTCTCTGTCTTATTACAAACTAAAAGATATAAATAAACTTGATTTTTGGACTATTTTTTGCATACAAATCTATTAGTTGTTGAGTTAATACAGCTTGCATGGCTCATTCTGACCATTTGTGGTTGCAATTAGCAGCAGCACAAACGTAATAGAGTCGCATATGCTACAAAATAAAAGTAAAAGGAGATAAATGACAGTAATAATTGATATCCCTATTGGTAATCAGTGCACCAGAAAGTCATTAAGGAATGTTTAACTGGTTTACCATAAAGAGATGACATCTAGACAACCAATAATTCATTAGTAAACAAATATAGCATGGTTCAGGCCTAGCATCACACAGATTCAGTGCTTATAAAGCATCTATTTTAATGAAAGCTTTGTAAAAATCTTGATTGCCATACAAATACTCAATGGATTTGAATACTATTCTTCATGCTCAAATAACTTCTGTTTTATCTAAATAGATTTTTTCAATGAGGCACACTACAAAATAACTGAGTTCATCTCTATATATACCCTAGAACCAATACAGCTGCTTGCTTCCTATTTTAGTGAATCATATTTTAATAGGTTGCTTGTTTTGCTAACCATTCTTTACCATAAATTGGGCTACTACTTACATCAGCTTTACTTGATTGCGATTGGAAAAACACTGCTTCATTGTGGCCACATCTAAGCATGATAAAACATTAAAATTATAGATCCTGCTTGGGTTGACCACAAATTGGTATTTTAGATAGCAGCTGATAAATAATTCCAAGCAATAGCTCTTCATGGCTAAGATGGCATTATTTTAAAGGCTTTCCTGAGAAGAAATAGCCACAAGTGTGGCATTTTGCGCAACTACACATTGGTAGGTGGGTTGTGGAGTTCAATGGGTGCTCTTTGCCCAAAAATTACAACTAAGAGCAAAGGAGCAATAACAACACTAAACAGAAAGAATTAACACAGGAATGTGACAAAGCATGCATAGGCATTCAAGAGGCATCCATAAGGGCATGCAGGCTTAATTGTCAAACATGTGATTATAGATGGGCTTTGGCATACACATCATTTAAGCAAGGTGTGCAATTCATTACATGTCTCTTTCTTGAAAACTACCAAAATAATGGTCCTTGATGATTAAATCATGCTTCTTGATGCAAAATTTTGCCATGAGGTATGCAATTGGTCAAGTGCTTGCGAACACCTTATCAGAGAGACCTGATTACAAAGCACTTTATACTCAGGATAGAAATTGGGATTCTCTGCAAAAACTTAGGTCTTGGTCTCTCTATTAAAGTGATTGTATGAGAGAGAGTAGCTGAGGTATGATGTCACCAAGAGAAATACCTTGGACAGAGATGGTCTTGTGTCCTTGGTAAAGTAGGGTCTGCAACAACATCTGCTATGATCTGGGTAAGCTCACTAAAACAAAAAACTAAATTGCAACAGCCTGAACAACTAACAAAAGTAATAACAAACAAATCTATTTACATATATAAATACAACAATAAAACATATTTAATAGGATAGTCAGTCAAGCATAAATTATTTGCAGATAAGTGCATAGTTCTATTCCACCAATAAGCTAAGCTCAAAGAGTCATAAGTTCAAAAGCTTTGGGTGAAAATCTGTCCTTTTATGTAGCTTTGATTTTGCATATTGATATGCGTCATTCCAACCATTTGGTGGCTATCATACCAAAGGTGGAAAGGAAACTGTATTTTCATGATGCTACTCTAACTTTTCTGCTCTTCTATGTAATTGAAAATTCTGCAGGATGTATATCTATTCACTTCCTTGCTGCTAGCTTGCATCTGATCTCATTAATATGTTGACTGTACAAGCACTGCCCTCAGCCAAAAAGTGCTACACTTCAAATTTAGAAGAAAATTTAATGCAAATATGCATCTGACCATCAGCTACATTCTATTTCTATCTGCAAGCATGTTGGATTTCAGGCCTGTGCTCACAGGCACACATTTTAATTAGGCTACCACACGATGTATCCTCTGTCCAACCCAATCTATTGAGATGACAATAATCTTGGTATGGAATTCTTCTATAAAGTCAAAGAGCTGGAGCTGTATATTTAAACTACACCAAGATAACTTTAATTAAGCTTCTAGTTCATCTATAATGGTGTTTGTATTTCAAATGATTTTTTCTTTCTTTCTTATAATGATTCAACAATGTATGCAATCCAAATAAGCTATCAGTTATTAGTTATTGAAATAAGTTTTGGAAACTTCACAAGGCCATAAAATCTTAATGGTACATACAAAGAAGTACATTTGACCTGCAAAAATAGAGGGATTCTGAGACTTTGACTTTCAGCAGTGGGCAATATTTAGCTGGAATGCTCCATTCAAATAAGAAATAGACCTTTTGCAAAGCAAAAATAACAGCCACATATTTGAAATACTGTCTGGCTGTATTCCTTTTTGTTGGTTCAGGTACAAAACCAGCTGCTCATTCAATTCAAAATCAATCTTGTGAAGCTGATATGCTACCAAATCATACAAAAACTTTCTAAAACTTACTTGACATCATGGACAACTCTGTTTACATATATACAGCTATTTGCTGCTTTTTCTTGGTAATCACAATTTCGACACTAGAAGGTAACATACCAATAAACTGATAAGCAGAAAACCTTCACACGCATATATTTAGCCACCTTTATATGATCTCAAACTATAGCAATTTTAGAGCCAAAAACACACAAAAAAACAATTTGACAACCTATGCTAAACAAGGTGAGAAAATATATCCATCTCTTTACCAATTTTACTCTAATTTATCACTTATATGTGCAAGCTACATTGCAATGAAAACTGAGTAAATGACTGCTTTCTGTCTGTTGTAGGTGGAGCTAATATTTCATTGCTGCATTGGATCTTAGCATAGGCTTAATAAGTCAAAATATTACAGAATCCAACATCCTTCTAACACCTACAAAAGCAGCCACTATAGCCCAAAGCTAACTGCAAAGTCTGCTTAGCTACATATATATACCAGTGTGATGGCCCAGTGGTTAGAGCGTCTGCCTCACAATCAGAAGGTCGTGGGTTCGAGCCCCGGCCGAGTCATACCAAAGACCTTATAAATGGTACTCGCTGCCTTCTCTTCTGGCGCTTGATAAATGAGAAAGGAGTGGGGAAGTTAAACACGCGGAGCTACCAGTGGACCAGCCCCCCACTGTAGCCTTCACTGCATTCGCAGACGAGCGGCCAGGGCTATAGAAAAGGAGATAGGCACCACCCTATGTGCCATTGGACGCGGGAAGGACTTTGACTTTTTTTGATATATATATATATATATACATAACAATCCAAAAGAATTGTAAAGTCAGAGTGCTCAATGCGATAGGCAGAGCTATATACTTCAGAATAAAACCTTAAAAACCAAAATAAAACTGTTGTTTGACTACAATAAAAATCACATGACTCTGAGTTTCACGCTGGTTGCGATCATCAGATGTGCTGGAAGTTGTTGTAGAAGCAGTGATACATATCCTTGGCTGGGTCCGGTGGGAATATTTTGATGTTCTTGAGGAGGAATTTGTTGACGAGTCGGCAGGTTGAAACAGGTTGCAGAATTTTGAACCGTTATTGTATGGGTGGGTGTGGTCAATCACTTCCCATGATATAATGGGTGTGGTTCCATCTTTCTTTAAACGTGTTTTCTGTTAATCCTATATAGTGTGTTCCTTCGTCTAATGCTGTTGTCTTAACATTGCACAAGTAGATCAATTGGCTGCCGAGACATTTACCATTTAGGGGGCAGTTGTCTTTCACTCTACAGTTGCATTTAGGATCTTGATTTTCGTTGGTGTTAGATAAGACTTTTCTGTTGTGTGATGTGACGATATTTGAGATATTGGGGAGGCAGCTATAGCTGACTTTAACGTTGTTTCGATTGAATAATTTATGGAATTTGTGCGATTTGGGGAAACATTTGTTGAGTAGGGTCAGAAACGTTTTTGCAATGTTTGTTTTCACATTCATACTGTAGGGTGGATGGAACCAAATGATGTTTCGTGATCTAGATCTTACTGCACTTGTAGTATGGTTTGTCTGGGGCTCTTGGTATGAAATGTTTGATTTGTAGCCGCTGGTGTAGAGGGCATTATTGTAGAACGGAGCTGCACGGTCAAAAACTTCCTTATTTGATGATATTCTGCTGATTCTTTCCGATATCATACTTGGAATACACTTGATAATATTTGGCGGGTGGTTGGACTGGGTGTTGATGTAAACGGGCTACCATTAGGCTCCGAGTATGGTTTGTAGGATCCTGATTCCAGATTGAGAGTGACATCGAGGAAGTCAACAATCTTGAGATTAATTTTGATAGTAATTTTCAGGTCGACTGTTTCTTTGAACAAGTATATATATATATATATATATATATATATATATATATATATATATATATATATATTACACGGTCTATTAATAGCCCCTGCACGCCACTTAACTGGAGTGATGGCCCAGTGGTAGAGCATCTGCCTCACAACAGGTAGGTCGTAGGTTCGAGCCCCGGCCAAGTCATACCAAATACTTTAAAAATGGTACTCACTGCCTTCTCGTCTGGCGCTCGACATATGATAATGGAGTGGGAAAGTTAAACTCATGGAGCTACCAGTGGATCAGCCCCCGCTGTAGCTTTCACTGCATTCACAGGCGTGTGCCCTAGGGCTATAGAAACGGAGATAGGCGCCACCCTATGCGCCATTAGGCGTGGGAAAGGACTTTGACTTTTGCACGCCACTTAGAGACTGTTCAGAAGTAGCAGGCTAGCCCACCTAGGCGAGGTCTCAGCTGCATAGAGATTAATACTGAAAAAGCTACTTACTAAGAAGAACTTGAAGAAAGGGAAGTTAAAGAACATTCTAGAACACTGACATTTTAGATATATTTAGCTTTAGATTAGATATATTTAGCTTTAGATTAGATATATTTAGCTTTAGATTAGATATATTTAGCTTTAGATTAGATATATTTAGCTTTAGATTAGATATATTTAGCTTTAGATTTAATTCCACTTTTGCAGTCTAGATACTTCTAGGTTGTGCGACTCAGCATATTTATTTACATAATGATTACATCAATTGCTATGTTAAGAACAGAACAATCTGTATGAGCGGGGCTACCTCACATAGCAGAGGTAGTGAGAAAATAAGCTATACATACAGAATAGTCTAGGTTTGGAATAAACATTGACCCTTTATCAGAATTTTGATGGAAATTGTTGGATTAATGCATACAAATGAAACATACAAAATATAGGAACTATCCATTTCTCAAATCATTCTCAGCCAAATTCCAACATTTTTCTGAAATGTGCTTTGCTTACAAATGTAATAATTCATAACACTGGTAAATTAGTATCTTTTGCAGGGCATTAATATGATTTGATTATCTTTTGAACTTTCAGTACTATATACTATATACTAAATGTAATCTATTTCCACTCCATATAGTGATAACATAGCATGGAACACAATGGTTTCTATCAAATACTTACAGCATAAAGTAGAACTTTATTCTCCTTATCTTCTTTTGGGTAAAGCATATTATTGCTGGTAAAAAATCAAAGCTTACAGAGTGAAAACAAAATATTACTATTGATAACTATTGATACTTACATCCGCAGGCTCAGGGCCTCTATTGGATGCTCTTACGTGTATATTTGTACTATATGCACAGGTGCCTCAAGCTACTCAAGCTAGTGGCTGCAGGCTAAAATTTCATATGAAAAATATACACCAGAATAAAGGTAGTACCTAGAAGAGGCACTAAACGTTGAGTTACAAAACAGAAAGATAGGATTAAGGGCATAGGAAGCACCCATGCATGCAGTTTCACAATGGCTAGTAACAATCCATGATTGCATCCAGTACAAACTAGCAACAAAATATTATAACCCATTCACATGCTTTGTCTTGATTTATGATGGCGCATGGTGAATTCATGGACATAGCTTGATTGCAACATAGCTCACCATTCTTGACAAAAACGTATTCCAACAAAAGCACTATCGTTACTCTCTTGCGGCCTTTCGAAGAAAAGATCCATCTCTAATGGTCATTCGTTCTTCACAATGAAGTATCTTTAAATTCTGTTACTTCTGTTCTCTTGGTTCTCTTCAGTGTGACTTTCATCTTGAAGTTGCCTCGTTTTAGTAGCTGTCCTCAATTGAGGCCATGGCAATACATCAGACCCTCTATTAGTGTGCGAATGCGAACCCTCGAAAAAGCGAATATCCCGAAAAATCGAGAGGGACAAAGTTTCACACTCCAACGATGCAGTGAATACATTTGGGAGTGCCGTTTCGGACCACCTGTTGGGGAATAGTGCCCTTCTACCTTTGTAATTGAGAGTACAACGTAAAGTTGTAAAGTTCTACGTGCACAGTCTGCAAATTCGTTAATGTGAACTTTTGAACTTTGATCAATTGGCATCTGCTATTGACTTCTCCACAGAGTAGTCAAGAAAGATAAGAAGAAGTTGTCTGCTGCTCATCTAATAAGAAATTAGCACATCTCCTATCATTCAAAGGGCTTTTTCCTGATGTTATAGAGAGTGCAATTCTAAAAGCTGTTCTGGGGGCAAGCCCCTAGACCCTATTCTCAAGTGCGCTGTAAAATAATACTGTTGCATATAATTATTGATTTATGGGGGCACATCTATGATAGACAACAGCTTCCGATTTTCAAGTTTGACTTCTACATCTTTACACATGTGACACAATCGATTTTGGTATTTAGTAAGGAACCCAAATCAACATTATGCCCAGGCCCCCAGCAGTAGTAAACGCGGTTCTAAGTTTATAGTCGATTATAACACCAAGTAAGTTTTCGTAGTTACTTTCATGTACAGTTGAACTACCACTTTTGATTGAAATTTTATCTGTATGATTGGTACCTAATGTAATTGCCAAAGACGAGCCACTTTCCAATCTGGAGATTAAACCACTTACATCCCTTCACAAGTAAACAGCGTGGTATCACAAACGTCGTTGCAGATGTCAGCTCTCTAAATTTGAAAAAAGGAAGTCATTTATAAACATATTGAAGAGCATTGGCTCAAGGACAGAGCCCTGTGGAACACCCAAAGCTACTTTTCCTAAGAGCTAAAGGAGCAATTGATATTTACTCTTTGTTGTCTGTCATGCAAATAGTTATACATAAATGTTAATGTACTATAGCTAAGACCGCATGCTTCCAATTTGGTCATTAGCAGATGATGCCTCAAGCAATCAAATGATCAGTGGTTTCCAACACTTCTGCTGGAGCGGAGCCCTAAGGCAACATTCCAATGGCTCAAGGATCCCCTGTTTTACATATCTGCACAGGAGAATTTAACATTACTGTCAACCATAGCACTTGTGAAACTTCTGGCGGAACCCTGGAGTGCATTTGCGGAACCCTAGTATTCTGTGGAACCCCGGATGAAAACCACTACCTTAGATAAATCTTTAAAAAAGTAACTCCTACTTTCCCTGCACTATCGATGGAAATGTTCCAGTTTACCAGTAGGCGTGATAATGCATGCTGAGTACTGAAACCCTTGCTGAAACCACAAAGTAACGGGGACAAACAATTTGCTATGTATGCAAACAGTTACTTTGTCCAGAGTCTCTCTAAAGCCGTGTCCACTTTACACAAACTAATCTAGGTTCGCCCCAAAATTCAACTAACTCAGGTTAGATTTTCATAGTGTGGACACAACTAACCGAGGTTCGCCCCATGTTAGTTTAGCCCAGCTTCGGAAGTTTGACCTAGGTTCGCCCCAGGTTAGTTGTGAAAAATGTAGTGTGGACACAAATCTGGGGCGAACCTAGATTAGTTTTACACTTAAGGCATGCGCAATGGCGGCTTCAGTTCTTTCATCGTTAATTTTGAGTGCTTTTCTGAGTGTAAATTGTGCTTCGTATGTTGTTCGGAAAACATTGCTCATTTTCCCCCAAGATTGTCGATATAATTTGAGTGTCTTGGGGAATCGAGAATTTACTGAATAACTCCGCGCGTTGTAATTTTTGAAGTACATATATCAATAAAGAAAACAAATTACAGGAACAACATACACAAAATAAATCCATACACAAATACGTCCAAGAGTTCTCAACTCATTGCTTCCTCGAAGCTCGTAATGTTCAATGTTCTTCTCTCTTCTCAATTTCGTTCTCAACTCAACTCTGTTCGCCACTGTGTTCTCAACACAACTCTTCCATCTCGTAATTTGAAACACGTCTCTTCCATGTCCATGCTCCATGTCACATGATCAATTCAATGCAATTCAGAACATATGTATAATAATTGATTTACATCAGCAGCGACATAATGACTTTCTTAATTCTGTTCAGAAGCTCAATTCCTCTACATTCTTTCAACTAAAGTATCGCAAGCTTTGTTATCATTGCGATTTTTAGAAAAATAATTGAACTACAAGTGTTGGTACCGTACACATTGTTCTCTACTATATTTGAGTCAAATTTGTAACAAGAATTCAGAATAACGTGCCTCCTGTACATGCGTAGATTCTCTTAACTTAGGTTTGCTCCAAGTTTCTGTCCACACTGTAAATTAGGTAACTTCAGTGTGGACACAGCCTCGGTTCGCCCTAGATTAAACTAACCTGGGGCGAACCTAGGTTAGTTTGTGTAGTGTGGACACGACATAACACTTTTGATATTGTGGGTAAAATGCTACTTGGCCTGTAATTATCTTTTTTCGTTGTTATGCCCTTCTTATGCAGTGCATATACATCAGCACACTTGAGTTCACTTGGAAACATTTAATCTTCAATACAGTAATTTAATATTTTCAGTAAATGATCAGTGCATATAGTCAGAGATATTTTTGGAATATTGGGAGGGATATCTTTAGAGGTTGTTTCCTTTTTGGAGTTTAGATTTGCGATGTT
The DNA here is from genome assembly GCA_018155075.1 of Cassiopea andromeda. NCBI lineage: Eukaryota > Metazoa > Cnidaria > Scyphozoa > Rhizostomeae > Cassiopeidae > Cassiopea > Cassiopea andromeda. The sequence continues at coordinate 452,921 of WIPJ01067794.1, forward strand.
ATATAATGCCTGCTGTGCGTGCATATCTGCAAATTAGCCTTGGAAAGACAAGTGCCCCCACTTGCATGCATGAATATTGGGAGGGATATCTTTATAGGTTGTTGCCTTTTTTGAGTTTAGAATTGCGATTCCAGTTTCAATTTCTTGTCTGGTAAAATTTCTAAATGAGAAGAACCCAGAATGTTGAAAGGTGTCATTAATATTTTTAATACTAGGGTGATTAGACAGCTTTTTGATTGCAATAAAAACAGGGCCAGATAAACCCTCGGTCGATGCTGTTTTTTCAGTCGTTTCATATATGTTGAAGAATCTTTAGATACATGTCATAGTTGTCAACAAGCACAATCTTTCTACTCAAACGAGGTTTTATCTGAGAAATTTATCATCTATCAAATCTAACATCAATAAACTTGATCTTGTCTCCCTATCTACTTAACCTTTCTACCTTTTCCTAGTCTTTCTTTTGTTAGGGCTTCGTTATAGGCCCTGAGGCCTTTCCCAGATATTACCTAATAAAGAAAAAATGAAAGGTGCATGATTTGCTCTTTCAAATTTCTTCTTAGAAACTAGAAATCGTTTGCATTTTTGTGCGCATATATTTTAAAAAATTAACATTTTGCATGTTAATAATATTTATGGTAGTAATTTATACAAAAATTTTGTAAAATGTGAAACTATACTAAGCATATCACCCATAGCATAGTTTGACAATTTTTTACAAAAGCAAAAAAAATGAAAGGTGCATGATTTGCTCTTTCAAATTTCTTCTTAGAAACTAGAAAACGTTTGCATTTTTGTGCGCATATATTTTAAAAATTAACATTTTGCATGTTAATAATATTTACAAGGGCGGATCTAGGGTGAGTTCCAAGAGTTCTAGAACTCAGTCAGAAGTTGAGTCATAAGACAAAATCAATAAAGAATTCTTTTTTGTTTCAGTGAAAATATAATGAGCTGCACTTTTTTATTGTGTGTCTGTTTTTTCTAAAACATGCACATCAAAAGTCATATACCTCTCGCTTCAGTGACCAGGCTAAATGCCCTCGGAAAAATATTGCTAATTCTACCCGCTGTGCTCAGTGGCCGATAATTGTTTCCTCTTTCTCGAACCCTGTCGGTTTAGACTTCTTCGAAACTGTGTTCAGAACTGAAACTTATGTGTTCACGATTGTGTTTGGAACTGAGACATCTCTATTGTTATCGTGTTTAGAACTTACACCTATGGGTCACAAGTGACTGATACCTTTTGTTCTCAGCGTTTAGAACTGCGGCATACGGGATGCAAATTGTGTTTAGAACTGAGACATATGTGCTCGCTTGAAAACGAGGGCAAATTTGCAAGTAATAATTTTCGTCGACTTTTACCAAATGGATGAAACGGATGCGAGAGCTACAATCCTTGACCTCTCAGAGTTTTCAGAAGCATCGCATAGGTTTTTTGACATAAAATATTCCTTGAAAGTCAAGTATTCGAGAATCATTGAATCGTTTATTCCTTGTAGTCCTAATCTCCACCAAGATGAAGTAGGCTCGTTACTTCTCCCAAAAAGTTTTGCTGACGAAGGTTTTGAAGCATACTAGTAAGATTCAGTGCAATCAAGCATTTGGTTGCTAGCCTAATTATTGGGTTGACTTTTTTCAAATAAAGTGGTCGAGACAATACTTTAGATGCTCTGAGTGCTTTCCTCCTGAGCCCCTAGGACCACAAATCTGCTTCTATCTAATCGTTCATCAGGAACTCACTTAAAATTTTGTCTAGATCCGCCCCTGATTTATGGTAGGAATTTATACAAACATTTTGTAAAATGTGAAACTATACTAAGCATATCACCCATAGCATAGTTTCACAATTTTTTACAAAAGCACATCATTGATTTATGTAGTTTGACGGAGAAGGACCAAGATGATTCCCAATCAAGGTCCAGAAATATTTCACATAAACATCTAATCAACCACGTGAAGTAGGATCCTCAATTCTAAGTCACGAGATTCTTGAACTTGCAGTCACATGCAGCCAGGTAGGCATAGCAACCCAGCTCAGGAATTGTCCATTTTGTCATTCGGGTACATTAGGCAAAACCTGAAAACAGCATGGCAGGAGGATCGGAAGAGAAGTCCCCACTTTTATGCGCCAGAGACGAGAGATTGTGCACAACTCCGACAGATATACCTCATCAGTATGGCACACAGTATCCTCCTGTCGCTGACGGGGAAGCGGAAGAGTTGGAAGTACACGGAGCCCCTGAGGATGACAGACTTGAGTATGCTTGATTAATTTTTGTCATGTTATTTTAACTTATGCCCAATAAGTACTTATGGGCATAATGGTAGATAGGATAAGCTACGACAAGCATCTTTTCTAAGGGATAAAACCTGTAGGCTAGCTCTTCAGTCTTGTGTTCGCCATGATTGATATGTAAGATATCAATCTTGATTCGTGCAAGAAACTTTTGCTGGACGAAAAAACTCAGAGCTGTAACCACTGAGGAGAAGTGTAGCTATTAGTGTTGCCGCAATGTTATGAAAACTTTGTATTTCAGTCAGTTAATGACGCGAGAACCCTTTCTATACCCTCCCAAAACCTTTCTACATCCTCCCAAGCCCTTCCCAAACCCTGTTTGCATATTATGGGAAAATTACTTAACTACTGCTCTATCATAGATAGATTTGCTTGCAATTCATTTTCAGAATTAAATCAAATCTGCCATATTGACTTCAACCCACCGTAGAAATTGCCTATGTCCTTGCCATCGGTATTGTTTTTCATGTCCTGTTTTCCTCTCACAATATAATCAACTACGTTTTACCATAGGAACTGGCAAGTTTCAGTAAATTTAGTTAAAGGCAGCATTGGAACTGGAATTCTAGGTTTACCACTAGCTGTCAAACATGCTGGTGTAGTTGTAAGTATTCCATTATTCTGTATTTTCTGAATTTTCTGATTATTGAGTGGAAATGAGTAGTATTATTGAGACATAGGAAAATCAGCTCAGACAGCAGAACTTCCAGGCTCACAATACGTCAAGAAAACATGGGTTTCTTAAAATCAACTGGAAAAGTTGCCCTTTGGATGCGGATAAGATACATTGTCTGTTTGCAGGGTCATCTTGGGAGTTATCTCTATTATTGCCACTACCTAGGTTTAACTATTGTTTTGTACTATGGTACATGGGCTCCAGTGCTCTCTGACCTTCTAATGGTTGTATAGGGTCTTTTATCTGTTACATAGTGCCAAATATGCTGTTTGTGACCCCCTCTCTCTCTTGTAACAGTCTGCTTTTTATGTAGTCATAAGGAAAGGTCTTAGGGCCTATAAAAAAGCCCCAAAAAAGGAAAAACTTAGTGAGGGAGAAAGGTTAAGTGGATAGAGAGATAAGATCAAGTTTGTTGATGTTAGGTTTGAAAGACAATAAGTTGTAGGATGTGGGGAAAGCAGTGGAAAGCAATGTGTTCCATAGTTGAGAAGTTCTTGGAATCAAAGATGATTTGTAAGCTAGAGTAGCTTTGCTCTCCATATAAATTATATGATAGCATAACAAATCAAAGTACCTTCCCTCCCCCTTACAGCCATTATATAAAAAAGTGAGTGATCCCTCTTACATATAGGATGTTGATGATATTTTGTGTATAGAGTTGTCCAATTGATGTGAAAACTATTGTAAGAGTAATGGGATGTTGAGACTAGTATAGTAGATCAGGCCAGTTTGTGGTTACCTTGTTGGAAGCTCTCTCTAGTTAATAGCCAAATATATTGCCTTTTGTTGTCATTATTATTTCCATTACTGGAACAATGCTTAGCAGTCTCATGGAGTTGTAGGATTTTAGTTTTTACTTTATTAGGCTTTGCTATACTAGTAAGACCCCTGTAGTGGCAACAATGTGGTTAAAAGGTCTAGCTGACTACAAGCCAATCCCTGAGGGCTGCTTCAAAAGTGTTCAATATCTTTTGAAATATTTTGAATAATGATATTACTTAAAATTTTGCCTCAAGGCATAATGTAGCTTTGTTAACTTTTAGAATGTAATTAAAAGAAGCATATTATAGAGGTGGAAAAGTGCACAAAGCTACAAGATGGCTTTTCATCTTGGGAAGGGGGAGATAAGAAAGAGAGAAGCTGTTTTGGCTCATTGGCACTTGAAAGCCAACATGCTAGTAAACCTGTTGAATAGTAGAAGGAACAAAAATTTGCTTTTGATGTTGCTTTGCAGGAAGCTAAACTTTTTCCACTTCTGGCATATTTGATGACTCCTTCACTAAGAACAAAAATTGTACTTTTTCAGCTTGGACCTATTTTCCTTGCATTTATGGGTTTTATTAGTTTGCACAACATGCACCTACTTGTCACCTGCAGTAGAGCAATGGCAAAAAGGTTTGTATCTTGTCACTAATATTCAATGTTTGTCTTTTCAAATACAAATTTTCAAAATAAATTTTCCTAAGAGTCCCCTTTTATGTCAATGGCATATTAGTCAATTAAGGAGAAGCATACCCAAGAGTCTAAATGTGGGAGCTAGGGAGCTCTTCCCTGAAAAAGCTGGATGAAGTCATTGAGCTTTTGCAAATGATGAGAAGCATCCCTTTTGCTTAGCCTCCTTAATAATATGTAAAAGTCATTGTTGTTGTGTACCTCTAGACTGTTCTTTCAATTTTAGAGACCATGTTTCTCAGCGTATGGATTATGGAGAATTGACAAATATTGTATTCTCACACTATGCAGAAAAATGGAAGAGATTAGCCAGGTATATTTCATGAGTTATTTACATTTTCTTACAGATTGCATTTTGGACTTACATCCCTAGGAAAGGAATTATCTTAGATCAATAATCCCATGGTATGTGTAAAAGCCCTTCTCAACTGTTAGGTATGAGCCACCATGTTTCCAGCCTTCATCACTTCAATAGTAAACTTGAAAGCTTTGAAACATAACATGCTGGCCTTGACAAGTATTGTAATGTGTTAGAGCAAGACAGACAAGTCTAATGTGTAGGACATTTGATTTAATTCAGCATTTCCAACAACATTGTGGCTAAATTGATATGTTCCTCACATTAAAGTTTGTAATATAGCCACACTTTCCTCAATAATTGGGTATTTGTATTTATTGTTTGTCAAAGCTTTCTAATTCCTATTAACCTTTAGTGTTTTTATATATTGTATTGTGTTGAGAAATTTCTCTCTCTCTTATTTCAGCCAGATTGTTAACTTTTTTCTATGCCTGGTTCAATTGGGATTTTGCTGTGTATATATTCTGTTTGTTGCAGACAACTTAAATCAAGTAAGTAGCTCATACTCATGAAGGAGAGCCTAGCTGTTCTTCTTTTTCTTATTCTTGCTTTTTCACTACGGACATCCTGTTTGTATAATTGTAAAGTTAGGGTTTTGCTTGATTACCATCTATACCAGATATTCTATTCAACAGACCAGCGACTGTTTGTTATCTTTGTACTTTGGCATTTCATTTAGATTATATGTTATCTTACTGACCATGTGCCAGATAATATTTAGCATGATGAAATAGATGAGTGTTGAAATTTTACTGGGGTTGTGCCAGTGAAGGGCTAAAGGAGCTATAGCCCTTGTGCTATCCTTAGTTGGAAGGTTAAGAATGCTTGGATTTATGGTAGCAGTTCTTTTACCTTGCAAACCAGTAGTATTGTTTTTATCTGGGGGTTAAGGGGTGTAAGCGGGGTGAGGAGGTGAAAGCAATGATTTAAAGACAGAAGCTGATAAGGCTGTGAATGTACTGACATGGATTTGAATTTACCAGCAAACACTTATTTTTGTGGGGTGGGTTGACATTAGAAAGGGCATTGTCAACACTTGTCATTTTGTTATGGCACAACATGTATGTATGTGCTAACAAAAATCATTGGATCTAAATTCACTAGCAAGGTTGCCATTGGTTGGGATTGTGGCACCCCCACAGCTCCACACTAGCTGTCCCCCTGCTCCTAACCATGTTTTAGCCCCCAGTCAGAATGGCCAATAGTACCACCCAACATTCTTTTCATTAGTTGTTCATGTAAGTATTAAGTTATTGATGGAAAAATTCTATTAGCAGTTCTGCGACATGCTCATAAGATTCATGTTACTTCTATTATTGTAGTTTTCTTTCGAAATGCTCTCATTTGATTGAATTTGTAGTTAAGTGTTATCACAGCCTTATGTATGCCAGAATGCACCCTTCTGTAGTAAAGCCCAAGATTTGCAAGAACAATGTAGGGCCATTTAGTGTATGGTTGAGCATGTTATGTCTCATGTTCCATTGAGGACCTTACTGATGTCCTTTGCATACCTGAAGTAAATGCCATATGACATGGCCTCATTGCCAGAGATGTTAAAGTTCATTGTTATACATTTATCCATTGCAGATTGTTGGTGGCAATATTTCAGTAGTGGTATGGGCAGCTATCTCACTTCCAGCATTTTTGGCTCCAAGCTACATTGATCACCTAAAATTTATTTCGTACATCTCCATAGTAGCAAATTTCTTGGCATTGTTTGGGCTCGCTGGTGTTCTCGCTGATGTAATTCCAATTGCATCAAATCCAACAAAGCTGCCTCAGATTGGCAGTTTCTCGAATTTCGCTCTTTTCTTTGGTCAGTCAGTATTTGCATTCGAAGGCATTGGAGTGGTAAGTACAACTTGTAGGCATTATGCTAAAAATTTTCCAAACGAGCTGATAAAGTATGCAAATTTCGTAATAGGTACCTTATTTTCTCTAATAGAAGCCGCGGCTACTATTTGTTTTTTGCATTGTTTAGTGCGGTTTCTATTTGAGGGCGGCTCCTATTTGAGGGCGGCTTTTCACTCTTTTATTCATTTATTTATTCATTAATTCATTCATTCATTTTTAGATGTTTTTATGCATTAGTTTATATGAACACTGCGGCTTGTATTAACTATTTTTAATTTTACCTGCGGCTTGTATTCGAGAAAATACTGTATTTAGTTTCAGCGCTAGGTGCTTTTGTAGTAGACACGAATTGAAGTTCTTTACTCAAGGAACAAACCCATTACTATCGTGCATGCGAAGCCCAGACTTCAGCTTCTACGAAGACAATAAGTGATGAATATAACCCGCTCCAACTTTTCGATACATTGAATCAAAGTCAGGGAGGATCCGTGGGGAGCGGTGGATTTGTTCCTTGAGTAAAGAACTTCAATTCGTGTCTACTACAAAAGCACCTAGCACTAAAACTAAGTACAGTATTTTCTCGAATACAAGCCCAGTGGGTAGCGGTGGGGGCATGACCCCAAACGGTAAAATATCCTATAGCAAACAAGTGTGTTAAGAAACTTCTAGCATGAAAAAGACAATAAAAGGAGTCAGATGCCCCCCTCAAAGTCCAGCTCTGGATACACCCTTGATCAAAATGATGATGGTGTAAAATGGATAAAACTAAAAATGATGATGCAGGTTAGCTGTCGCTTTGGTAGAGTCAAAGTAAGACGCAGAGATGTACACGCGTTCTTCCTTGTATCATAGCTTTTCTTTCACTCAACTTCAACTAGCTTGGCTCGGCAAGGTGACGTGTGTCCCTGCCATTGAACCTAAGTGAATCACTCTATTTTAAACTCTATAACTCTGATCAAGCTCAAAATACTAAATGACTTGAACGACATCTGATGATATTAGTAACGAGTACTGAATTACTACTTGATGCCAGCAAAGAGCTAATTATACTTAAGCTAACAAATAATAAAACACAGATGTTACCTAAGCGTAATACACATAAAATATGCAGAACATTTCCTTAGAAATAGCCTGATTCTATATTGATAGTCATATTCGACATGGCGATGACCGCACGTGTTTTCGTTACGCTCTTAGTTTGTTTTTTCGCATTGGATTTCCGCGAAATTCGACTTGATGAAAGTTCAGAGGGAACAGTTATCGACAGATTTATAATCCACAATGGCTATTATGGAAGAAAAGTTCTTTGGGGAAAGGCATGGAGAAAGGCAAATTTTTCGAAATCAGCACGGAAACGA
>WIPJ01067797.1:9855-26000 GCA_018155075.1 Cassiopea andromeda
CTGTCTGTTCTGTTATCTTGAAGATGAACCCATTCTCCAACCTGTAATTTTGCCGATTTTACATCGGTACCAGAATCCCATGTTTTCTTACCGAATTGTTGAGCTCGTCGTTTAGCCGCCCGTCTGTATAATTGCTGTCGTACTGTGTCAATGTTTATAGGAGTAACATTATTTGGTGCACATCCCGTAGCTGAGTGTTGTGTCTCATTATAACCTCTAATAACATTGTCTAGATCATCAATATATCTGCCATTATTATGATCTGCAATACGCACAAGTGTTACTTTCAATGTTCTATTTGTCCGTTCAGCAATTGCACATTTAATAGATGGATTCTTTGTCGTAACGTGTCGTACGTGTACCTTGTTTGTTAGATAGTTTTGCACAAGTGAATTTGTAAATTCCAATCCATTATCAGTATATATAATTTTTGGTCACGACATTGTTTGTTTCTCAAATATATTACGAAATGCAATTAGAACATCATCAGCGTTTTTCGATTTGCACGGACATGCGTATACTTTTTTTGTCATCTGATCTACAAGCACTAGTATGAATTTAATGTTGTTATTTTTCCTACTCCATCGACTCATATCAAGCAGATCTCCTTCCCATATATTATCCGGATTGAGGATTTTGTATGGGCGTCGTGGAAATTGTTTTCGTCTCGATGGTTTATATCTAGTGTATGCCGTATCGGTATGCTTCCATTCTTCTATTACACGTCGTGATAACGTATGACCTTTCAGTTCCGGATCGATACCAAGTTTCTGCCGGTATTTTACGTGCTTATGAAATGTTGTCAATCCTTTGTAGGCGCCTCCCGGTAATTTACTAGGATCTCGATAGAGAGATGACAGATGAGAAAACAAACGATCATGATCTTTTTTAATAACATCAGCCATAATCACTCAATCAAGCATATATCTATCTGTATACTACTACTTCTACTGTGTATTATTATATAAGTACTATGCTAGTATTACTGAATATAGGGAACTGTAACGTATGGAAGTAAGCGAGTAAAGAAATATTTATATAACATACATGATGAATAGGCATCTCTAAGTGCGGCATATTCAGCCTCGGGAATGGTCTTATCGGGGGATGCTGACAGAGTTTTCTTATCTAGTTTTTTTACTTTCCTATCTAACCCATGTTTTGTAATAATATCGTGGAGCCCCATTTCCTTATCAATATATGGTATTCTAAGAAGTTCTACACCATTTAGTTGATCAATTGTACCATACAGTTTATGTATTGATTTTCTGTGCTGTTTTGTGTTGAATTTTGGAGAGTCGTCATAGCCTTCTTCGTGTTCCTTGTACGCTTGTTTTATACGCTTCATGTACTCCTTTGGTGGTGTCTTTGATGTTGTCTTATTATCGTCATCCGATGATTTATCTGTTCGTGACGCAGTAGTGTCTCCTGATGGTGGTGTGGACGAATTGTTGAGTCTGTTTTGTAGAGCCGATAGCACATCTGTTTTTACAGAATTTATCATTTGATTCTTGAATTGCTTCTTTTGACTTTTTATTGCCATTTCCACTAATTTGTTTATGGGATCATCCGTATCGCCACCACCCTTTTGCTGTTGTGCTTGCTTTTTCTTTTTTGTGGCTGTAGCAGATGTTTTTTTTTTTAGATTTTTTTGGTGGTGGCTTTTCATCGCTATCACTACCACTACTGCTATCGTCGCTATCACTACTGCTGCCGCTGCTGCTGCTAGTACTATCACTACGTTTTCGCTTTTTTCCTTTTGGTGGTGTCTTTTTGTTACTACTTTTTTTGGTTTTTGTCCCATCACCAGTAGTATCATCAACAACTTCGTCTTCTTCATCTGTAAATTCCTCATATGCTGGAGACATTGATGATCCAGCTGCTGCTGCTGCACTGTTGGTAGCATCATCAGTATTATCCATCTTGTACTAACTGAAGTACTGTGAATGATAGAGTAGTTATTTATACTATCTGTTATTACTTATGTTTTGTCTTGCGTTTAGCATGTTTCTTTGGACGGTCATCGTCATCATCGTCGTCTTTTGATTTTTTTCTGTGTCGTTCTCTCAGATTATAGTCATCGCGACGTCCGTCATCAAATAATGTTGTTTTTTTGCGTTTTCTACGACCTTCGTCATCTGTACGTGGTCTTGCCGGTGTGGATCGTGGCATGGCTGCTCCTGATTTTAGCCCTTTTAATTTATCTATTTCTCCCAATGCCTCTCTAATTAGACGAGATGATCGAGATGCTGATGCTGATAGTGATGCTAGAGTATCACGTCTTGATGATGATGGTGGAGTTAGAAATGATGATGGTATACCACGTTGCTGAGGTGTTCTCCCACCAGGTGTTGCTGTCGCTCCACGAGGTGTTTGCTCTTGTTGTCTCTGTTGTCGTCGTTGTTGTAATTTCTTCTGAAGATGTTCTCGCAAATACGTGTTGCCAATATCATTTATATTAAATCCCTTCTTTCGTAGCGCATTACTGACTGCAGATGTGCCGTGTGGAATTTGTGACAAATCAGAATAGTCGTGTGTTATCCAATGAAGAATTTTACCACCTTGTTTGGGATTATCAGACACCTTTTTCCCTAGTACGTACAAATTGCCAGATATATCATGCTGCATTAAGTCTGGATGTTTTGCTAAGAATGATTTTATAGTTCTAGAGTGATAAGGTGTATCCTTCATGGATTCGGGCTGGGGAACGATATTATTCGATGGATTGTTGATAAAATTTTGGTATTTTGTGTGTTCATTTTCCTCAAGAACATTATAACGCCTTTCTCGTTCTAGATGAAGATTTTGATACTCTTTCATTCCAATATCGGTACTTAGGGTAGGAGAGTTACGCAGTCTCTTTAGTTTGTCTTCTACACGTTTCAGCTCAGGATCTGATAGCGATTGTCGTATTCGTTGATCCACATCAGGATTGTTGATATTGTGCTTTTTATACAATGCTGCTTGATTAACATAGTATCGATAGGTCTTTGGATCTGCTGCATTTTCTTTTGCTTTCTTCATATTGTACGCAATTACATACTTGTTGATTGATGGTAATATCTGCTGACTAGATTGTATCATAAACGTGTACAGTGATTTTGGAACCTGTACCATATCTCCGTAGGCTCCATTATACGTGCCATCTTCATTAAATTCCTTTTTGTCGTTGATATTTGTTACATTCATAGTCGATATAATGTTGAGGCGTACTTCTGCACTCTGTAATGTTTATTTCCAAATTTATTCGTAACAACAGGAGTTATTCCAGGTAAATGGGGCAAATTGCGTACCTGAAGGGCGTACACTGTAGGACTGAATACGCCTGTTCCAGGTCCTGCAATATAATATAAATTCCTTCTACTACCACCATGACCACTTGAATGTCTTCTGTGATGTCTTCGTCTGCTTTTACCCATTTTTCTGCACTCGTCTTGATCTCATCTATTTATATGTATTAACTAGTCCTCTTTGCAAACATCTGGTATATATAGTTACATAAGTGAGGCAGTATTTGCAAACCATCTTGTTGTATACTTGTGAAGCGGATTTACATTTACATATGACTGGGCATTTTCTGCATTATTTCTAACTCCCATACGCCTCCGTCCTTTTCTCAGTATACGGTTACTCATCTCCTGTGCATGTGCATACTTTAATGGATCTCTCATCATCATGCTTGAGGATACTGCTGGATTTGTATCAACAATAACATCGTTGTACGATGAGTTGTACGCTCTTGCGTATCCACCAGCACCAGCTTTAGGCATTTGTCTGTGTTTTGATGACCGAAACATTAGTTGTGTTGTGTTGTGTGGTCCTATACCGCGTCCAGTAATATGTTGATTCTTTTGAGCATGAAGCAATCGATTAATATGCACTCTTCCCATACCCTGTGCATAATTTTCAATATGCGGTTTTGGATAGTCTTTTAGTAGATGTGAATTAGACATAGTACTGCCATACATTGTTGCTGATTTAATTGCCTTTGATGTGAGGTGATCTCTATATCCTGATGGTACAGATTCGTATAACGAATGCTGTAGTACACCTGGTGTCTGGTGTCGTCGATGTCGTTGTCGATGTTTTCCCATTAGTGCTTGGTTAACTGTGACATTGATACTGTTAGCGTACCGATACTGCTACTACTTGTACTGTAATGTGTACATTGCTAATACCTATCTGATATTGTCTTTACTGATTTGGTGTACAATATCCAATATCTTATGTGTGGCTTGTCTAGTGTTCTTTTTTCCGGTACAGAAATCATGAAATATGTCATTAAGAGTGTTATGCACTCCTCTATCATTTCCTACTTGAGTTCCAAAATTCCTCCTTCTATCACGAAACATGGATGGTGGTGACAATATTGGATATGGTGCAGCACTCTTTCTTCTATCACGAAACATGGATGGTGGTGACAATACTGGGTATGGTGGGGCTAATGTTTTATGAGATAGTGGTAGTGGAGGAGGTGGGGGTGCCATTGGTGCTTTATGCACTATGCGGGCTGGTGGTATTGGCATTGGTTGTTTATACGCTATACGACTCATTGGTTTACGAGATGCAGGTGTGTAAAGTGGTGGTAATTCTAGGCGTCGTTCGCGAGGTGGTGTTTGTGGTATAGGAGTGTTATTATGGTCTAATAGGTCGTCATAAATACTCTCCATTTCTTCTATTGTGCGCTGTCTGTCATCTCCAATGCTTGTATTTATGGGAGGATGGTTAACTTCTTCCTCTAATATATCATGCAATGCAGCATCACTATCATTATCATTTGTAATCCAACTGCTATTATTATTTGTTGGTGGTTGTGGTGCTGCAGCAGCAGCTACTACTTTTTCACCAGCTCGTATTCTTGACAGTAGAGATTTAACACCAGGTTCTGCAACATTGAGTACTGTCTCTAGATCTTTAGCCGAATCTTCTACTAAATTCATTGCCACCTGTCCAGGTGTTTGCGCAGTTGCTACTGGGGGTGGTGGTGGTGTGTCATCTCTTCGGAGAGGAGAAAATCCCATAAAATTACTACCATTACTACGTGGTGGCGTGTCTTCATATTCTTCATATTCTTTTTCGCCTGGTGGTGTTGGGGGTGGTGGTGGTGGTGGTGTTTGCCCTGCTTGATCACCTGTAATTTCTACTGAAGGCGATCGGGATCTGTCATATCGCCGATTTACAACTTGAAATGGTGTTCCCTGTTGTGGTGAACTACTAGACAATGATGACGATGGACGATTTGGAAGAGGTTGTTTACCCTGTACTTGCTGTATTATATCGTGTATTGAAGGACTTATTGGAGACATATCAAATCCTAATGGGGACATATGCGATGTTGAGGGAGAACTATCATGTGGTAATTTACGTGCTGTTGCTGTTGCGCGTCGAGGGTGTTGTTGACGTCGTGGTGGTGTTGATATTGATGATGATGGTGATGATGGTGATGACGATCCGGATAAATGTTGTATATACCGTCTTCTAGGATCAGATTTTGCTGTTTGTCTCAATGCGGGTAGTCCCTTGTGTGAGGGACGATATGATCCACTAATAAGTCGTCGTACTCTAGGGGGGATATAGCCGTATGTGTTTACAAAATAACTTTCTATTCTGCGTTGTCTTTTTTTTACTCCCTGTCATCGTATATTTCTGCGTAATTCCTCAGGTAAGCACAGTAAGTGTTTATCAATATAATCAGAGTCAAGTCGGGGCTCTGGTCCATCTGGCAAATTCATTTCTTCGTTCGATACTCTCGGCTCCAATAATCTATCAATTCTGTCTGCGTTCCATCCGGATGCCTGATGGTTAAGTTTCCCATATTGTTGAAATCTTGCTCCATATCCACTGAATGTAAACTTTGACGATAATAAGTTTTCTGCATGTGTTCTTGGCGGCTGTCTACGATCATGATGTTCACGTAATAGTCTGTGTTTAGTTTTAGATGTTATACTTCGTATTATATGAGATAATGGATGCGCTCTTTGTGCTAATTGTAATTGTCGTCGTCGTTTCTTGCTACTACCCATTGCGGTATTGATTTATCTGCGTCGTCTACGGTGATGTCGACGTTTATGATATCTGGATCCACCACGTGAGGTTGATCCTGTACCAGTTTTGCGTTTACGTGCTGCTGCAGTTTGAAAATTATATGGTTTTCGTCGTACCAATCCTGGCGCACTAAACAAACGTAGTCCACGACCACCATAAGCATGTCCACGCCCTCCTCCAACTCCAAGATGTTTACGTACTTTTCTTGCTATCCACAATTTTGCTTTCGATGTAGCCCACGATTTTAATTTGTGAACGGGATTACGATGTTTTTTACGAACTGGTTTGCCACCCATCCATCATATTGCTGATCGTCCTAACAGCGATGTAAACAATCCCCGCCCTCTCACCTGTCCTCTACGATGATGTCTTCGCTTTCGTCTTCGATGACGTCCTCTCCCTCTTGTTCGTCGTCGTCTCTGTTGTAGCATACGTCATAGTCGTCTTCGAGCTCGTCCACCTCCAAATATTTTTTTCGCAACTCTGTCAACAGCAGTTCCAGCAATTGCACTGCCAGCTGTTTTTCCTAATATCTTTAATATTTTGGGGGCTAATCTCGCCCCTAACATTGCTGCTCCTCGTAGTGCCATTGTCCATATGTATTTATCTAGTCTGTATTACAATAGTTAATACTACTAATATATAATGTATATATCAACATCACAATATTTAACGGCACAATCGTTTACTTCGTCGCAGTTTTCTAAATGCTGGTAACTTATGTCGTTTGTGTCGACAGTGTCCTCTGGCCGTTCTGCCAACACATCTATGCCTTGTATGGCATCGTCTGCATCGTCTAACACCCCATTTCATTCCTTTTACACCACCCCGTCCTAATATTGTTGCCATACGTCCGCGCCCTCGAGTACGTCCTCGTCCACCTAGTCCAACTGCCTTTAGCAACGGTGGTAATAGCAAGCTTCCTAATCCTACTGCTAAACCTGCCATATCTACTTGATCCTTTGTCTATAGTGTAACAGCTTTACATAATTACTACAGGAGGTTTAGTAAATATATGATTTTTCAGATCGTCAACATTTCTGTTCACAGCGTATCCAATTATTGTACGGTCTCTATTTTTCTCTTGTGGAGATGTTCTAAACATGACAAATGGAAACTCAGTAGGTGGCTCTTTTTGAAAGAAGTCCATAATTTTATTATACACTCTTTGGTGTACTTTATTTGGATACATTTGTACTAACATTGTGTTCAACTGAATTCGCAATTCAGGATTCTCAAATATAATTTTGTACTGTGTATTTCTAGATAGTGTTACAGCATACTTTTTTTGTCGAAATAAATTTTGCCACACATGAAATATACACAGCTTTCTGTGGTGACACTCTCTGCTAAAGAAATTAGTTATTGTCTCATCATTGCACATTTCATTCATTAGATCATCAAATACAACAATTGCCATGCGAATATCATCCAGTAACAGTCGAATTTTATCTTCCTTAAATGACGTTACTTGAATAAAATGCAATTCTGTATCTTTACGATCTACCCCATCCTCATCTCTCCATTGTTCAAATATTTCTCTGACTCTATTAGTTTGTTCTATAGATGCGGTACCATAAAACCAATATAATCGCCTGGAATACTGCCCACTGTGATCTGTAGTTATGTATCTCCATTGTGACAATATTGTCACTAATAATTCCGTTTTACCACACTGTGATTTGCCGGAGATTAAGCACGAAAATGGCACACGCATCCTAAAATCTCTACATTCTGCAGCACTCACTCCATACCTTAGTCGATCGTTGCAATAATTTACTACACCACGTTCCCACTCGCCATGCGTCATTAATTTATCCTTACATGTGTCAAATTCATCCTGTAACATCCTACCCATTATTTCCATATAGTATTTTTCTACTTTTTCAGCATCTCTATGCAATGTCTCATCATCGTATTTTGTGTTGTTGTTATCACACATTGTCATGCAGCAGTGTATACAGGAGAAGAAGTTCTCAACAAATGATTACAATAATTATCACACAACACCATATATATAGTTATATATATTACAATAGTGTATATTTGTTTAAGCAATCACTACACATACAATTGCCAACATCTTTATGTTGCTGCTGTTGCTGCTGTTCATCGTCTTCATTACTCACCTCTTCGTCAGTATCATATTCTTCAGTATCAGTAGTAGTACCAGTGTCATTATCATCATTGTCCTCATCGTCGTCATCGTCACTAATTTCGTCTTCATCATCCCCTTCAGTTGTTGTTGTCTCATTATCTTCTGGTTCTTGCTGCTGGTGCACATGACGAGCGCGACGACGACCAGATCCGCCCCGCATTCTCTCTTCTAATAACTGACGACGACGCTCGTCTCGTAATTGCTGATTAATTCTGTCTAATTTCTGCTTTTCAAGTACTAACTTGTTAACTTCGTGTTTTAATGCTTCTTTAACTGGAAATATATCCAAACGGTATTTATCATATGAATCAAATTCGGGTGTTCCAATAATTCCCGCTTTAGTAAATAATGGAGATGGCGACATATCATCATTGGTGTCACCATCATTATCAATGCCAAAGCCAAGACCGCCTTGTCGTTTTGCATGTTTTGCTGCATATGCATAAGGGTGGTGTTGTAATTTGTTATCTTTTTTTACAGCACGTCGTCCTTTTATTTTTATGTGGTTTGATGTAGCACCACCACCTTCTGTTCCCATGCTAGATTTATTCAAATGTAATGTTTTATGAACGTGATGCGGAGGATTGCGCACTATTAGTGGGGATTTTGTACCTTCTAGATGCTTATGTCTAGGTATCGGTTTAGGACCCATAGATACAGCAAAATTCTCATGAACATGACGTTCAACAAAATCTGGTACATCCAATGTACGTGTTGGTGCTGTGCCATCTCTCCAAGCACGTTTCATAAGTTTCAGTGCATATTCTACAGAGAATAATATAACATATATAGTAGATAGATAGATAGATATAATATATTACATATTACATAATCAAATTTATATTTGACATTAACATAAGTGAGTCTGAAGTAGTAGTTCGTTTTTTCGGCTGTTTACTATATCGCCGTCGTCGTGGAGGTGGGAGAGTAGACGTAGTTGCAATAGTAGTATCATCATTCATATTAGTAGTGCTATGTTTGCCCTCATCCACCACTGGTGGTGTCGTATCGCCATCGTTGTCATGATCAATACAATTTCTAATGTCTTTCTTGTATCATCCATATCCAGATGACTCTGCTGCTGGTGCAACAACTGTCGGTGGTGGTGGTGGTGGTGATTGTAGTGGTACTGATGAGGCGCTTGTGCTAAATAATGTGTGTAATATGGACTGAAACATATCATCATCATTGGTTGATATATCATCTGACCTGTCGTCTTCTATCATCTGTAAATATAAAAATACACACACGTCACCCTCTACCACTCATTGTTGTTCATAAATGCTAATTAGCAAGAGAGAAGACTTTTACAATCAACGTTACAAAATCTGAACATCCTTTTTCTTGAATCATAATTGTATAATCAAGAACGTGAAGAAAGAGGGGGAGAGTATGAGGGATAGTAGTAATGTATGGACAATTGAAGAGTTTATTCCAACAGTCACAAAACAAGTGTCCATTGATGTTATTATGTGCCATATATATGTATTATGTAGTATATATTATTATTGTGTCTTGCTATGTATATATGGTATTACACATGTGTCTTGCTATATATGTGTGCTATTAGTACTATCGTTGTATTGCTATGTATATGTATTCTAGTAGATATATGACACCACCACAACTATTTTGAAAGAGTTCTCTAACACAACAACACCACCCCAAATAGATATGAGTAGACACAAGAAACATCCAAATGCCCTAATATATGAGAAGAAAATTGTCGATTTGAAGAAGGAATTACTGTCACACTGATCCAAATCTACCAGGAAATGTCTAAATCGGATAAGAATATTACCATGGACACACAGATAACATGATAAGACTATTGCCATTCTGGACTCACAGAAAACACGATGCTACTACATCATAACATACAACAAATAAGTAGTAGAGAGTGACGTGTGTGTGCTACTTGCCTGTTGTTGTTGCTGTTGTTGCTGCTGTTGCTGATCATACCATTTACTTCGTAGCTGTGTTTCGTGCTCATATAAACGAGCTATAGTATCAGGATCTCGTCGTTTTCTACCACGCTTCTTTTGTTGTATTTGCTGCTCACCATCGCCTTCTGCAGACTGCTGATTTTGCTGATTTGTCAATGTGAACTCATTGGCTAACAGCAGATATCGTTGAGATTGTACAACAATCTTGTTATATAGTCTTGAAAACAGAGGCATGTATGTTGGATTCACATGCTCTCCCAACTCTAATTGTTTCATAGACTGAGTTAGTCTACTAAGATTTGTCCCTTTCTTGATCTCATCTACCTCAAATGAATAATAGTCTAATATAATCTCATCAGTATCGAATGTGTGAATGTCCAATTTGTTTTTGCAATACGGTATGACATCTATTGATCCTCCCCTATGATGGTGACAACATTTTAATACGATTGTGTGTGGATATGATTTTCCATACTTATATTGCAATACATAATTTCTCCACGCCTCCACAAACATCCGACCAACGTCTCGATGTGATAATCGAATAGACGAAGGGGGAAGTGCCATCAACACATCACCACAACCAGTCTTATTGCTATGCTGATGATGTCCATTTTGTAATAAAAATAAATGACATTGTCAAAATAATATCTGTACAGAAATTTCCATGACAATAGTTATTGTTCGAACTGTTCTCTCGTAGGACATTATGGGATATACCGATAATTGTTCATGTACAATTCTACATCGTGGAAATGTTCGTAGTTTAGATTCCAATTCTGCAGATGTCTCATACCGATGATCTTCATATCGATACTCTTTCAGTTCGTCCACGGGTATCGGTATGTCCTCATCAGTAGTGCTCTCTCCCTCCGTCGCCTGGGATGTTGACGATATAATGTTTGAAATATATGTATTTGTTGATGGGAGTTGCAACGATGGGGACGATTGCTGCTGCTGCTGTAACGGCGATGTGCTAGCTCGACACATAAAAAAGTCATAAAGAAACAAAAACGTCTCATATTGATATGTTGAAGGACATGTTAATCGTTGTAGTATTGTATCTTGAGTGAATACTGCTGTTGGCGCGCGACCACTACCGCGTTTTGTCGTTGTACTATTGCTTTTACTACTGGTACGTTTTCGCCCTCGTCTCTGTTTTGCATCTCCCTCCTCATCACCACCTCTCGACGACAACGACGACATACTACAAGATAATAATAATATTTAGTAATATAGCTACTACTTACTATCAATAGGTGACAATAGCGACATGATGTTACCAACGAACGACAAACCAACGTCCGAAAATACTGATAATAGAATACAAACTGTCAATCAAAAGTACCTGCTATTGACTATATAGACAATGGTACTGTATGTATCCCATCATGCAGTACTCTTCGTTTACAATAGAACTTTGTAAACATTATTTTCTCCTGTTCGTACATAACCATTGTGTCATACTTCCGTTTCAATCCGTGGTTCACAGCCATCTGCTGCCCGGTAGCCGGGGGGACACTACCTTCATCACTATCGTCATCATCATTCGTCGCCAATGCATTACTGTACATATTGATCACCGTCTCACCAAATGTTTGTCGTTTACTCTTTTCTGTATCATGTGCCCTATTAAAATTTGCCTTCTGAACTCCTTTTGCCGAATATTTTA
This sequence comes from Cassiopea andromeda, assembly GCA_018155075.1. Lineage (NCBI taxonomy): Eukaryota > Metazoa > Cnidaria > Scyphozoa > Rhizostomeae > Cassiopeidae > Cassiopea > Cassiopea andromeda. The sequence continues at coordinate 21,677 of WIPJ01067797.1, forward strand.
CAGTTTTCTTTCCTTGATCGAAGACACAGTATGATTTTGAACACAGCGATAACATAAGATGTCCCTCGCATTCCACCTTATATCGATTCGGCTGTCGTTTTCCATATCTACATTTGTCCTTTTCATCAGTTATAAAATATTCCGGTTTCAGCCTGTCATATTCATCCAATTTCCAGGGGTCAATGTTATCTTCAATTCGCTCATATTTTGTTGCAATGTAGATACTGTCTGTGTCAGTTTCTAATAGGCAAAAACAATTTGGTTTCAGAACCACCTTCAGAAAATCATAATAGAACTTTAACACGGATAATTTGGCACGATCAAATATTGTCTTTGCGATATATCGTAGTTGATCGTACATCACTTTGTCATGTTTTCGCTCCACCTCCAGCAGTCTTGGTGCAATCTGTTCGTATTTTATAAAATTAAACAATGATGCAACAACAGATCTGTAATCACCACCGGTTCCATCTACTAACTGATGTTGCTGGTCTGCTGTCTTATTGTAGCTTTCCAACACGACTTCTCGGTGTTTATCTTTATTTGTTATAGTCGATCCAAATGCACTATTACCAATAAGCTTCGCCATCAGAGCTGGCATTTCACTGTGTTTGTCCTTATCACCTTTGATACGCATTTCGGTAATGCTGTTGGCAAATTCTCGAAATATTGGTTCTTTATTGTATCGTATAAACATGTACACCCTGTCGACTACTAATCCTTTATTTAACAGCCACACCAAATACTCATCTGTGAGAGCTATTCCTTTGGCAAAATAGGAGTCGATGACACAGCGTCTGTTTTTGACTTTTATTCCCATTCTATCTGCAACATGTTGCATGTAATCGCCAATATCCTTATAATTTATATTCGCATGTTTAACTATTGGCGCAAAATCGCTAAAGTAGTCCTTGAGCTCGTCCGGTACTCGTATGTCACAGACAAGTATTCCATATACTTTATGTTCTTGTAGTTTCTCCAACAAATCCAATGTCAGAACCAGATTGGGCCGCTCTTTATCGAACACCAGCGGGTCAATTCGTCGACTTGCTCTCGTCTTGCAATACTCGTCAATTGTCGGATTCTGTCGTCTCATCTCGGTCCATTGACACTCGCGCATACGATGTATAGAATATCCTCGCATTTCCAGAATCTCATATCGTAATTTGTACACCATTTGATGCTTTTCACGTGTAAGAAATAATCGAGTGCTTCGTCGTGCACCATATGATTGCTGCCCTGCACCACATACTTCACATGCATGCCAGTAGCATCCATCAAACTCTACCACATGTCTCACACGCCTATCTAGTACTGTTGCTGTATCTTCATCATCATCCTGCTCTAGCACAGAATACTAAAAACCATCAACACAAATATTACTAAATGTGCAAAACAGTGGAATATGATGTTCTGCAAATTTGTTGGCTAACCATTTCTTCTCAGACACTGTAAGAACTATTCTGTACTGTCTGTACATATGGATATTACGTTCCCGAAGATGCACATCTTCTATGTAGTCCAAATATTCCTCTGCCGCAATACTGTCTTTGTTAGATAGATGTTTGTAACCAGGATGACGTCTCATTGGCATACGACACATAAGGAATCTATCTGAATCCACATTTTTGTATATTATTGGCTGGCCTGTATATTGTCCTTCGCCAAGACAGTATAGATACAATGAATTTGCATCAAATCCTTTAACATACGGGTGCTGTGTACCATTTCTTCTTGTGAAAATTATCGATTGTCCACCAACTTCATTCCGCCTAATTGTTGAATAGAGTTCTGGATTGTCTATATAATACAGTGATCTGTGTGGTACATGTTTCATCAGAATTTGTTTGGCAAGTCCAGGCAGTGATATTCCATCTCTGACCACATCCACCTGTTTGGTCCGCATCTCTTTTGCATAATTACATACCCCAACCAGGAACGGTACCACATCCTGAATATTATAATACTTCAAATAATCAGCTACTGATTGCCATTGTTGCTCTCTCCACATGTTCTTTAATAGTTCATATTTCTCCTCCCCAGTACGAGGACATTTCTCTAACTGACTATCACTGAGGTCTTTTTTCTGTGTGTCCCGCGCCAGTCCGAGTTTTTGCACAATATATTGTTGATATTCCGATTCTAATTGATTCTCCTGACGTAGCTGACTGTAGAATGCACTATACGGGGGCATCTCTGTCTCTGCCAACCGATCATAACTGTCCATGTATTCATAGGGAAAATACGATTTACCACCGTCTCCAGTAGCATAATTCTCGCCAGCAAATGACTTTATAAATGTCTCCAGATTGAATCCGGGTGCCAAATACTGCATAATGTCCAGAAAGACGAAACCACTTCCATCGGACAATCCATTTACTGTTATTGACACATATCTAGATGTCTTCTTCACAAAATGAATTGACTTCTCTGCCGATGGCACAATGTTAGCAATCTGTGGAAATAAGTAATTCTTAATCAATGGAATATCATATCCACTCGAATTAAACCCCAAGATTGGAAGATGATTGATAAACTTCTTCAGCTTTCCCAACAGTCGTATCTCCTTGTTGCATATCTCCAGATTCTTCTCGGCCATGTGCATATATGAACGCTGTTCTTCATCACTAAGTTCCTCTCGAATCACCATCTCTTCGATAGCATCATGATCTATTTCTGCAAGTAGTTCTGATGAATCGTTACACGATCTTGTCAGATCAATCTTGATGTATTTCTCTGTAAACCATCGAGTAACAAAGTCTATAATGTCACCGTATTTTGTCAGCATGACTTGACATCTCACTCTCGCTATTGCCTCGAGTGTACGAACAAATTCCATAATTAACTGTTCTGGATCCTCATTAACAGCATATGCTATTCCGTACGACGATTGTTCATCATCTGCAGTAGTAGTTAGCAACTCCATAAATTCATCATCTTCTTGCGCCTCGGGTGTATTATATACATTGCATGCAATAGCGTACGATAATGGTCGGTTGACAATTATATACGCCTCGTCTTCATGTCTCTCCAAATATTCCTGTTCTGTGCAGGGTTCGCCATGTTCATCATACACCAATACATCTGATGTTGCTGAATATTCTACATCTGCCACATTCTCTTTGTACAACATCGCTTCAAAATCGTATGTTGCATAGTAACCAGTATACAACATATCTTCATCATCTGTGTGTAGTATATCATCTGGAATTGAAAACATATGCTTTGCCTCCTCCCACATGTTTCTATGCGGCTCCACAGCACCACGTCTATAACGATATCGAATCTTGCCACATCGTTCTTGAATATGTCGTTTGATCACAGATACCTGACGACCCTTAAATTGTTGTCCACATGATATACAGCGATAATGCAACGTTGTTAATTTGTTCATATTTGATATTGTGTAATAGTGATTGTCGTGAAGCAACAGATTCAGCGTGTCTCGTTTGTACACATGTCCACCATTACTTGATGACAGATACAGAGGCTGTATAACTGGCTGATACTTGTTTGCATATGTTTCTCGTTTTGCTCTTACTCTATCCTGCTGGGATCGTTTCTTCAGTGAATGAATTTCGTACACATTTATTCGTGTCTTGTAAATGTGCTCCAATAAATGTACCACAGTTACATGCACTCCTTCAAACATGTCATCTGACTGAATGTTAAAATGATATTTGTATGTATTGTAGAATTGTAACGCCTTCTCTCGTATTGCTTTTTTCTCATCAGACGATATGATGTTGTCTTGTTTCAAATGCCACCGTGCAACCTGCGCGAAAAAACACAATTTCTTGTACAGCAATGCACTGCTACCTCGTGATCCTGCATGATGGTGTGACATCGTATCTTTTAAACTTATAAGAGTAGCATTTCTTGTTCCACGACACAGGGATTGTACATATGATCGTATTCGTTCCTCCTTTGTACGACCACCACCATTATCAGTTTCACACTCATCATCATTGTCCTCTTCTCCATTATCATCTTCTTCATCGTCAACTTCATCTAATATATATGGATTACGATGTACACTTGCCTGCTCCTCATCATCATCATCAGTATCATACTCATCACCATCTTCCACCAAATCATCGTCTTCTAGGTCATTCTCGTCATCACTTATACCACGCCCAATATATTGTCTATTGCCAATCACTTCGTTGTGAATATCGCAATTTAATACAGGAAATATGTCCACAGCCATGTGTGTCATTCGCACAATTAGAAAATTGTATTGCTCTGCATTCGATTGATCTCTGAGTAGATCAAAAAAGTCTGTCTGTTGAATATCTCGAATCACCGAATCTTCGTCGTCTTC
>WIPJ01067798.1:0-10024 GCA_018155075.1 Cassiopea andromeda
CAAGGAGCTATAATCATGGAAATACGTGTATTCTATGGCACATGTGTATTCTATAGCATGTTCCACACATGCTTCTACGCTGAATTTTGCATTATAAACATTGTTTTGCCATGACACTCTGCTTTACACGCTTTACAAGCTGCAATAGTGACAATTGTGTGGAAAATGTTATAATGATTGGAAATAAGTTATTCTATGGCAAAACCATGCTTCAAACCTGTTTCTACACTGAACTTAGCATTATAACCATTGTTTCGCCATGAAAACTCTGTCCATTCTTGTTTTATCAGTGTTTGTATACTTAGGCCCATTAGACCTGTTACAATGAGAAAAACACTATTGCGGGAAAGCTTCGAGGACAGGCGTGAAAATCATTGAGAACACATGTGTTATCCGTACTTTTGTACAGATTCGAGTGGTTTAGTCAATGTTTCCCCATGAGAATGGCGTTAGTTGTTTGTTTTTAATACATGCAGCTTAAAAGGCTTTATTAGCTGTAATAGGGACAATAGTGTGCATAGAGCTATAATCATGGAAGTACGTGTATTCTATGGCGCAACCATGCTCCAAGCGTGGTTCTACGCTGAATTTTTCATTATAAAGATTGTGTCGCCATGAAAACTCTGTCCATTCTTGGTTTTCCAGTGTTTGTATACTCAGGCCCTTCAGGGATTATAAACATTGGTTCGCCATGAAAACTTTGCTGTAAACGCTTTATAAGCTGTAATAGTGACAATTGTGTGGAAAATGTTATAATGATTGGAAATACGTTATTCTATGGCAACAGCATGTTCCAAACCTGTTTCTACGCTGAATTTAGCATCATAAACAGTGTGTCGTCATGAAAACTCTGTCCATTCTTGTTTTTCAGTGTTTGTATACTTAGGCCCATTAGGCCGGTTACAATGAGAAAAACATTGTTTAAGGAAAGTTGTGAGAAAATGACCGAAAATCATTGAGAAATCATGTATTATGCATACTTTTGCATTGATTCCAGTAGTTTAGTCAATGATTCCCTATAATAGTGACAATAGTGTGGAAACAGCTATAATCATTGGAAATACGTGTATTCTATAGCAAAACCATGCTTTAAACGTGTTTCTACGCTAAATTTGGCATTTTAAACATGTTTTATCCGTACTTTTGCCCTGATTCTAGTGGTATAGTCAATGTTTCCCCATAAGAATAGCGTTAGCTTACGCTTTTATAAGACAAGCAGTTTAAACGCTTTATAAGCTGTAATAGTGACAATAGTGTGTAAACAGTTATAATCATTGGAAATAAGTGTATCTTATGCCAAAATCATTGTCCAAACGTGTTTCTACGCTGAATTTTGCATTATAAACATTGTTTCGCCATGAAAACTCTGTCCATTCTCTTTTTGTCAGTGTTTGGATACTTAGGCCCATTAGGCCTGTTAAATTGAGAAGGAAAAGTGTTGGAGGAAAATGTCCAGAAAATGAGTATGTTTCATGAAGAAAACATGTTTTGTCCTTACTTTTGCACTGATTTATGTTGTTTAGTCGATGTTTCCGCAAAAGAATAGCGTCAGTTTACGGTTTGTAATACATGAAGCTGTAAGCGCTTTATAAGCTGTAATAGCGACAATAGTGTGCAAACAGCTATAATCATTGGAAATAAGTGTATTCTATGGCAAAACCATGTTCGAAGCGTATTTCTACGATGAATTTAGTATTATAAAGATTGTGTCGCCATGAAAACTCTGTCCATTCTTGTTTTTTCAGTGTTTGCATCCTTTGGACAATTAGGCCTGTTACATTGAGAGAAGTACTGCTGGAGGAAAATTTGAGGAACTGAGTGAACTTCATTGATAAAACATGATTTATCCGTACTTTTGCACAGATTCTAGTTATCTAGGCAATGTTTCCCCAAGAGAATAGCGTTAGTTTACGTGTTCTTAATACATGCAGCTTAAACCGCTTTATTAGCTGTAATAGTGACAATAGTGTGGAAACAGCTATAATCAGTTGAAATAAGTCTATTCTATGGCAAAACAATTGCTCCAAACGTGTTTCTACGCTGAATTTTGCATTATAAACAGTTTTTCGCCATTAAATCTCTGTCCATTCTTGTTTTCTCAGTGTTTGCATACTTAGGCCCATTAGGCCTGTTGCATTGAGAAAAACACTGTTGGAAGAAAATTTCGAGGAAATAATGGAAAGTCAATGAAAAAACATGTTTTATCCGTAGTTCTGTAATGATTCTAGTGGTTTAGTCAATGTTTTCCCATAACAATAGCGTTAGTTTACGTTGTTTTAATACATGCAGCTTAAAGCGCTTTTGTAAGCTGTAATAGTGACAATAGTGTGCAAACACTTATAATCATTGGAAATACGTGTATTCTATGGCAAATCCATGTTCCAAAACGTGTTTCTATCCTGAATTTAGCATTTAAGCATTGTTTCGCCATGAAAACTCTGTCCATTCTTGTTTTTTAGTGTTTGCATACTTAGGCCCATTAGGCTTGTTACAATGAAAAAAACATTGTTGGAGGAAAATTTCGAGGAATTGAGTGAAAATCATTGAGCAAACATGTATTATGCGTACATTTGCACTGATTCCAGTAGCTTAGGCATTGTTTCCCCATAGGAATTGCGTTAGTTTAGGTTTCATGTGACATGCAGCTTAAAGCGCTGTATTAGCTGTAATAGTGACAATAGTATGCAAACAGTTATAATGATTAGAAATACGAGTAATCTATGGCAAAACCATGTTCTAAACGTGTTTCTACTATGAATTTAGCATTATGAACATTGTTTCGCCATGAAAACTCTGTCCATTCTTGTTTTTTCAGTGTTTGGATACTTAGGCCCATTAGGCCTGTTACAATGAGAAACACACTGTTGGAGGAAAACTTCGAGGAAATGACCTAAAATCGTTGAGAAAAGATGTAGTATGCTTACTTTTGCACTGAGTCCAGTAGTTTAGTCAATGTTTCCCCATTTGAATAGCGTTAGTTTACGTTTTTCTAATACATGCAGCCTAAAACGCGTTATAAGCTGTAATAGTGACAATAGTGTGCAAACAGTTATAATGATTGGAAATACTTGTATTCTATGGCAAAACCATGTTCTAACGTGTTTCTACGCTGAATAGCTTTAGTGAAGTCAAAAGCCTGAAGCTGGATTTCTTTGCATTTGAAAGATCAATATGGCATGTCTTTGACCCAACTTCCCCCAAACATTATTGCTTTCATATATTCAAATTGAAATTTACTCTTCTTGATGTCATCTGGCATATGGTATACTGATGTTTACATTATATTTCTTGATTTGTTGCTAAAACACTTTTGGAATCAAATGGTTATCCAGAGTTTGCCACAGGATTATATACTAATTCAGATACATATGTTTCTCATGACTTTACTGGTTGTCACGGACCCGAGCGTTTGACAGAAATAGGCAGAATTTATATCCGCAAACAACTTAATTGATATTCAAACTCTATACGAAAACTATTCAGTTAGCCTAAACTGGCAACTAAAATCTAACCAGAAGCAATACGCAAACCCCGTATTCTTCTGAAACGTAGGCCCTCTCTGCCTAGCACAATCTATATTTACCTAGAGTAGCCTAGAAAATCTCTAACTAACTTTACTACTAAAATGCAAACCTTATTTATACTATTTTTTAATTAACTAAATCGATGATACAGCAAAACATTTTAGGAAAATACATAATGTTCTATATTTACACTACGAGTATACCCTAGAAAATAGCGATGAGGTAATCTTTCTAATTACAGCGATTCCGTAAAAACAACGTAAACAAAAGCGAGAGGAATCTCCACAAGCGTGGTGCAAGAAGGGGAATGCCAATCGCCATAAACAAACTATACATAATATACAAAATTAACTACACAACACGATGGGCCTAAGCACATCGTGTCATGGTGCAACATCCCTTCTACTCTGTGAAAAGCAAGGAAATTTGCTGTTGACATCTTATTTATTTTAGAATGTAGTATCTTGTTTGGGCAAACTGGCTAGAAAGTCACTCTTTATTAGGGTATCCTTTTATTAACAAAATAAAGCTGTTGTTACACTTTCTGTACTAAAAAATGCTAGAAACACCACATTTATGCCCACTCAGAGCTACTACAGGGAAGACCATATCCTTGATAATGATTTGACAGATGATAGCACCATGGAGAATGATTGAAGGCAAGAACCCATCTACCATTCTGGTCTACAATGAATAGCATAAAGCTGAGTATAGTCTGGATGGTAGTCAATAGAAAAAGATCCCATGAATACTAAATTTTGAGTTAGTTATGCATGCAATTTGCATTTCCTCAATTTTCACACTGAGAAAAATAGCAATACTCAGATCTGTAGTTCTTCCTATTACCTGCAATTTCAGGCAAATGCTATGCTTTGACAAAGCTCTATATTTAAGTGCTTTGGTAGAAAACAATGATTCCAGTTTATAATAATTCTATCAGATTGTCTTTAGAATAGGCAAATCATATGTAGGTCACAGATCAAATGCTTCATGTTCATTTCTTCACGTCTTTTAACCATATTGTTACGATAGCATGTTTACTAAAGTATAGAAAAACTGGTACATTTCCACATTTTTCTCGTAAATTGAACTAAATGATAAAAAATTATGTCACCTTTCGGTGAAAGTATGTTCTTATCACAGTTAACCGTGATCGTATCATTGCAATTCCATGGTTTTGTCAAAAAGACACTTTGGTGTGATCCGCGTTCAAGCCTTCACTGGGCAGCCATCTTGCTTTTACATAGATTAACTATCCTGTGACTGCGAGAACAATAGACCGCACATTCTAGTCCTATTGTTTCTATGGTGAGGACTTTGCTGAGCATGGTTCCACGAATGAAACTTTCCTTCGCAAAATCCTCACCATTTGTGGTCAATTTTTGGTGAGGACTTGCTCATTCGTGGATGTGATGAAAATATCTAGCATTTATGATTATTTCTGCCACGAATGAACAATTCCTCGCCGTTTGCGCTGCCAGTGAGCATTTTCCTTATCGTCTCCTTGACGACAATCAAACATCAATATCAGATTACAATGGGTACACAGAGGCAGTTCAGGTGAGATACCATCTTACTAGTTGGAACTGTAGTTGTTAATGGAATTAAGTTTACTGACATTTTATCCGTATATCCATGTGTATACAATGTGAGCTCAAGGGAGTCTGAAAGCAGAAATACGAAAGCAAAGCTCGCTGCTGAGATGGCTCTGAAGTTGGAAAAATCATATGTGAATCTTTACATGGGTACAGTTGCTGCAAAGAAACAGATGATGCCATTATTTGGATTGATTTAGTTTTTATTTTACTTGTAGGATAGTACGATCATTTCAGCTTCTCTGCATGTTGACGTCAACAGTGGCGGATCCAGACCAGAGCTACCAAGACTTGAGCACTGGTCAGATTTTGAATCCTAAATAGCTGGATGAATTAAAACGGGAATTATTAAAAGCATTCACCAGTATTTACTCGTCATTGACAATGCTAATAAAGCCCTATCGCTGCTTATTTTACTCTTTCTCAGAACAACCCCATCTACGCTACCAGGTGTCTTTTGCTGGCCGCAGAAGAAAGTTGTATCCAATCAGTTATCATATTGAGAATATGCTCGTCAAATCACTATTCAGCTTTTCTATCACATGCTGCATTTCTTCCGATCCCTGGTGAGTCTGTAATATACAGAGGCTCAACTACTCTTGATCCAATCAGATCTCTCTACTTCGTAAACAATTTTGGCATGAGCCCTGTTCAGATGTAAATATTCTTTTTCATCCAATGAAACATCGCCCTGACAAGAGCTCGATGTCTTTTAGCCACTCACAATACTCCGTGATCAGGCTCCGACTATGTCAACAAGAGCACTAAACATGATATTATTGATTTTGAAACAGTGCCCTCGTGGTGAGAGGGGCCGTAGTTGTCGAGTGCTTTACGTGAGAATGGGCAATTGCTGTGAGGTACTAGGAATGTCTGAATCGATTAGAGAAGTCCATGATGTTAATTCTCAGAGCTGCAGCTCCCTGCTTGTCAAGAAGCCATATGTCCTGGTATAACACCAGTGAGGTAAGTCACTTCTATTTTTTGGATAATATCACGGCCATTTGACCAAGTACGTAGGAGCCCTAGGGTACAGGGGGCACGTGCCCCTCCCAAGTTTCATAAAACTGTTGTTAAGGTCCCCCTTTGCAGCTTATAGATTTGTCTCTTTTGTTGGCAAGGATGCCCCTTGCCTCTGAATTCAACATTTTGACTGCTTGAGGGTGCCCCTTGCATTTGGCTGTTACGCTGAATTTTACTTCCGCCAAACATTATTTCCAGTTGCAACTGTTTATTTTTGTGATGAAGTCAGGTATTCAACTGAGCTGTAGCTGGATTTCAGCGAGTCAAGTTTGTCAAGCATCACACTTAATGCCACACCAATATAGCCACGCCTACGTCTTAGCCTGCCATTGTAATTGCATGGCAGGCCTTGGAGAATCGTGCTCACATGTTGGGGCAATACTTTTTGCTGTGGATATGGTCAAGAGAATGAGGGAAAACAAAACTGTAACCCAAGAAAAAGCGTACTGGTTGCTTCCTAGTCGAGGAAAGAAAAGTATGTATGGTCCAGTAAGTGATATGAATTTGACTTCACCATCTACTTAGAAAAAGGGCATGGATCAAGAAATCGCTGGTGATGAGAAAAAAGAAATAAAAAAAGAAAAGAAAGAAAAGTGCACAAATACCAAAGCCAACAGAGAGGGAAATTGAAGGGTTCTACGAAAAATTGTCAAAATGTCCCAGCAAACCTGCCATTCTTTCTATAACTCCGCCCTATTCCAACAAATACATCCCAAAGGTATTAACAGGGGATTTGCCTGTGCTGTTGCCTGACATTACAGATCAAACTAAATTTGTTTTAACTTTTGATACCTTGATTTCAGAATGTGCAAAATATGAGCTCCCTGTTCTTACTGAAAATCAGGTCAAAACTGTGGAACAGATGACACAGAGACAAAGCATGTCGAAGGCATGGTTTCAATTTAGAAGTGGAAGAATAATTGCATCGAAGATGAAATCAGCTTGCTACATAGATCCCGATCTACCATCTCAGAGCTTAATAAAGCAAATTTTCTATACAGAAAGTGCCATGTTTTGTTCAAAAGCAACAAATTGGGGATGTAAGCATGAGAAAAATGCACTGGAAGAATATGCAAAGAACCAGGTGAAAAGCCATAGCAATATGGAGCTGAAAGAATCTGGTTTTGTGATTTTTAAGGATCATCGATATATAGGTACTTCATCAAATTCTGTTGTAATGTGTGACTGTTGTGGTTTGGGTTCTGTTGAGGTAAAGTGCCCATACTGTGTTAAATGGCACTATCAAGATGGCACTACCAAAATGTTCAAGCTAAGAAAATAGATTTAATAGAAATGGTCCAGGGAAATCTGCATTTTGCAAAAAGCCATGCATATTACTATCAAGTGCAAGCACAAATTCATGCTTTAAATGTAAAGTATGCAGATTTTGTTGTTTGGACACAAAAAGATATTTTTTTGGAAAGAATATTCCCAGATGCACTGTTTTGGTCTGAATGCCTACAGAAAGCAAGTGTTTTTTTCAAAAAATGTATCCTTCCTGAGTTGATTGGAAAGTTCTACTCTAGGCCAGCAATTGCAGATCTTAAGAAGGACACAGATATCTGGTGCTATTGTAGAGGTGCTGAGGAAGAACAACGGGGAATGATTGAATGTGACAATGATACCTGTTTATTGCAGTGGTTTCATTTTGATTGCCTGCATATGACAAAAGAACCAAAGGGGAGATGGTAATGTCCTGAATGTAGGAAACTGGATATCACCAAAAAAAGAAACAATCAATAATATTCAAAGTGTTGAGTACAGCACCGCCTGGTAAATAGGGAGCCACTTCCAAGAAACTTTTACAATCACATATTTTCCAAAATGCTCTGGATTTTAAGAACTTTTTAGCCTAAAAGTCAAGCTTCCTCATGATTAGCAAAGCTTTAAAATAACTATTGTCATGTGATATTGAACTGCTTTCAAAAACTCATAAAAATGCTTTAGTATTTTCTCTAGGAGTCTTTCTTATGTAGTTCAACATGAAAACTTGATGATAGTTAAAATTTGTAATTATCAAGCCCTTTCGTTGAATTTTATTCCAGCTGTAAACATTACACAACCTGTTCCTTGGAAAAGCTTGCAAAATTTTCTTATTTACAAGGCTCACTGTATGGAAATAATATGTAATTATTATTCAAATGGTATCACTGAGTTACAAATATTTGTTAAACAACTACAAACATGAACAATCTTGTCAATGACACACATATTACTGTCATCCACAGAAATCAATAAATCCAATGGAAGGGTACTTTGTAAAAATGTATACTTTCTTCTTAGCAACCCAATAATCCGCTAAATGTGAATTCTGACATTTGCTATCTTTCTAGTTTTCTCTACATCAAAAGCTGACAATTGCTTCTTTCCGTTTGTGAAGGCTGGAATTTTAACTTCTGCAAAATAAACAGCAGCATCTACTGCTATATCAAAGCCTCTATCCGCTATTAATATATCCCCTGGCAGCAGGTTTCTTAAAATCCCACAATCCTCAGTAAGAAAATTATCACTGGTACGACCTTCATATGCTTTTGAGATGTAAGCATACCTTCATCTGGCCTATTGATGAACACCTAAAAACAGTCTATGATTATGCAGACTTTAGTTTTAAAATGTTTCCGAAAGCACATTGGTGTGGTTTCCCATAGTATTTCACGAGAAGGCCATTTCACTAAAAAAGAAAGCCTCTGAAACATAATATCTAATACATTTAGAAAGATTCTTGACACTGTTGAGAACGAAATTTTGAATCTATATCCAAGGTCTTCAACAGAAAGGTTAAGCCTTATTCGCATTAGAAAAAGGATGAACTGCATAAACTTTGACAGCACACTTTGTGATGTTTCAGAAATGAAATGCTCAATGAGCTCAAAAACTGCATCTAAGGTCTCAATGGTTGGCAAGCCAGTGTAAAACTGTAACCTATCATTGTTTGTTTCAAAATATTTTCTGTCAATTTTATAAGCAGAAACTTCTTGCTCAAGAGTAGCAATTTGTGCTTTAGACATTGAAAGGTCCTCTTTGAGGATGCCAAGGTTAAAATCAGTTTGAAAACTCTTGTCCTGTCCTTCATTTTCCACTTTATTACTCTCCTTTCCGACATGCAAGCAGCTCTTTGCAGTTTCTTCAATTCTTGCCCGTTCGATCCTTCAATTGAAAGCCCTTTTGTTTCTGGAAAGATCTTCATTTGTCACTTTTGCAGTTGAATACCCTAGATTCTGTCTTGGTACCCAGTCAACATGGCGGGTTTCATACAGTGATGCTGGCTTCCCTGCAAATTTTGATAAAACTGAGCATAAATTCAACTTTTCCTCCAAATACAGTAAGAGGTTAAATAAACTGTGGCAGATTTACAATAAGAAATAAAACAATCAAACGGCCTTTCTGTCTTCAAAAAGCAAATTAGATGTTGGAATGGTGACTGTAGGCTTTGCAAAGGTTTTTTAGCACTTTTTATCTCGTAATATTTATTAATAGTTTTCATTGTACATAATGTATACTGTAAATAGTGTATACTTCACATGTGTGTCCTCCTGAGCAAGTTTAGCGCTGGAGCATGGTAAAAAGGTACTTGCAGGAAGTTGAAAATGTGATGGTATACTGCTCAGGCCATTCTGGGTATTACACCGCATATCAGTACGTCACAAAGGAGGATACAGAGGTCCTTAGGAGTGAATATCACCCATCGTCAATTGCTGCCCCCAAGACATTGCCAGCAAGACGAAAGTGTACAGCTAAAGCCACATCTCGCAAAAATGCTAGAGCTGCTAGGAAACGATTGACTAACTTGGACGTCTCCAGCATCATTACGTCAAACGGTATTGACTCCAAATTGCACCTCTTGGCCCTGGCAACAAAGAGAAAGACTGATGGTGACAGCAG
>WIPJ01067798.1:38875-57039 GCA_018155075.1 Cassiopea andromeda
CAGCGTGTGCGTTGGATGGTACATTTGCTTATTTGTACGGTACTTGTGTACGCTGAACTAGTGTGCTACTGTGTACGTTAACTAGTTGTTAGTAGTAATAATTCTGGATTATTACTACTGTTTAGGACTGTTTGTTACAGTTCGTATGGTGGTGTTAGGAGGTGACAGGGGGAGGCTTGGAGGTCACCGTAAGTTTTGATAACAACTTCAATCCATATGTTCCCTTTTCCATAAGCTTTAATTTCATAATTATTTCCCATTCTAACTAATTCTGGTGAAGCAAATTCTTGGGAATGTAACATTACATCTTTGCTGTTAATTATATACTGCGAAGCACCAGAATCTATGTACCACTGAGAAGTGCTACCAGCATTCGATGACATTTGAAACAACACATGTCCCTTTACATCATCACCTTCTGTGCATGCTAATGTGTTTTCTTGTTCTCTTTGACTTTGGAAGTTATTATTTGTCTTTGGTTTACAACAGTTTCTCACAAATGCCCTTGCAAGCCACAGGTATATCATTTGCCCTATTTCTTTGTACCAGTTCTACCCACATAGCTCTTACTTTTAGCGTGTTCCTTTGTTTTACCTTTAAATGACACCATAGCTTTCTCTGTTGTATCACTTACACCAGTATCGCCCTTCCGCATTTGTCCCTTGTGCAATAACTTTGCAACTAAAAACTACGTTGTAAGGTCTTCCATTCTGGATTCCAAAGTACTAATCAGATTGCTATATGAATCTGGGAGACTACACAACCATGTAGCAACTTGGCCATCTTCTGTGACTGCTGCTCCCACTGATTCCAACTGCCCTGCTAGAGATTTCATCCTATTTATATGCGTAAACATTCAATCGCTCTCTGCCATAGTTGCAGTAGAATATTTCTTTCGTAGGAAGAGCTTATTCGCTAAAGACTTAACTTGATAGTGATTTTCAAGCATATCCCAAGCTTCAAGAGATAAAAAAATTGTGGCAAACACTTTCCTAGCACATTGGTGAAACTTTAGTATTGTGGCCTGTACAATCCCTTCGCCCGTAGGTTCTACTTCCTCACCACTTACAATTCCCCATCACTCTCGTTCTTCCAACACAATCTGCATTTTAAATTTCCAGAGATGAAAATTCTCTCCCATAACTTTATCGATGCGTAATGATGCTCCATCCTCAGCCACTATAGCCATTACAAAATCAATATGAAGCCTGTTGCACGAACATACTTTATACATTCTCCTTTCCTGGGCCCATAGCCTGTTAAAATCTTTTATTTTGATAAGCACAAGAAGAATATGTAACACATATTGATATAGCATGTATCATGAACATAACACAACTTGGCATGTAACTTTGCATAACTCTAGCAAACAATATTTTTTGATTGTGGTATGGGATTAGTCATGTGACTAACTGCGTCACATGCCATTATTTTCGAACAATAATTCAACATGTTTGTACCTCAGCCAAATTGGCTGCCACTTATGCATTTTTTACAAAATTGGGATACCATTACAGAATATAAGAAAATTTTGACATTTCTATTTATTTGGATTCCAGTACTTATGTTAGGCATATTTTCATTTAGCAAAAGTTGAAGAACTTACCTATTGTAGTCTAGAATGTACTTACCTCTAAAATTAGCTCCTCTGGCAAATCTCACAATCTGGCATTAACTTTTGCACTGCCTGCTAAACTTTGAAAAGCTATATCGTGAGAATGATATGAGATAATAGCATGAAACTTTCAGGCTCTTGGCATCTCATACTTTTTAACCAAATGCATGAAAATGAGCAAAATCTGAGCAGCTCACCTGAGGAGCATATGCTCGGTTGATGTCGAATGACCCGATAATTCTCTCTAGCAGATGATCACTTGCTGAATATTGTTTGGATAGGCTTTTTGTATTGAAAATCCCCATTATTCATGCTAGAAATTAAGGACATATTAATTTATTTGCCTAGGTATCTTGTATTGACAATTACATTTTTACCATCATCTAGTGTTATTGCAACATTATGGAAGACTTGCTTCCATACTGTTGCAAATTCATATTGAATCTGTGCCAAAACAGATAATTGATCTGTTTTAAAGAAAGGACAGCTCAATGCATGAGTTAAAGAGCAAGAATTACTTTGTTCAAAATAGACCAAGAAAGGAACTCAGATGCAACACCATCTGATGTAGGGATCCATCTATTGCCAAGGTAGTACCAATTTTTTAGAATTAGGCAGTCCGAATTGAGAATTAGGTGGTCTGAATTAGATGTAAAATTGCCAGGGTAGTACCATTCTTTTAGAAAGGACTTGCCTCAATGACATCTTTCTGTATACCAATCTCTCTCCTCTGTCTTTGATAAACTATTTGACAAAAAATTGCATCAGTGGCTCTACAGATTTCTAGAAGTTGTAAAGTTATATTTAGTATGCAATTTGGCTTTTGCACTGGACCCTTAACTGACCATGCATTTATTAGCTTGACTGAAACCATCAAATCGTTGTTTGACAAAAAGCAGGGTAGGCTGCGGAGTTTTGCATTGATCTACAAAAGGCTTTTGATACCGGAAACCAATACATACTTTTAAACAAGATGGAACACTATGGAAGTAGGGGGACTACACTAATTTGGGTTAATTCCTACCGTAGTACTCGCAAAAAGTTTGTTTCTTTGAATGGACAATCCTTGTCTCTATACAACATATCCTATGGTGTTCCCCAAGGCTCAGTTCTTGGTCCACTCCTATTTCTCATCTACACAAATGATATGCCTAGTTCATCAAAATTCTTTTCTTTTTTCATTTTTGCTGGTGACACTAACATTTGTTGTGAATCAGATGATCGTTCACTGCTTACAAGAAAGCTTAACCAGGAACTAAAGAAAGTCAAGTTGTGGCTTGACTCAAACAAGCATGCTCTTAATATAGGAAAAAACTAACTTTGTATTATTTCACTCCCCTTAGATAAAGTTGTCAGGGAACTTCCAATTCAAAATTTGTAATCAGGAAATTCAAAGAAGTATGTATATAAAAAATGTCTAGGAGTACTTTTGGACTCGCATCTCTCCTGGAAGTATCACATGGTAGAGCTATGTACACAGCTTTCTAGAACTTCTAGCATTTTCTTTAAAATGCGCCACTACTGCCCACTTCATACCCTAATCAGCCTTTACAATTCACTGTTTTCTTCATCCCTTCTTTGTGGCCTTATAGCATATAATAATAATAATACCGTTTTCTTACTATTATAATACCATTAATTTATTAGTTTTACAATAGCGATATGACTCTAATATACAGTTATATTAAGCAACGTGGAGACTACATTGTGGCTGCAAGGATTGCAGGCGCAATGATTTGTGAAATACCAATCTTTTATGAGAACTTTGAATTGATTGATATTTTGTGATGACTTTATTTCATTTGGGAGAGAGTTCCATATCTTTGGACCCAAAAAACGTAGAGATTTTCTACCGTGAGTAGTAGTTTTTAATTTTGGGACACAAAGAACATCGTTTGTCGAAAATTATTACTAATGGATTTTGAAGTAAAATAGTCTGTCATAAAGGCTGGATGTATGATTTGGTGCTACCATCATCTAACATTGCATTGATCACCAACTGCCGGTTTCCTTTCTTTACGACCACTGGAATTGTGCACAAAGCTACAAATTGGGCTTCCTTGATTGATGTTTCCATTGTTGTATTGTGTGAATGCTCTGTGGTCGTTTTCTGCTCCCCCTCCATGCCAGACAATGTTTATTGTTGGTTATTAGGTGGGCCACTGTTGTTTGTCTCTTCTCTTTTGTATCCTCTGCTGCTTTCTGAGTGCAGAAGCCTATTGTGACTCTCTTGGCAACCGTTGATGCCACAAATTCTGCTGTAAGTACAATTACCACCTCTATGTTTGCTTCTCAAACATTGATAGCATGCGTCAAGACGTTTTGCCACATGCCAGCGTTCTGTGGGGGTGTTTTTTTGCTTGAATTCATTGCAAAGCTACAGTGGGTGAGTCTTTGTCTTGCATAATCGACACACAACTTGACCTCTCCTGCCATCTTCTTGGCGTTGACCAAAGAATGAATGTGAATCTGTCTGTCTGGATCCCAATCCTTTGAGTGTTTCTGCTGCCACTGTTTGGAATTCTGCCTCTTTGATTATCCACTGACATAATGTTTTAACACACTCTGATTTGCTGTGCACAAATACCCAACAGTTGTAATTATCAAGAATGACCCCTGTTAGTTTCTTTTGCACCTTTATGTATAAAGATCCATTTCCAAGTTGCTCGCCTCTTCCAGCTTCTTTTAAATTGAACACAAGTACATCAAGCAAGTCTGCAAATTTTTCCACATCTCTTGCATTGCCTGGCCTAATGGGACGAAAGTTATCAAGTTCTTCTATGTAGAGATTTACCTGACGTCGTTGTCCTCTATATTTCCTTTCCAATCTTTCTTTAGCTGCTTCATATGCTGTAGCTGAGTGCTCGAGACATTCTACTGTTTGTTTCCCTTAGCGCTTCTCCAGACAGATACTTCTGAAGCAACTTGTATTCTGCTGTTGCTGGTGCTTTATCCACACATGCCATAACCACCGCTTTCCAACCGCTGTAAGACCTCTTATCGCCATTAAATATGAGTATGGAAACTCTTGTTAGTTGTTTCCACATATCACGCCCAATTTCTTCACAAGATCCCTCCATTGCACTATAGATGGTGGGACTGCTAAGGTTCATATCCCGCACCATTGACTCCTTCTGCAGGCTCTTCATTTTGTTTGTCCAGTTGCCTCATCTAGATCTTCATCCTTTATACTGTGATCCATCTCCTGCTTCTTACAGGGTGTGGATGCTGCAACTGATGAGGTCTCCTCTCTTAAATCTAAATATTCCTCAAGACGATGTTGTATTGTGTCGAATTCTTCTTCTACTTTGTCCAATTCCTTGCTCGTTTTGCTGAGATTCTCGTCATCATGGAACACTGTATATAGGTCTATTATATGAGCCAAATGGTCAATGACTTTTTCATGCACTTCCAGTAGTTGGTTTTTTACAACCTTTACTTGCTCATATTTAACCTCCTCTTCTTTCAGCAGGTCAATCAAATGATGTCTCTTTCGTGTAAATAGCGATTTTGACTTTACCTTCAGAACGTTTTGTAGTTGTACTTGAGCTTATTCCTCTTCTCTTTCTCCTTTCTCCACCTTTCTAGCCACCTTCTTTTTTGTCTTCCCTACCATCTTGAATATTGAGTGCAACTGCCCTCTGCTACCACTATGGTCGTGAGATAACCACATAAGATATTATTCTTTAACTTATGAATTCGGTAGATCGCCTTTACAAACTGATAATATCGTATATTTCATACATATTCATTAATCCACCAATTTCTATCAAAATTCCGATAAAAGGTTCGATATTTATTCCAAATCTAGACTATTCCGTATGTCTAGCTTAATTCCTCACTACTACTGCTATGCGAGCTGATTGACGTAGTCATTGTGTGAATAAACATGCTGAGTTACGCAACCTAGAACTATCTAGACCGCAAAAGCGGAACTACAAACAAAGCCACGAAGTTTCTGGATTGCCTACGTAAATCTAAAGCTAAATCCATCTAAAGCGTCAGTGTTCTAGAATGTTTTTTAACTTTCCTCAAAGTTCTTCTCAACACAAAGCTTGTATGGAGTGAAAACTGTACACCAGTACAACAAACTTCATGACGCATTCCTGTTTCATTACACTCAGAAGTGAAAGCAAAGATAGCTGAGCTAGAAGCCAAAGGCATAAAGGTTGTTTTCCACTGGGCGGAAAACTGCGAGCGGTCCGCTCGTAAAACCAAGTGGTTTTTCGTCCTGATGGAAATTGCTTGGCGGAAAATAAGTGACGGAGTGTGTGAGAGGCGAGAAAAGATGGCCGCCGTAAGTTCACAAATGAAAATAAAGCTTGTGTGTTGTTTCTGCTGCGGAGAAGATTAAGAAGAAATGAAGAAAAATACAAGAAAAAAATATGGGTAAGAAAAATTTTCCAAGTCCGTTACTTGAAGGGTGAATTTCACTTGTTAGTGAATGAGTTAAGATTATTCGATCATGAGCATTTCTTTGTCTGTTTTCGCATGTCACCATCTACCTTTGAAGAACTATTATCTTGGGTTGCTCCACACATAGTAAGACGGACAACAAGGTTTTGTGAGCCAGTACATCCAAATGAGCGCCTTGCTGTGACTTTACGGTACTTAGCTAGGGGTGATGCCAAGTCAACAATAGCCTTAAGCTATCGAATTAGCCCTACTACAGTTGGAAGGATTGTGGAAGAGACATGTAAAGTAGTGTGAATGGTGCTTCTGGAAAGAAATTATCTATCAGTTCCAAATAGTCAAGCTGCATGGAAAACAATTTCCAAAGCTTTCAACGAAAAATGGAATTTCCCACATTGCTTAGGGGCGATAGATGGGAAGCATGTTGTAATGCAAGCCCCTTCACAAAGTGGCTCTGAGTCTTACAATTACAAAAGAACACATAGCATCGTTCTTTTGGCGACCTGTGATGCAAGTTATGTTTGTTTTGGTTGATGTAGGTGATGCTGGGGTGTACACAAACTGACAGAATTATTAAGTACATACATAATCCATTTAGTGTTAAGGAATTCTAGAACAATCAATAAGCACGTATGAGTAAGCAAGATTCCAACTAGACAATTCCATCGTTAAGCCTAAGTAAACACGAAGCCTTGTTGTCAAGTAATCTATTTAGTCATACTGACGTAATGTTTACATAGAGCCCCCGAGAACGTTCTAGAGTAGGGTAAGAATATACTTTATGTAATTATCTGCTGACGAATGCTTATATAGAACGAGAATATTCCGTAGAAATTGTATAAATACCACAACTAGAGTAGAGTTGAGGAGAACAGTTTTGTTGAATCTATGATATGCTGTAATTAATGATTTTGAAGCACTGTGAGTTCATTATGACTATCATTCTGTGAGTTATTGTCGTGGACAACTAGAGTATTCCCGAAAAAGTGGCACCTCCGACGGGACACATTCGTGTGTTTAGAGAGCAAATTCATCAAGAAAAGGAACGAATTCAGAAAAAGAGCAATGGCTTTAGATGAAAGCCTGAAAAAGCTTGAAAATAAATTCAAGCTACTGGAAATTAAAGACAAAAATACAGGAAAAATTCTTAACCAGAAGAAAGAGAGAGCTGAAGCGACAATTTCAAGTGATTTCACAGAAATTGGAAGAAATTTACAATCTACGGAACGAGATTGAGGAATTGAAGATTGTCGAAGACGAGAGTCCTGAACAAGTCGAGGAATGGGGAAAAGAATTCGAAGCAAGAAACGAACACTATGAACAAGTAATTGAGAGTCTGAAAAATGCAACAACTGAAATTGATAACAACCGTGAAAAAGAAAAGATTGAATTGGCGAAACAAGAAGAGGAGCTCCGAATGAAAAGAAGATACGAAGAAGAACAACGCATCAAAGAAATGCGGCTAAAAATGAGAGAACAATTTGGTAAAAAATATGCTGATGAAAAACCGCCAGCAGCTGAAGGAACAGACGTGAAAGCTAAGCTACCGAAGCTAACCATCACCAAATTCAAGGGAACGTCATTGGAATGGATGAGATTTTGGAACCAATTCACCACAGAAATAGACTCTACGAAGATTGCTGGGGTTTCTAAATTTTCGTACCTTAAAGAGCTCTTGGATCCGAAGGTGAAACCACTAATAGATGGACTACCATTTACATCAGAAAGGTATGAAAAGGCAAAGAACATACTACAAACAACATTTGGGAAAACAAGTGATGTTATAACAGCACATGTAAGAGGAATAATGGATCTACCAACAATAAGTGGATTGAACCCTGTAAAGATACATGACTTCTATGAGAAATTGGTTACACATGTTCAAGTAGTAGAAACTATGGGAAGCTCAAGACAATCAATGGGCATGTTCGGTTACTGCTTGATAGACTGCCTGGAATAAGACAGACTTAGTGAGAGATGACATAAATTGGACCAACTGGGAGTTTCCACATCTGGTTGAAGCTCTTAGGCTGTGGACAGAAAGAAACTCAACTTCAGATGAGAAGAAGGAGCACACAGTACAACGGAAGTTTGACAGAACACTTCAAACTCGACAGAAACAGTGGAGATCAAAGAGTTGTGTGTATTGTGACAATGAAATGCACAAATCCATAAGTTGCCAGCACGTCTCTTCAACTGAAGCACGAAAACAAGTCATTGCTAAGAAAAGGCTATGTTTTAACTGTCTTGGCATTGGTCATAGAGTAACTGAGTGTACCAGTAAACAAAACTGCGCCAAATGTGGATCAAGGCATCACTCCTCTATTTGTGACAAACCACATGAATCTGCCAGCACAATGATGTTGACAACAGAAGCCCAAAATGTTGCATATCCAGTTGCAGTGGTAAAGGTCAATGGAGTTAAGTGTAGGGCACTATTAGACACTGGCGCAGGTAGCTCTTACGCCTCAGCCTCATTGATAAACCGGCTTGGTATTCCAGCTACAAGAGTTGAGACCAGGAGGATAGAGATGATGGTGCGCACAGCCGTACGGAAGTTACAAGTCTACAACCTGAAAATAACAAACTTGGAGGAAGATTTCGAGATGTGTGCAGATGTCAGCAAAGTCGATAAGGATGTCCTATTGTCCCTGGATAATCCAAGGTATGAAGCAATGGTGAACAAATACAGATACCTCAGTGACATATGACTGAATGACATGGATGAAAAGAGTGAGCTTCCAATACATTTAGTTCTTGGAACAAGTGAATATTCTAGAATCAAGACAGCTACAAAGCCAAGGATTGGAAGTCCAGGAGAACCTGTTGTTGAGTATACATGTCTTGGATGGACAATAATTCACCTGGAGCTGAGTTGGAAATGTCAAACTTATACCTTGCAAAATCAGCTACTGAGGATTATGACTGCTTGTGCAGCTGGGATGTCCTTGGAATTCAAGATTCTCCTGCTGAGTATCAAAATACAGTCTATGGAGACTTCAAGGAGCAGCTAGCAAGAAGCAGTGAAGGCTGGTATGAGACTGGGCTTCTTTGGAAAGTAGGTCACCCGACACTGTCTACAAACGAAAGGGGTAGCTTAGCAAGATTATCAACATTACTGAAGAAGTTGAAACGCCAGCCTGATTTGTATCAAGGTTACAATGCTGTCATCAAAGACTATCTGAATCAAGGAATTGTAGAACGTGTCCCATGTGATACAATACCTCAAGGGAAGGTACTTTACATCCCACATAAAGCAGTTGTTAGAGAACAAGCTGAGAGTACAAAGCTACGAGTAGTATTTGATGCTTCAGCAAGAGAGGATAGCAGAAGTCCGTCATTGAATGAATGTCTCGAAACAAGACCTTCACTTCAAAACCTGCTTTGGAATGTGGTGGTGAGGAGCAGAATGAAGCCTATTGCATTGGCTGGTGATATTAAGAAGGCATTTCTACAAGTGAGGATACGAGAAGAAGATAGGGATGCACTAAGATTCCATTGGATAAAGGATACTCAGACAGAAGAAGTGGAAACATTGAGATTTTCTAGAGTCATGTTTGGCCTAACTCAGTCGCCATTTTTGCTAGGTGGTACAATTGAGCAGCATCTAACAAGCTATGTGAATCAAGACAGAAAACTGGTCGAAGAAATAAGAAGAAATCTATATGTAGATGATATTATAAGTGGAGGCTACAGCTCAAATGAAGTGAAAAAGTTAAAAGCCAAAGCAATCCAATTTTTCAAAGAGGCTGGGTTTGAACTCCACAAATGGCATTCAAATGAAAGGGAACTTGAAAGCAAGGATTTAGGTGAAACAGACAGTGAACAGTCATACGCCAAACAGCAATTGGGAGGTCGGCCAAAGGAAACAAAGCTGTTGGGATTAAATTGGAACAAAGTCAAAGACACAATTGCAGTTACATTTCCAGCTAAGCTTGGTGATGTGACAAAAAGAGGGGTACTACAGACACTCGCTTCAATTTATGATCCACTGGGCATTGTGTCTCCAATTACTCTTCAAGGAAAGCTTCTCTTCAGAGAGCTTTGTGACAGAGGCCTAACTTGGGATCAGCAGTTGCCAAAAGACCTTGGAAGTCGATGGAAACAGCTCTGTGAGAACCTGCCAACAAAAATGGAGAAGAACAGAAGCCTGTGTATCTACAGAGAAGAGATCTGTTCAGTTGCACTACATGCATTTGGTGACGTAAGTGAGAAGGGAATTTCTGCAGTTGTATACGCTGTTGCACAACAACCATCAGGGTACAGTGTAGGCATCATTGCTGCAATATCACGACTTGCAAAGAAGGACACAACTATTCCAAGACTGGAGCTGGTGTCATCACACATGGCAGCAAATCTGATGGAAAACATCAAAGATGCTTTGGAAGGGTTGCCAGTGACAAATACAATTGCATGGGTTGACAACAAAGTAGCCCTTCATTGGATCAGAGGAGAAGGAAATTACAAACAATTCGTTAATAACAGAGTAAAAAAGATCAGATCTAAAGATTTCATTATGTGGAAACATGTACCTGGAGAACAGAACCCTGCAGATATTGGGAGTCGTGGCTGTTCAGCAACAAGATTGCAACAACAAGAAATCTGGTGGAAGGGCCCTTCTTGGCTTCTTCATGAAGATCAGTGGCCAGAGGATATCAACACAGTTCCCTCTGTCGAAAGTGAGACAGAAGCAAGGAAAGTCAAAGAAGTTTTAGCAACAACATTCAACATGGAGCCAGGAGTTGAGGACTTGATGCAACGATTCTCCTATAAGAAAGCCATTTGCATCACTGCCTGGATTATTCGGTTCACAGAAAACTGCAAATCAATGGAGAAGAGAAGAGGGCCCTTGATAACAGCGGAAATATGTGCAGCAAATGAAGTGTGGATCAAGAAGAAGGTGCTGGGTCTCTAGAATCTGAGCTACACAAAAGCCAATTGAGATTTAAACCAGATCACCGAGGAATGTATCTATGCTATGGACGGCTACAAGGAGAGTACCCAGTGTACTTGCCTACCAAATCAGCATTCACTGTGGTGCTCGTAAAAAATGAACATCTCGCTACACTACATGGGGGAGTTGGGCTTACCATGACGAAGATCAGAGAGCACTATTGGGTGCCAAAGCTCAGACAGCTTACAAAGAAGATTGTGTGGAACTGCTTTGGTTGCAAAAGATTCCACGCAATAGCCCTCAAGGAACCTCCACAAGCTAGCTTGCCAACAGAATGAACAGTTGGAGAAAGGCCTTTCCAGGTAATAGGCTTGGACTACACAGGGCCTCTCAACTACAAGAAAGGAGAGAAAACTATGGGTAAGGCCTACATTCTTCTTCTTACATGCAGCCTAACTCGTGCCATATGCCTTGAACTGTTACCAGATCAGACGTTAGAGCGGTTTGTACCAATCCTTAAGAAGTTCATAGCAAGAAGGGGAAGACCTGAGAAGATTTACTCTGATAACTTTTCAACATTTGTCGCTGCAGCGAAGTGGATAAAGAAAGCGATACAGAATGAAGCTGTACATGATTTTCTTGCTAGCAATAATATTTATTGGAAATTCAACCTCAGCAGAGCACCCTGGTGGGGTGGCCAATTTGAAAGAATGGTTGGGTTGGTCAAACAAACACTGTACAAAAATGTTGGGAGAGCAATTCTTACTTGGGAAGAACTGGCAGACCTGTTGCAAGACATAGAGCTGACACTGAACAACCGTCCTCTTGGATATGTTGAAGATGATGTTCAGATGCCTGTTCTTACACCAAACATTATGCTATTTGGCCAACCCAATATGACGCTAGAAGAGACCACTGGAGAAATTGATGACAGAGATCTCAGAAGGAGAGCACGCTATCTCAAAGAGTGCAAAAGGAAGATTTGGAATCGTTGGAGCAATGAATATATTAGAGAGCTGAGAGAAAGGCACAGCTTGGAGCATCATGGCAAGACAAATTCATTGAAGATCGGTGATGTCATGTTGATAAAGGGGGACAAGAGAAACAAAGGTCATTGGAAACTCGGCATTGTCAAGGAACTCATCAAAGGGAGAGATGGTGTTGTCAGAGGAGCAAAGCTTCGAACAGGAAACGCGATATTGGAGAGAGCAGTGCAACATTTGTACCCAATGGAACTTCAATGCGATGATGCACTTGAAAATGAAAACCGTGCTTCTCAAGACAAGAGGTTACATGCTGATGCAGAGGAATTCAGACCAAGGCATGATGCAGCTATTGCTGCAAAACTCAGAATCACTGGTCAGATGGCAGAGGAGGATGAAGAACCAGTAGTGGAACAGTGAAAACATTGACTAGCATTTGTTTACATTCTGATCGTAAATTTGAGAACGGGCCGTTCTCAAATGGGGGAGTGTGACAGAATTATTAAGTACATACGTAATCCATTTATTGTTAAGGAATTCTAGAACAATCAATAAGCACGTATGAGTAAGCAAGATTCCAACTAGACAATTCCATCGTTAAGCCTAAGTAAACACGAAGCCTCATTGTCAAGTAATCTATTTAGTCATACTGACGTAATGTTTACATAGAGCCCCCGAGAACGTTCTAGAGTAGGGTAAGAATATACTTTATGTAATTATCTGCTGACGAATGCTTATATAGAACGAGAATATTCCGTAGAAATTGTATAAATACCACAACTAGAGTAGAGTTGAGGAGAACAGTTTCGTTGAATCTATGATATGCTGTAATTAATGATTTTGAAGCACTGTGAGTTCATTATGACTATCATTCTGTGAGTTATTGTTGCGGACAACTTGAGTATTCCCTACAAAGCCCGAGAACGTTCTAGAGTAGGGTAAGAATATACTTTACGTAATTATCTGCTGACGAATGCTTATATAGAACGAGAATATTCCGTAGAAATTGTATAAATACCACAACTAGAGTAGAGTTGAGGAGAACAGTTTTGTTGAATCTATGATATGCTGTAATTAATGATTTTGAAGCACTGTGAGTTCATTATGACTATCATTCTGTGAGTTATTGTCGTGGACAACTAGAGTATTCCCGACAGCTGGGGTGCACACAAACCGCAAACTTGGCTTTGCAATTGAAAATCAAAAATTGAACCTCCCGCCACCGGAAGTGATACACGGAACTCAAAAATTGTTCCCATTTGTATTTGTTGCTGATGAAGCATTTTCATTGAAGCAGCATATGCTAAAGCCATACCCTTGCCATAGCCTTGATGAACATAAGCGTGTTTTCAATTATAGACTATCAAGAGCAAGGCGAGTAATAGAAAATACCTTTGGAATCGCAGCTGCAAGATTTAGGATTTTCCGTCGACCTATAATTGGAAAGGTTGAAACTGTTGTTGCTATAACAAAAGCTATTGTGGCTTTGCACAATTTTGTGATGTCACTGGATGAAACTGACAGATGTATATACTGTCCTTCAAACTTTGTAGATAAGGATCAAGACTTTGGAATGTGGAGAGAAGAGGCCCAGTCTTGTGAAGGCTTAATAGAGATCCAAAGTCAAGGTTCCAATAACTATTCAAAGGAAGCTAAAAAAGTTAGAGATGACTTCAAAGATTATTTTTTGCAAAGAGGGCACCCTTAGCTGGCAATGGCAAACATTCAGATCAACTGCTAACAGATTTGATGAAGAATAAACTGTACAATCCCAAACATGTTATTGAAATATGTTTGTTTCTTATAAAATAACCATAAATATGCTATCAGACTCTCTTGTTTAGAGTGAACACCCCCCTTCATATAAGTTACACAAAAATCAGCTCCCTCCATTTATTACTTGGAAAAATCCTAAGAAGAACATTGCTATTTAAGAAATTCGACTTGCTTGATAACATAACAGTTTCCTTGAAGTTTTGGATGCTTTGAAAAACAGAATTTTGTAGCCTAGACTGGCATAGCCATATTGCTAGCTCCAACTTTTTTCTACTTTCTCAAACTCTCTATTAGACAAAGACAGTCCTTCTCAAATAATGGAGTAAACTCTTTTGTGTGCACAATGCAATGTCAAGTGGGGGTATGTTTCTCAAACTATATCATATATCTATACAATATTGTATCTAAATATTTTGGTCATACTTATAAATATATATATATATATATATATATATATATATATATATATATATATATATATATATATATATATATACATATAGGCTAGTGATCTTATTCATAGTCGCTGTGGCAAGTTAGGGGGTTCAAAATATTTTCTCCGTCTTTGAGGGGGGCTTTGCAAAATATAGTTTTGAAGCAAAGGCCTAAGTTGTCCTCGATTCTGACCTTGACAACTGTTCTGTATACTTTTAGCACAAAATGTGAACAGAACAGGATCATTATAGCAAATACCATAAATTCTCTACTAAGCCCTCCAGGGACCTTATTGATTTGAAGCACTCTAAAGGGGCTTATTAAAGTGAGAAAGCTTACAAGAGAGAGGGGGCTAAATATATTTCTCAAATATGGAAAATTCTCAGAAGTACACTTTATTGAAAATTGTTGTCTATTGAGTGTGATCAAGCTTACTAAAACTACTTTCTTCAAGCTTATTTAATTTTGAAACTATTCAATGCTTGTGAGGGATGGGGCTTAATAGAGCAGGGGGCTTCTAATGTTTTTTGCTTCTAAAAGGGGGGCTAATAGAAGAGAGGGGGCTTAACTTAGAGGGGGTTTTAAAGAGAATTTATGGTAAGTAAAATTAGTCAAAAGATAACAATCAGTTTTTGATACAAATCAATTTGGTGTTTCAAAGCTCTAGTCTGAAAACTCAATATTATGTAGCAGTTGCTGGATTATCATTTTGGCTTCACTGTTCTTCTTTGGAGGTAGTCTCTTCAGGGTGTCGACACAGCTCCTGCAGAAGAGGGAATCAGCATCTTCATTAATGGATGTCTCAGTATTTTTTTTCTCATTTTGTGAAATATCCTTGATAGTTGAGAGTAACATGGCATCAACTGCCAATCCCAAATCTTGCTTTGCCCCTTTCCCCTTCCCATGTGGAATTTCTGAATTTTTCCTTTTTACAGGCTCTCCCTTTGATAATAACTCTGTGGTTGTAGAGTCATCTGCGTCTGTTGATTCTGAACAGGTTGGTTCAAGTGAAACATTGCTCTTAGTCTGACGACTAGAAACCTTGTCATGCATGAATGAAAGCTGATCAAAATATTTACATTTTGGCAACTTTGTGTGTGAAGCTCCAGATCTTGTTTCTTTGTTTCTTTTGTCCAGACATCGTTTCAAATTATCTTTTAGATACTTTAACTGTGTCTTGAGAAAATCAACTAGAGAAAAAATTTCAAGTTTAATTCAAGGTTTATTGCCTTTCAAAAAGTAGGTAACCCTTTCCTAGCAGTTAAAACAAATCTTCCAAGAAATACAGAAATGTTTGATTGTAGATTCTCACACAATATTTCAGAACAGTAGGCAAACCCCAATATATATAGCATAGGTGTTCCTGAGATGCTGCTGGAGAAATCCAGATGCTCTTGGAGGAAAAATATTGGTGACAGGCTGACTATCTGAAACAAAGCAACTTCATCCTTACCATTTTTACCAAATTTGTCCGATAGAACCATCCAGGAATTTTGTTTCGTTTGCTTTTCGTGATAGCTTCTCAGTGAAGTATTCCACATGCATGGGAAGTTCTTAAGTTCTTCCATGAACATTTCCTCATCAAATTCCCCAGTAACTGTTCTAGGCAACTCATCAGACAGAGGTTCTTGTTGCAAGTATGTGTCTTGTTGAGATGACATTGCATCTGACGACGAAGTCCTTGTTGGTCCTTGCGATGTTTGAGCTTTTATCATTGTTGCAATAACAGATTGCAGATCTAGGGGAACCAAGCTTCCATCCATTGTTAACAAAATTTCCACTCGTTCCGCCCAAAAAGTAGAAATTGATTCTACTTTTCAGCGTGCTCGAAATCTCCGCCTGATTTGGACGAAGCTTACCGACGAAGCCCGACGAGCGTGTGAAGAGGACCGCTCGTAGTTTTCCGCCTGGTGGAAAACAACCTTAATAGAGAAGGAAACAGAGCTTACAGATTGGATTAGCAGCATGGTTGTAGCTGCAAAACCACAAAAATACGAATTTGTTTATGCCAAAGTGTTCACCCAAAAGATCTAAATCAAGCACTTAAAATGCCAGAATATCAGATGCCAACACTGGAGGAATGGTAACCAGAGTTAAACAATTCCAAAGTGTTCACCACTTTAGATGCCAAAGATGGGTTCTACCAGATATCTCTCAATGAGCAGAGTAGCAAATTGACCACATTTTGCACACCCTTTGATCACTACAGATATCTCAGAATGCCTTTCGTCATCATTACAGCACCTGAAGAGTTTGAATGGAGACTATAAGAATGTCTTGCTTATTTACCAGGTGTGGAAGTTCTGCGATATGATATACGTGTTGTAGGGTATTGTGATACACAGGATGGGGCAGAGAGAAATCACGGTAAAAAAATCTTAAAGAATTGCTGAACGGAGCAAGTGAAGTCAATCTGAAATTGAACAGCAAGAAAATGAACATACGTAAAAAAGAAGTAAATTTCATGGATCTCCTCATTACAAAGATGGTCTTACACCAGATCCTGACAAGATAAAAGAAGTTGAGAACATGCCAAAGCCAAAATCACAGCAGGAATTGTTGAGGTTGCTCGGGTTTATAGACTATCTAGCTAAATTTATGCCAAAATTAGCACACGTCCCTCAGCCACTAAAAGAATTGACAACAAAGAAAGCACAGTTTGTGTGGTGATCTCAACATGACAAAGCATTCAGCTTAGTAAAAGAACTCACCTCCAGACATCCAGTCCCGAAGTACTATTATTTACATGAAGAAGTTATGCTTCAATGTGATGCAAGTGAAAAGGGCCTAGGAGCTTCTCTGTTGCAAAATGGGCAACCTGTTGCATGTGCTTCTAGAACACTATCATCAACGGAACGGACATATGCGCACATTGAGAAGGAATGCCTATCCATTGTTTTTGGATGTGACAAATTTTCACACTACAGCACTAATCAGACCACAAACCACTGCAATCAATATTTCTGACCACTTTGGCTGCAGTGCTAAACATAGATAATCAAGAAACTGAGTTTCAAGTTTTTACTGTTGAGCTTGAAGAAATTAACCCATCGACAACAATTACAATTAGCAGTGAGAGGCTCTCACAATTACAGAAAGCCACGGAACAGGACCCTGTGATGCACACATTAAAAACAACAATATTTACAGGATGGCCCGCACAATGTCATTATCTTCTTGGTATCATGAATTCCTATTTTGTATGTTCTTCCTGTTAATATATATGGTACTTCGATTTTGGAAATGAGTTTGTCAACAGGTACCCAGCAAACATCATCCATTACTGGCCAACAGAAACTTGCAGCTGGGCCATGTGGGTGCATAAGCTTCATCTTGCAATCTTTCTTTTCTCTTTTGATATCGTCCAACAATTCAATCCACCAGGCATATCATGATAGTATGCAATAAAATCCATAATTTTCATTTTCAAAAATTGCTTTTAATATTTTCTGTTGACAAGGCAGGGCGAGATTCATCACTGTCTGAAGAGCAAGAATCACTGCTAATGTGATTTAGCCGCAGGTGTTCTAAAATTATCTTTGAATACAGCTGGAGAGGTATTCAAGTGTAATTAATGTAGAGTAGTTACTAAAGGAACTGTGATGGATGTATTTGCAAAAATCAATTTTGTCTACATTACTTTGGTAAATTAGTTATTGCTCCAAATAAAGTTAGATGTTTTCTTCCAAACTTACATTATTCCATGTAAAATAACCTATTACTTTAGCTAGAAGTAAGTTTTAGCAAATTCTGAAGCTAGGAGAGTGAGGTGGGAATCTCAAATCTGTGACAGATGTACATTTATCAGAACACTTGAGTACATCTATGAAGTCTTGTACTGACAATTGCGTTAGTGTCGTCTCGAATGTGGCAAGCAACTAAAGTTACCCTAAAATTAAAGAGGCTCTTCATTGTATGTGGAAGGGGCCAATATTAGATAAACAGGTCAAGGATTCTGATATATCCTTAAGTTGCTAACCCTCTTCGTTATAGCAGTTTGCTGTTCTTTTGTCGAATGCATAAAATATACATACATACATACATATAT
>WIPJ01067799.1:0-23870 GCA_018155075.1 Cassiopea andromeda
CGTCATTTGTTGGAGTCAGGGTTTGGGAGTCGGCAAATTGTTGCGAATGGGATTCAAGACTTCACAACATCTACAAGTGAAGTGTTATTGAAAGCCATGTTGAGGAATCTAGAAAGGAGCTAAAATACAGCGGGAGTTTGGTAATCAGGGAGTGAATTGGGTGTCCCCTTTAAAGTGATGCCCTATAGGCATATACAATTACTGCTAGGGAGTTAGGAGCCCATTCTCCTCTCCTAGTATCCGCCACTGTCCAGCAACCTCCCACGCTAATATTCCAGAGGAGTAGATAGCAACAGTCATAGAAGGGTAAGGAATGTAGATTTCTCTACAACGATGACATGTATGTTCTTTTTCCATAATTATTTCCCTGCTAAAGCTGCATTAGGGAGTTTTAGCTCCCTTTCTCCACATACATCCAAACATTATATCCTTCTATATAAAATATCCTTCTAGTTATTAGGGCTGCCTTTCTGTGTAAAGCACCATTATAGGTTCATACGGTCAGGAATTGTGCAAAAAAACTGTTGTAGGGGCAGTCAAGAAAAGCTCAGAAATTTTGCTGCAACTTGACGAAAGCATAGTAAAGGTAAGAACATTATGTCATCCATGAAAATGAATTGTTGCCCTGAACTTGACGAATGATAAATATTAGGCAGGATGTGTATGTCCACCATTGCATTGCGCTGATTATTCCTTTTGTTCCGAAAAGTGGTCCCATTGGTCCGCATATTATGTATTAACTATCTCCAATGTCGCATGTTAACGTCAGAACGTTATTTGTTATTATAATTAGACTTATTCTTCGAGTGAGACAAGCTTGGCGACACGATTAAACAACAGTGAAGACGGTTGTAGGAGACTAGGAAAGTTCAAGAAAAACGTCAGCACGATGCAGTGGTTGTTTATTGGAGTTCTTATTGCGACTTTGAGTTTGATTGAGTCGTTTGAGCGGCCTGTTAAATGTGAGCCAGTGACTGTTCCGCTGTGTAAAACCTCTGGACAATTCCACAAGTATGAGAGGATGTACAATGAGACTGTTTATCCCAACATTCTCGGCCATAGGAACCAGGAGGAAGCAGGTTTGGAGGTGAGCCAGTTCTCTCCACTCGTGCGAGTCAACTGTTCACAATACCTGAGGTTATTCCTTTGCACAGTCTACGTTCCAATGTGCTCGTCGCCGGTTATTCGTCCATGCCGATCACTTTGTGAGGGCGTGCGTGGTGGCTGCCTTCCGTTGATGCAGAAGTTCGGTTTTAAATGGCCAGAATCGTTGAAATGTGAAAAATATCCACGAAAGACAGATGGAATCTGTTTTGGCGGGCCAAACAACCAAGTTGAGGAAGTCACAGGTATATAACCTATTTCGTTCTCACTGTAGAGTATAATTCTGGATTAGTAGAGAAATTCAACTCATTGAATTGTTTTCGAATCATTGTGAGCAGTTAAGTGGAAGGCCCCTTGAAAATCAGCTCCGTTGCTGAAGGGTGACCCTCCGTAAAAATATTATATAAAATGAGATGAAATGAAAATTCAGTTGATGAATTGGCGTAAATCATAATAAGGGCGCTTGTATCAGCTTTGGCTAGCTTACAGGGAGAGCCAGAACAATAGTAGGGCAGGAGGGGCAGAAGTTTGGAAAAGTGAACTTGCACTGATTATGACGTCATATTGACGTCAGAATTTGAACGTAAGGGTTACTTTTCATAAACATGTGCAACCAACGATTGTTGCATTTCGTGGTAAGTCACGAAATCCTGAGGATAGAAGGAGATCCGAACCTGAGAGAAGAACGAATGTAAGAAGAAAATGTGAAACAATTAAATCAAGAAGGGCGCTCTTGTCCCCGCCTTTGAGGGCAGTTGGTGCGCTGCCCCCTTTGCCCCCATGCTCAGGTGTCCCTGCTAGCTTAACCTCAACAGTTGTGTATATTTTTTCTTTTCAGACAAGGAAAAAACGTGCAAAGATTGTTTGGATAACACTGTAGATGCCGAGAAACTCAAAACCTTGTGTAACCAACATGATCTTGGTGGGTATTTTGTTGTTATCGATTATTTGTGTCTAGTAATCAAAACCATACTTGATGTTTTTTATGCGTATGCGATAGATAGAAGAGTTTGAATTCACCTCACAGTTGCCAGTATGGGTGTTGAGGCTGCAATCCCAGTAGTTTTTGCCGCAGGCTCAATTTCCTTAGAAACGTTTTTCTTATGAACAACATATACTCGACCTGTACTCAACAAATACGCAACTACTTCTGAGGTATTCGGCAAATTTAGCACCCCCTAAAAACCGCCACCGAGTCACTGTTGAACAGAGCCCCGTTTCTTTCGGGCAGTCTTTCTGTAGTGCTTGAGATCAGTGGTTCATTCAGGCAGAAGACCCCCTACGCACATCTAACTACTTAAGTATAAAACCTGGAATAACGCAAATGCTGTGGTTTCGAACCAGATGCCTGGTGTCGGTATCACGTGGAAGAGAAGTTAAAAGCAAGCAGGGGCGTCACCTTTTTGTAAGTAATAGCAATAATATATAAGTAAATCAGTCCTCATTTAGGGGGGCGGAGACTGAAATTTTCCAGATTGATGCAAATTTTACCCTAAATCAGGGGTGTCAAACTCATTCCTTCTAAGGCATTGTAACAAATTTGTAACAAATTTTGCAAGATTGCGTAGACATCCTTTATGGATGGTTTCTCAGATTGATGCAGAGGTGTCATGGAGGGGGCTTAGGGGTGCTCAGTTCCCCTTGTTAAAATTATGAGGGATTTTGGGGGGAGAACTGAGTCCCTCTCCATCAAACATCTTTTAGACTGTATAGAAGTTCATAACTACGCATTTTCCAAAGGAGAAGAAAGGAAAGGTACGCTTCCATTAATAGGAGAATGTCCTAGGCCAATACTTGCTTTACTTTTCTTTTTAAACTTTCACATACACTGGTTTGACAAGCAAATTATTGTCATGCATGCAAAAGTGGGCATGGTTTAAGATGTGGTCCACATATTCCCATAACACAACCCACCTTGTTGCGATTTTAGGGTGACACCACTGGATCAACACTATCCACAAAGCCCCTTTTCGCATGTGAATTGCATGCATATGTTTTATGAGTTACATTTTGTTTCTTCTGGTATAAAAATTTACCAGAAATTTTCTGCCAAATAGCTATTGGAGAGTATAGCACTCCTGCATCTCATATGTGGTGATGCTCTTACCAACAGTTTATAATATTTCTCAGGATTACAAACAAGCCATGATTGTTATTCCACCTTTTGCCGACAAGCTGTCATCATTATGCTAACTTCACAGACAAGCTGAAAATTGACCAATCACTCAGCAAAATTTGGAAGTGGCATGTGCCAAGAAACTTTAATTGGGGGGAAAATTTTTGTCACAGAAAACAATGTGGCCAACTCTCTTGTAGCATGACCAACTTTTTGAACAACTTCCTTGCAATTTCAAAAATATTGGGAGCATGACACCCCCACACTACCAAAGAGCACGTAACTTCTCTCATTTATCTATTCACACAGATAAATAAAGGCAGAGATGTGCTATTTGGTGGTGTGGGGGTGTCATGCTCCCAATATTTTTGAAATTTCAAAATATTACCATTGTAGGGTGATTTACTTTGGTACCCATATCTCTGATATGCAGCAGATGTCATTGCGTTCCAGGAAACCCCTTGGCACATAGTGTTTGCTGGTGTTATTTCTCTAGATAGAGTTTCCCAACAATCCACTTTTTACCGGCTTCTTTAAATTCAATTTTAATTTACTATAATTTCAAGTTATCTCTTTTCAGTTCTTGTTGGGAAAGTTTTGACTATAAGAGGAGACAGGAGAGTGAAGTTTAGAGTGAAACAGGAGATAAAAGTGAAGAAAAACATTGGAAGGTTAATAAAGAAGCGGCTGCGACAAAAGAAAATGATGGTCAAGCTATCTTTTCCAAAGAAGGCTTGTGTTGGTAAATGCAAAAACTTTGAAAAGGCCAAAACCTATGTTGTGTTTTTGAAAATCAAGAAAGGTAAAAGGGCAGTATACAATCAGGCAGGAGTTGTGTTGTATCAAAGAGGAATGAAAATATGTTAAGTAGAGGATGCCAGCAGGGCAGGACACCAAGATAGAAGTACAGTATCTTATATTAAGTATGGATCATATACTGAGTTAGGTACACAAGTAGCTGATGTAGATTTTTATTTGGTAAGTTTTCCATTTTATCAGTTTGGAATTCAGCCTTCTCACCAGGAGCCATTAACACAGGAACTAGGGGGCCAAAAAGCC
Source organism: Cassiopea andromeda (assembly GCA_018155075.1). Taxonomy (NCBI): domain Eukaryota; kingdom Metazoa; phylum Cnidaria; class Scyphozoa; order Rhizostomeae; family Cassiopeidae; genus Cassiopea; species Cassiopea andromeda. The sequence continues at coordinate 4,280 of WIPJ01067799.1, forward strand.
ACTATACTCCCACTTTTTAAAGATTTGGGTAAATAGTGCCCTTTGCTGTCTGCAAAGCTGCCTCCTTGAGCCTATGGCACTTTTAAAAAACTTTGCAAGAATGTTCATTAAAACAAGAGCCCCCTCCTAATTTTGTCGTTGACAACAGTATATTATTATAAAAAATGCTAGTTTATGTAATCTCTTTTATAGTCTCTGGAACAGTCCTTCTTTGATTAAATATGGGAGCTGGGTAATTTTTATTAAGAAATCTGTAACCTCAGGGCCATTGTGGCTCCAAGAATAGGGCCAGGAAAATCTGACAACCTTTGGTAGATGTCACCAACCTTTTTCAGCCTTGAGGCCAAAATCACTACAAACTATTTTTGTTGGGGCCAGACCCTTGCAATACATTGTCCAATGCTCAATAGTATGTCTCAATTTGTGGGCTGCTGAGGGAAAAATGAAATTGTCAGGCTAAAACAATTGCAAAATGTAAAAGAAAATGTCACCACCATGTTAAAACGTCATATCTTATAAAAAATTTATGTACTCTTTCCGACAGCACTGGGACCAGATTGATTGGTAGCTGGGGTCAAATCTGAGATAGGGCAATCCACTCTGGGACAGAGTTCTTACTGATCCAGCAAGTAAAACAGTAAGTCATTCACCTTGAGAGGAGCCCACCAGGAAATTTCAAAGTTTCCCATCTGGTCACAATGCCACTGTTTAGCCTTTTATTAATTTTTGGTTTTTTTGAAAGTATTAATGTAACAAATGACTGCTTAGTCTTTCTATTTTGAAATATTTTTTACCAGTAAAACCTTTTTTAAGCCATTATTTGTATCTACTATTAAGGACAGATCATTGTTGTTTAACACTAAAACTAGACTTGAATGCAAATGAAAACTCTTACTGAAATTTTTCTGCATGTTTCTCTGAGGTGTCAAGCACAATTTTGGAAAATTGAAAGCATTTAAAATGTCCACTCTTGGTCAAAATATTGAGGGTAAAATAATTATTTCCACCTGAATGTATGGAGTACTTACTTGAGTTTTTGAAAACTTGCAATGGTTAATGTACTAAAGTTTGCATTAGAAAATAGTATGCAATATGAACAAATTTCAAACAATACCAAAGCTAGACATAATCATAATGTTTAGTAGCTGTGGCATAGCCCAATGCAATTGCCATCTCTAATGCAACTGAAGGTTCACCAGAACATTTGCCATCTTGAATTGCACCAAAAGTCACATCAATTGGTTTCTTTATTGCAAAAAATTTGACTTATACATACTACCAGAAGTTAATCAAAACAAATTTAGCTTTCATTAAGCAAAACACATTGTTTCTATTAATAGAACCAAACTTCAACCAGGTGTGCATTTTCAAGAACTGAAATACACTGGTGTAACAAATATAGCTTGTGGTTTGGACAACTCCTAAGGGCTCCCAAGCTTTTGAGGTCCTGAAGGGACCTCTCAGGTTTTCAAGAGAAGTTTTGTTGCATTGTTTGGAGGGTGAATTTAGATAGAGCCCCCCATCTTACTGAATTCCTAGGGGCCCAAATTTGTGTTATGCCACTTCTGAAGTATATTTGTAGTAAAATGGAATGGTAGAGCTTGGTGTGTACTGGGTCAAATGGTACCAATATCTACAGGGCTCATGCAGGTCATTGAACTCCTTCAAAAGTGCTGGAATTTGGAATGTCCTCAGGGGCACTTGAAACTCCTTGAAAATGAGAATACTGTATTTCCTCTAATGAGCGCCCCCTAAATCCTTCAAAAATTTAATAAGCACCCCTCACAAAATCATAAATCAGGGATTAGATAGAAAAACCTCATTATGTTTGTCATAAAATGTGGTTGTTTCAGCAGGTAGCACCTTTTACCATTGTCAAGACTAGTGATAATGATGATGAGGACATAGACATTTCAAGCATTTAACTGCTTTTATATTCTTACCTTATATTCTATTTTTATATTTTATATTGTATCTGCAAAAAATGTTTGACAAATTATCTCTATTTTTGGATTAGCTACCTGAATACAATCTGAAAAAGTTAATGAGTGCCCCCCAAAATGACGAAAATTTAATGAGCGCCCCAGGTGCTCATTAGAGGAAATAAGGTATTTCCTTGAATATTAATTAATCAAACTCCTTGAAATTTGAGAATGTTAACTGTTTGCTTTGCTCACAGCAATAAAAAATGCAAAAATTAAGCAAAAGAAATATCCAAGAAATGATTTAAGATTGTACATGTAAATTCGTGAAGTGCCAAGAAATGTCTCATTTCCAGCATTTTGGGCATGTCTTGTTTTTGGTGCTTAAAGCTCCTTGAAAATGTTTCTTTTATCCCTTGAAAATCCTTGAAAACGACTACAATTTGCTTATCAAAATCCTGCACGAGCCATGTACCTACCAGTTTAAGTTAAAATAAATCTTGTTCCTTAAGGGTGATGGGATTCCTGCAAGACATCAGATGTGTATCTCTGGATGAAGATTTGAAATTTCAAAACATGCCATCCTGTATTCAGAGTTGACTTTTTATGTTTTAAAAAGAGCACTATTGAGTTACAAGAGAAACTGTGATGAGTTCCCTATATCATCAATCCAAAATATCTTATCTGAATGTAACACAAGTCCTAAAATATTCTCTTATCAGGGTCAAGTAGAGCAAATGAAAGAAAACAATATTTTGATGTAAGGGATAAATGATATGGATACAAAGCAAAGAAATTCATAAACAATTTACAATTTCCAAAGTACAAAATTCAAATCCTATTCTTCATTGACATTTATTCACAATCCATTTCATCTTGGCAATCGACCAGGTAATGCATGCGAAAAATTACAATTCTGCCCATTTCTGCAACCATTTGGGGTCATAAAGTGGCGACAAGGTGGTGGGTCTAGAAAGAAGTTCATATACAGTGTTTGAGCTGTGCTATGCAAAGAAATTATTCATTAATATCACTATAAACTAAATAGATAAAGAACTTTCTCATTCCTTTTAGGTGTCTGAGATTCATAACACTTTCTGTTCACAAAAGTGGACCCAGCGTACTGCAAGCACTTTGTCAAAAAATCCATTTGAAACAATGAAAAACTAACATTCCTCAAATTTGATACAATGACTAATAATGCAAAGAAAAATTGTGGATGAATTCTAGAAAACTAACCTCTTTTACCACGACCTCGAAGTTGTTGCCCACCCCTCGCTCTACCACGTCCTCTGAATTGCTCTTCTGTGCCATGCATTGGATCCTTAGAAAAATTTGTAAATATTTTAATAACAACACAATGAAAGTAAAAAAAGAGCTGGCATAAATTGGAAACATGAAAAATCTTTAAAATATAAAGATGTTTGTAAAAACCAAGTATAAGCTGCTTCTGTATAGATATGCAAGCTCTGCAATGTTTGAATTGATTATAGGAATCTCGGGGATAGGCCCTATTGAAAGAAAGACCAACTTAAAAAGAAAAATGTACCAAAATTATTCAATGCTAAACCTGCCCACAAACAAAGATTAAAGTCAATCTTGACATCTTCATTTTCTTAAACATTTTTCACACAAAATAGCTTCTGCAATTGCTAATTTTCATGGCAGAACTTATTGGCTTGTTATAAAAATGAATTATTCTGTTAAGCAATTTACCATTTCCCCTATCAAATTTGTGCTACTTCAACATTATTGCAGAGAGATGAGGGAAGCAGGAGAACGAAAATGAAAATAACTCAAATGAAATGGAGAGCAAATCTCAAGTCCAATAAAACCCATCCATAACATTCATGTTTTAAAAGAACATTCTAATCAACTGGCTCAAATGACATAGTTCATACACTGAATAAGAGTGAAAATTTTACCTGTTTTCCAGCTTCCATCCCAATAGCTGGACCATGGAAGCGAGATCTTATCAATCCACCACGATGAATCATTGGTCTCCCTCTAAAGTTTCCTCTAGGTCTATATGGCATATTCATCATAAGTCTTGGTGCTCCAGGACGAATTAAAAATCGAGGTGGACCTGTTGGGAATCCATGAGGGTGTGGGCCTGGCCCTAAAAATTGATGCAAATGCAGATAAATCAAAACAGTACTAGATTTCACTGTGAACACCACAATACATGGAGAGCAGGCCCTGATACTTCCAATGTTCTCTTGACTATCATACTCTTATGAACAGAGAACAATCATGTCTTCCAATAAAATAGATGTGACTTTAGCCAAACTTACAGATTCCTATCATGATTTGCAAAAAACACCTGGCAAATTCAATGAAATTGTAATGACACAAAAGAGAACACCTCATAAGCAAGCAAAGGGTACAAAATATTACTACAAAATGCAACATGACATCCTACCTATAGGTCTTCCACCACGCCCAATCAATTCTGGTCCATTTACATGTGGAAATTCATTGGGACGAATGTGACTATTGCCCTGGTAAGAATATTTAAATAACACATGCAATCATACCATGTATAAATTGATCAGAATGCCTGAATTAAATTCAACATAGGATAAAAGTGTAGTTGTCGAAACCAACTAATACAGCTTAGTGAAAATAGAAAGTTTCTCAAGCACTGAATTATCCATAGGGGGCTTAAAAGAAAGACACCTTTCATTAAACAATATATCACATCTTTTTAACTTTGGTGATTCATTATAATTAACAGCACCAGCATAATAGTGAAAATGCTGTTATAATATCTGAATATCAAGCACAATCTACCAGCATGCACACTATTGTGCTAATTACCACTCAGTGTATGTTCTCTGTACTGTATAAATATTCATATTAATTTTGTGTAATTAATAAGGTAAACTTTAGTACTACTTACTAGTGGGTTCATTAAGCTTGGATTTACAGGCACAGCATCTAAAATTAGATGTTCAATCAAATGTTGAATAGAAAGCAAGGTAGGATACAATCTACCACAAACAGGCAAAGCATGAATTATAATAGAAACAACATATACAATGAAATGAAACTTGATATTTGAGATGTAATCCATTGCAATTTCTGCATTGAAAGGGTTCATACCCAAATATGCAAATCAAAATTCCCTGAATATTCCCTGACTTTTCCCTCACTGATAGTCAAGAACACACACTTTTCCTTAGCCCTAATTTCACATATTTACAAAATAGGTAAAGGAAATGGGACCTAATAGATATGTAATCTACATTTACTTGCTAGAGCACTGTGCTAAGTGGTAAAGTTCACATTTACTGATACAAGTGGAACAACCATGCATGAGTAAATGAAAGTGATTTGTAGACTAAACAATTTCTTTTCCCTGACTTGGATAAATATTATTGGAAATTCCCTGACTATTCCAGGCTTTCCCCAACCTTTTGTAACATGGCCTATTTTCCAGGACTTCCAGATTTTCTAAGGTTCAGTATGACTGTGATCTAATTTATCCTATTACAAGGCCCCATTTCTTTTATTACAATGCAAGAAAATTTTCCTCAACAGTGCCAAACTTTGAAGTAAGACCCTGCAAGACATGAAAATGATGCCCAAAAGAGATATTAAAGAACTTTGTGATGAGAAATCACTACCTTTATCTTTAGTGCTAGCAAGCATTTCAGCAGTTGGATCACCCAGTAAACTACTTGATTCTAAGAATAAAAAAATTTCTAAGAACCTGCAAGCATTTGGTATCTAACATATAATATTGGGATCCACACCTAAACAACTGAAAACAGACTTACTTAATATCTACTGATAAAAATGCAAAATTCATACTACAAAATTTTAATAATAAAACTTTGCTTACTTGTGATTATGCTAAAATAAATTCCCAATGCAATTAACAGAGTGTAAAAATAGTGGAAAAGGTTACTTCATATTTATCTGCTTAATCGAGAAAATCAAGGTACCTTCAGGCTCTGAACTCTTTGGTGCTGTGTCAACTGCCGGTTGTGTGCTGACACTAGATGGAGTTGATGTCATGACTTGAATAGATGGCTTTGGGTAAAGTGTTCCCTCCTTTAAAATAAAAATAAGAACTGATTAGAATGGTACAATGAAGCAATGTATAAAATTTATAGTAAAAATAAGGTGTGTGCATTTGTAGTTTGCTTCCTTTGGTTTGCGTCCATGTGTCTTTGTGTATGTACATGTGGTTATGGAGTATCAGTTTAGAAAAAATACAATATATGAATCATATAATTAACTTACTTCATCATGAGGAATTAATTTTGGTTCACTTGAGCCACTCTCATCAGATAAATTATCAGGTTCAGCAGGGCTATCTGGTAGACTATAAGACAAAAAATATATAACATATCCATTAACTCAACAAATTAATTAACTCAGCTTTCAATTGCCATGCTCAAGTTCTATATTTGTGCAAAAAACAAACACTATACTACATTTCATGAATGGAAAGTACACATAAATATTTAAATGGTATCCTTAACCAACACACCTTGCCTTTGTCAAAAATATATCAGCTAATACTTTCTGTTCTCTTTCTTTCTACAATAGCAGTTCAACAACAAGTAAGGTCAAAACTCAGACAATTGCCAGGTCAATTCACATATAAACAAAAAAGCTACTTCACTACATTCATAAACAGATACAATTGAATATAGTTATATAAATAAATCTAGGCTCACCTAGAGTCATGTCGAAGAGATTTTCATGGAATCTGGCTAGTACAATAAGTCTACCTGGGCTCATAGCAAATAAAATTTTCCCTGACTAATTAGTCAAAAACACCCTCTTTCTCCAGCCCACATTTCAGATACATACAAATGATGTAAAATGAATTTAAAAAGGTATTAATTGTCAATTCCCACCTGTATATATTTTTCTCTACTCTTTTCACCAGGCTCTATAGGAAGGGGAGTCAACTCTACTAATGGAGGTCTTTTCCACTAAAAAATAACAAAAGAACATTAATGAACTTCATGTAAAATTAGGAGAATGTAATAGGTCACATAATGTATAAATGAAAAATAAGTCAGCAGAGATGTATGACCTTAAGCAAATCAAAATAATAGAATAAACAGCAAGTAACATTGAACTACTGAACATAATTTAATAGTACACTTTATTCCAGACCAAGGCTATAACAATGAAGATTGAAACCAGGCTTTGTCTTAATTGAATAATAATAATAATAATATAACAACATTTATACAGGTTAGCTTGTTTAGCAATGTGCATTTGCTGCTATAAATCAAGGACCTGAACTTACATCAAATTATGTACAAATTAACAACCTCAAACAGCATTAACTTCAAAGGAAAAGTTAGATGCTAGAAGTCAAAGTTAAAATCTTTGCAGGCAGTCTTAAATTTAACTATTGATGACTCAGTCTTCATATTGTTGGGAAGTTTTTTTAAAATCTTAGCACCCAAAAATCCAAATGTTTTTCCACCTGCTTCAGATTTACTTTTGGAAGCAATAAGCTATGATCATTTCCATGAGTGCCTTTGCAGTGAGAGCATTTACTGGGAGCATTTACTTTTAAGGGAGCATTTACTTTTGTCACAGAGCATGCCATGGAAATACATTTTATGTGAACCACCCCAATCTCTGACTTGTGGTAACCAAATCTCTAAACATAATCCCTCCAAAATTTCAAAATAAATTATTACCCTTGCTTTCTCAATCATTCTGTCTTCACCAAGTCGTCGGGCATTTTCTAGTGCCTACAAAAATTCAAATTAAGTAGTACCACAAATCTGAATCAAATTCTAGACATTTGGATTTAAACAAACACTACCAAGCCTTCTAGTCTGTAATAACTTGGATATTTCCATAAAAATACTTGATGTACAAACAACAAGACAAACATAAAGCACCCCACAAATATACAATACCTGTGCCCCCAGGGTATAACAACAAGCTAATGACAAATATGAGTATGTGACTGACCACACATTATTTAAGATTGTGATTCAGTGCACATATAATAATTACTACACAGTCCATTGGTGAATGAGTGTCAATAAATCAAAGATTATAATATTTCACAAGAATAACAAACACTTCTAGAAACAATACAAGGGGGAGGTAAAAAAAAGTAAATTAACCTCTCTCTCACGAATCAGCTCATTATGCTTTGCAGCCATGAAACTTATAGTGTGATGCATTGCAGCTAGAGACAGCAAATACAAGAAACTCAATAAGACATGAGCATAGTCCCTATGACAACTACAAAAACAAGCTGTAATAACAGGACATGCTAGCACTTGAGTGTTCCATACCATTCAGAGTATAGTTCACAAGATAGCAGTAGTACTGTAAGATACAACTTAAATACTATGGTGCAAGCCTAAAAGGTACTTCTAAAACATTACTTCACTATTATGTCTGGATCACAAAAAGCTAAAGGATCTTCATTTCATTTGCATGTCACAGTTCAACTGCCATACTATATTATATTGCAAAATATAATGCAATAAATTAATACTTCACAAATATTCTTACCACGCTCCTCTTCATCCAACTCAAAATAAAATACTTTAATTAAATTATCTTCTTCTGCCCAGGAAATTGACTTCTTTCCTTTCTTTTTTTTATTTGAAGGTGGTTGTGTTCCATCTCTACTTGAGTCCTCATCATCTGTTAAATGAATGTAACTATTATACACCAAAAGAAAAGAAAGCACATTATATTCAATTCTCAAAATACACAAATACCAATCTAAATGAATTTACAAGAAAATATGTCCGCAATGCAATTGGCAAATGTGCAAACAGACTACTCATTAGCTAATCATCTCATCATCAAAATCTCTAAAGAGTTTCGAAAAGATTCAATTCAACAAAAGCAGCACAGCATCAAAATGGTTGCGGCCTATGAGCAAATCTGATAGAGCATTGTGGGAACTAAGGGAAAAGGAGGCTGAAAAGAGAAATTCAAAAAATTAAACAAGTAATTCAAAACACACCATTTACATCCATTTCTGTATCTCTTGATTGATCACTCTAAATAGAAATACATTCATGCATAACAAACTAAAATGATAAAGTAAATGGCTATATGAAGTATTATAGACAAAGGTTTATTTGGCTTTATAGCTATATATAATTAGCCTTGTCAAAGGTTATGTCTACAATACAATATTGCATTGTATACTTAGTTTTGTATTACTAATTAATAGAATAAAAAAATGCTCTTCAAAATTTTTTCCACTAATCAGTAATAAAAGACCAAATACACATAGATTATTCTAGGCTGATTATGGCAAAAATAGAAATGTCATCTGGTTCTATCTATGAAAGGCCAATAGCTACATCTTTGACACAAATGCAATAGAAAATAACAAACTAAACCAAGTATATAACAAATAGACAAATAAAAAATAACAATGGAAAACCAAATCCAAACCTAAATGGAATGGCATGGCAAGAATAAAAAAATGTTCACCCATTGCTCAGATCCATAGCTATGTGATACAAGATTTATCAAAGTCTTATAAAGAGCCTGTGACTCAACAAGTGCTCCTCACTTTTCCTGTTATCATAATAGAAAAATCTATTGGCTCTCTAAAAGACAGCACAGAAATAAAAAAAAACAGTGCAGAATCTTACATTCTCTTCAACAATATTCACATCACCAGCTTTCTCTCCTAAAATGGAATACAACATCTCAAACAAAGATAACTTTCTAGGTAATACAATAGCTAAAACGAAGCTAATTTTGCTACAGAGAGAGGGAGCTATAAAAGAGAGCAGGTCCACATGACAAAAGAAAGGGGAGAAGGGACAAGGAGGGGAGATTGGATAGAAATGGGAAAGAGAGATGAGAGAAGACACAGTACAAAGGTCAAAGATGAGAGGAGGGAGAGAAAGAAGTTGATAGAAAGATAGTAGGTAGAAAGATAGGTAGACAGATAGATGGATAGATAGCTAGATAGATAGATAGATAGATAGATAGATAGATAGATAGATAGATAGATAGATAGATAGATAGATAGATAGATAAAGATAGATAGCAAGGGAGAGCAAAATGGCATCCCTAATGGGAATCATGATGGATATAAATAAGTATAGACCTTTTCCTCCTTGTTCTCTCATTGGCGAAGCATCTGGTTGGCTAGATTTTCAGATAAAAAGAAATGGTTAATTTCATAACATAAAAAGAAAAGTGCAAAAAGAAAGGGGATTTGATTGAAAAACTAATATGGTCATGAAAAAACTTACCTCACAAATATTAATACACAATGCAGTGTAAATGCAACCAAAATTAGTACATATCTTTTACACAAAAGCCAATTAGCATGAACAATCAAATGTGGAACTGATGTATACTAGAGATGTAAAAAAACAATACTAACTAAAACCTACAATAGCTCTAATCACATTGAATCTTCAACCTACCTTTCATTGGGCTTTGGTTTACTGTTCAAAATATCATCTAATGGCAATGTGGGCTAAAATAAAAGGGAATTCCAAACTAGAATGGAATCACAATGAGGTTGGGGAATCACAGACTACAAGAAACAGCTACCAATATGGTATCAGTCAAAGTTACTCTTTCTAAGATAGCATCATAAAATCCCAGATGCATTTGCATGGCTTTTCCTTAAACATAGGGATAATTGTCAATAGAATAAGGCAGCAGCTTAATAAATATTCCACTTGCTAGCTAGCCAAATAAAGGTGCTAGAGACCAGAGACATCTACCATCACTATCCAAAGGTCAAATGAGAAAAACAATGTGGATTAAGCCTCTATTTAAAAGTTTTTATACCCTCAATTACTTAGCAGACTTTTGATGAGACTAGATGTTAAACCTGTCATGAGAGTAGATGCCAAGTATGCCATGAAACAGCAGAATGTCATCATGTGAGCATACACTCTGGGTTGAATGTACTGTAGCATTAAACATACCTTTGGTTGTAATGGTTTTTTCTTCTTCTTAGGCACTTTTGATGCAACAGCACCTATTGCATTCATCAATCCAAAACTCTCTACTACAACACCTAAATAAGAAGTCAGAGATAAGAATCAGCTATACAATATACTTTGCATTAACCTAATAGCCTCTGGAACAGTGGTTTTCAACTTTTTTGCTGGAATGGAACCCTATGGAAACACTTCATTGGCTCAATGAACCACTGTTCACATATTTACATAAGAGAGTCATAAATTATTTTCAATCATAGCATTTTTGCAGTTTCTGGTGGAGCCCCTGGATTTTATTGGTTGAACACTAGGACTCTGCAGAATCCCAGTTGAAAACCACTGCTATGGAGTATCAAATTCTAGCTAAAAACTACCAGAATGACACATAATTCAAAAAAAATAACAATGCTTCCTATGGATGAAAATCATGTACTACCTTTGGCATCTGGACTCCTCCCCTTCTGCTGTTTTTCATCAATCTGTTTCACCTTCTTTTCTGGTGGAGGTTGCATCTTTTCCTCAGTACTCCCCTGTCTGCATATACAATAAACAAAATAATTATTTACCAATTCTTTAGCTCAAATAAACTAAACATTATTTAAGGGATTCCCAATCTAGAAGACAACAGATTACAAAAACAGAAGAGGGAACTGATTTGCAACATCAGAATAAAGAAAATTAGCTTCAAAATACATAAGCATAAATAATGTCCAGTAACTGAAATCTATCTACCTCTGCCTTTTCCCCGTGCTTGATGGACTCTCTTCACCTAGCAGGTTTTAAAAAAATAAGCTGCAATACATTGTACAAAGGATAAAAATCTTCAAAATGAATTAAAAAATAAAATGTAAAAATAAACATCTTGCTGAAAGGTATTGTCTACCAATAATAATGCAAGACAATAACTTGATTCAATTGATACTTAAGTTAAGACAGCCTGACAAACAAAATAAAATGGAACAAAAACATGTAAAGAGAACAAAAAGATAAAAATTGCAGATGACATACCTCTTTCTGTAGTTTCTTTTGAATTGCTTTTACTTTGCTTTTCTATGAAGGAAATTTACCAAATTAACATGATATTTTCTAGGATTTCTCTTCCAGAAATAAAATAAGACAACTGCATTTCAAGCATGTTTCAAAATTAAGCTACTATATACCATAATTTATATGCATATAATTTGCATATACTACCATGATTTCCACCTCTGATCATACTCTTCCATTGCTTGATTAGTTGCAAGGCTCCATTTTTCACATCTGCAAAGTTAGTTACAAAATATTATACTTGAGCTACTGTTTGTCCTTAAACTTGCAATCTAATTCAAGAAAATACAAAACAAAAGATTACCCAATTCCTGAAACTACAGGGAGAACAGCCAAGAAAAAGAGTTCAAATATCTTGCCTGGATTGTTATTTTTGGTAAGCTTGTTCACAACTTTCCCAGTATTTCCCTGCAAAAAGATGATGGAATATATGACTATAAGCTGTGATAGCTTGCAGACAGTACAATCCCAGTTAAAGGATCATCATAGTCATGAAGTCTGTGTAGTAAAGGATGGAAAACTACTAGATATAGTAATAAATTATATACACATACACTAATTAAATACACAATCAAAATCAATGAAAATAATTCAGTATTCCTTTGAAAAACTTGATTCTATGTACAGAACTTAAAAAGCTAAGATGAAATTGTAGCTAATAGTTACACTACTACTACAAAGAATAAAACCTTACCTGCTTAAGTATGCTGATGGTAACTGGAAGGTATCGTAATACCTAAAGAAAAAATCTCCAATGAAACTTGACAAGTGGATATCATGAAAACAGAAATGCTTGACATGAGCAACAACCTTGGCACAATCAATTCTCAAGAAAATTAAGCAACCATTCACAAAGGACCTTGGCAAAAAGGTAAAATTTTAGACCCCCTCCCCCATTTTCTGGTATTGTCCATACTCAGAGATTTCTTCCTCTCCTTGGACATTGACTTGCTCTTTCCAAAATACTATGAGCACATGCACATATAGATGAAATATAAAGGCTCAAATTGAAGTGTCTTATTTAAAATTTAGAAGACCTAGTAATTGGGATACCTAAAAATACTTCTCAATAAGTCCAAATTTCATTGAAATTTTCCAAATCACTCCCACTCCCCTCAGCTCAGATGTCTTTTGTGGATGGCCCCCTTAGATCTCTAGAGAGTGATAAAGATTGCATAGCCAAACAGAACATACTCTAAAGCAACAAAACAATATGCAATACAAACCTCTATTATTTCCAACAAAACTGGGACATTTTCACTGCCTGAATATTCATTTAGCCACTTGTTCAAGATACCCCATCCACCAGATACCAAAAATCTAGAAGAATATTTTTAAAATAACATAAAAAACAGAGGTACACAGGTGCTACAAATAAAAATACAGGTGATCACCATTATGTTGTGCACCAATCATCCACAAAATCCTTAGTAGTAGTCCCAGTAGTTTCTACATAAGCCATGGACCACTAAACTGTAGCTTGATAATTTGCACCCCCAAAAATTGAGGTTTAACAGGCCTCACCTGTATATCAAACAATAAAGATTACAATCTGAGTTAAATCAATCTACATTGTCATGAAAATAACAATATTGATTATAGGTCACCTGGAAAAGACAAGGATCTAGACATCAGATTTTGAGTTCTGTACTATCTGCAATGTAGAAAATAGATACAAACCTATCCAATGTATCTGTTCTATTCCCATTTAACTTTGACTGATTGCAAGTTGCTCTCAACACATTCAGGAAAATACACCTACTCATCATTTTCTCAGCATCCTTCATTAATCTATGACAATATCACAATAATTGGTGAACAAAGCTATATCATGCTCTTCACAAGCTTAACAAATAAAAACTTAAATCATACTACAAGTTGGTAGGAAATTAGCAACAAAACCAAGAATTACTATACAAACCACACTAGCTGTGGAAAATTCCAGTGTAATACAGATAGCAAACAAACAAAACACAGGAAGTAATTCAACATGGATGTGCCAAATCCAAAACAGAAGCTCTTGTTGGATATAGTAGACACTAAACTGATTTAATTGCAGCCAAATGGTAAAGATGGCATGTCAAGCAGGGAAGAGTACAGCTGTCCCCACAAAAGACAACAAAAGGATAACTGAATTTTGTTTGAAAGCAGCATACATATGGGATGAGGGACAAAGACTAAGTGTCAAGCCAACGCACACATAGAGTCTAAACTTTGAATTTATGCATCAAGCACACCAAGCTTTTCCTAGGTGTCTTACATTCCACACCAGTCCATGAAAGATGGCATTGAGCATGCTTACCCAACAACTCGTAAAACTTCTTGTGGTGTTTTTATGTCCCCATCAACTCCAAGAACTGGTTTCAAGGAATTCAGTAAGAACAATGGGTCTGTTGATGTTGTCTACATAAGAATAATTTCTGACATCAGTAACAAATATTCTAGGTATCAGTGTCTCTATTGATGAACTAACAGAACATTGTTGAAGTAAGATTCTTAATTGGCTAGAGGTGACTCAAAAAGAACATTCATACTGAAGGGTGGAGGACATACTGAAAATGAGTACTAAAGTGCACAAAGGAAAGGGACACTCTTCAAAAATTGTACATGAACTCAAGTAACTTTCAATACCAATAAATTGTCAAGCATCCTAGATAAATAAAGTTATCAATTAAAGATTTTAAATGTAAAATCCTCTTTCCATGTTTTTTAATATATATATATGTGATACCCTTTTCAAGTTTCCTAATATTTACCAAATTTTGCAAACTTAAAAATAGTGAGATAAACATTAGATTCAAATATTTTGGTTGGGGTACAAAGACTCAAAAATTATGTATGCTCAGGGTGAGGGGGTACCTCAACAATGAACAAAAGCATACAAGAGGGGTCCATTGGGCATACATATTACTAGACTGTCTCCCTAAATGGGGCCACTGTCATAGGTCCAGCAGCAGCAGAAAAGTTATCACAACACAGCCCTGCTTCAACTATTAGATTTTAACAGGAATTGCCCATTGTCTATTAATACAGAAAAATTCATTCCATAGACCCAAAAACTTCCTTACCATGGTTACAGAATATGCGCTGTTCCCAAGATCTAAAAAATGTAGAATGGAGCTACATAATGGCCATGCTAATCAACAGTTACATTACATGCTCATAATAAGGCTAAACAGAAAGTGATATGAAAAACCCATAAAGATAACAAGACAATAATCTTTCATGGCCAGTAATGAAACTTGTCTAGTCAAAATTCTTCTTTGTCAATGCTTTACAACTGGAAAGCCACCTAAGCATTTCATTTTTGAAAGTAGCTCTTTTCATATCTGTCCTTCAGGCTCCAAGCTAACAAATATCTGTAATACCCTTCCTTATAACCAGCTGTCCATTCAACAAGTTTATTTTCATGGTTATATTAAAGCAGAAGTTTGACAGTATATTCTGAGGCTGCAATTTCCTTAATAGTATTACATCACTAACAAAAGCAGGACAAATGCAGCCATTTGTTATTTTCAACTTATCAAGTGTACATAAAATATTCATCAGGAAAGTCCCCTTCTTTCCCTACTTTTATCCTAAACTGGGCTTTTGATATGTAAATTAAAATATCAAGACCTGAAAACTATGCCTACATGAAGAAATATCCATTAAATACTAACAATGTGCTTAAGTTAAGAGTCTAGTCCAAAGATGCTAGCATTCATCCTTCATATGCATTGTTGGCAAATATGTTATCACTCATATGAGCAAGCAAAAGAGGATAATTACAGGGTTCATAGCCAATACGTGAATCAAAATACCCACTATTCCCTGACTGGCAGTCAAAAACACCCAGTTCTTCCTTGACCCCCATTTCACAGTTACAAAAAGAAGTAAAGAAAATGAAGCCTAGTAGATAGGTAATGCACATTATACTTGTTATTTCACAACGCAAAGCATAAAGTTCACATTTACTGACGACATTTAGAGCAATAACTTAGCGAACAACCATGCCAATAGTTAATGAAAATGATATGCTGACTAAATAATTTGTGTTCCCTGACTTGGATAAAAATTATAGAAAATTCCCTGATTATGCCAGGTTTTCCCTCAATTTTTTTCAAAAATGGCCTTTTTCCAGATTCCGTACGAACCCAGTAGGCAAAACTATCTCTACCCACTTTAACTCAATGATGAAAGCTTTGGAGGACAACAATGCGAGATATCATTGCTATGACGTCATAAATATCCTATACTTAGATTATCAATTTTCAACGTCGATCTTTATTGGCCTTGACCTCAGATACTTCAAATTGTAAAAGTAGTATACATCAAATAGTGGCTGTTTCAACTTTACTGAAAGAATAAGTAGTTCAGTTGCGTAAAATGGTAGAGACGACACGCTATTTTTATCTTACGATACTAGGCCTTGGACGCGAGATTCCTTTTTAGACTATATAGTTAGCATATTGCCGTAAAGCTGATTCGATAAGACTCAATACCATGACACTAAGAAACCACAGTCATAGCCATTACCACACCTTGCATGCTCTGCCGTAAATTCCCCATTTCCGAGCTTGCGTCCCTTCTTCGACTTCGTTCCAACCTTAGCTACTGTACCTGCTGGCCTATCACAAAATGCCAATGCGGCCCAACCTTGACACTCTGATCTCGGCTAACACGGTCGATATTACAGGTGCGAAACAAAAACATGTAAGTGCCAGCTAAAGTACATTATTTTCATTGCAAAACTTAAGCCAAATCAAATAAAGCAAATAAGATGGCTTCCTAACTTGCGATAACTAAACCAATAACAACTACCCGAATTCGACTACCAACAGAATTGAATATCATGAACATCGCTTTCACATTTGGAACCCAAGACTTTGCTTAAATACCTAGTAAGCAAGCAGCTCAACTACTAACTTTATGTCACTTTCATCTGGTTTTTAGACAACATGCTAGGAATCCTCCGATTTCACCTAAATACAGAACTTCGCTCTCTACAATCCTCCGCCATTTTGAGCTTCGCATACAGCCGTGTCCCTAAATTTTCGCCAAACCCTTAGAACTATATTGCTTCTTTGACATTTACGTTAGTTAGCACCTCTTTCGTTACTTCAGATCTCTATCGGGTGAACTTTGAAGTAAGTGTATAAACGACAAGACAGGATTGATTTCGTGGTAAAGGCCTAGAGATGAAGATAAACAACGCAATGCTTTCGCTTACGTATACTCCAAACCATTCAGCAGTTAAGGAAAGCCCAGCAACTTGCACAAAAGTTACTACGGTTTTTAATCTTAATACCTTGCTTTATAAAAAAGAAACATGAAATTATATCGTCTTCAATTCAACTTTTCCTTCCTAAAATTCTCCTGACATATCCAAGATGGCTAGCGAATTCACACAACATCTGCTAGGATGGTTTACTCTAATCTGGTGGTGATGCATGTGACCTAACTGTCAATCACATTAAATAAAATAACAATATCTTTCCAAATTTGGTCAAAGGTAATCCTTATATGGTATCCAAAGTCTATGAACAACCCAGGTCGGAATAACGTAGTTACATGTAACTGCAGGTACAGTCAGTCTTGGTGGGGCCAACAAAGTCAGCCCACATCAGCATCTTACAGGGCGAGAATCCTATTGTTTTCAATATGACATATCATCGTTTGGGTGGGGCCATGAACTCGTGCCCACTGGATCCGCCTATGGTCTTCGTGCCCCTAGGTGGAAGGGATTAAAGTATTAAAACTTGAGATGTTTGGCTAACAGCATAAGGTAAACTGTTTGGAGAGTAAGTGAGTTCAACACATGAAGTGGGACCTCACTAACTACAGAGTATACCTGGCACGTGCCCAAGGGCCCACAAGCGGATGGGGGCCCCAGTTTGTATGATCGTGCCATATCTCCAATTTCTTAGGAAATTGATAGCGGGTTAGGTCTATTTATTACAGAACTATCATTCTCACATTTTAGAAGCCCAGTTTTGCAGATCTGTCTTTTTGAATGCGAGTAAGTGATAGAACTATAGTTATGATAGAGCATATAAGGCTCTATTTAAAGACATTGGAGGGAAGAAGAGACGGGAGGTCTTGGGGCTGGGCCTCCAGAAAATTTTTCGAAATCACATCCTTTACTTTGGCTTAGAATGCATCTCCCAATATTAAGCTTGCTATGGGCCCCAAGGAATTTTCAAAGAGTTCGTTGCAGCTTTTTGCAAGACACAGTGCCTGGAAGAATGTATCTTGGTCAGGCTAACTCCAAATTGATTCTCTTTCATACTGCTTTATCCGCAGATCGGTATACCATCGCCAATTTGAGGTCACCTCCCATTAGATGCAAGATGCTAATCCTAATTATTCAGTAGTACAAAATATACTGTCACAGAAGAATACCTACAGAGTTTGAAAGTGTAAGTTCGCCGCGTTGTCGAGGTTTATAGACTCACTTTAAAAATGACTTAAAAGTCTATGAACGTGGCTCTATAACGCGCAAGCTTCAGAAGCTTATCGTGGACCCCTGTTTTGAAACCACTGATCTAAAGTATCATGTTCATTCCCTGTGCATCTTCCTCCTTTACGAGTATTTGCAGTAAACAATATATTCGAAATTCAAAATTTTATACCTTTCTAGAAAGTGGAGGGGCCAGCGAATGAGCCAAGAAATTTCTGGGGGCTTAGCTGCTTCTTGCACCCTCCAATAGCAATTTAAAAACCTGACTAAGCAACTGTTCTACAAGAAAAGTATAGTTCAGGATTTGTGAAGCCTGTATGGCCACCAGAACTGTTTTAGAGGGGGTGGTCTTCAAAACCAAGACGCCTGGCAAATTGGACCTCGTTCAGACTTCAGGCTGGATCCGACCTTGTTATGGGTATTGCTTATATTTCGTTTCTAGCGTGATCAAATATTTCCTTGCAACAGTAGTTTTCACAAGTTCAAATCTGTACAAGCTCGGCCTGCTAGTGCTTTCCAAATTTTCTTTACGTGCGAGTTTCTTTTTCGCAGATGGCCTCGTTTTGAAATAAACTTTCGGTCCGGAGCACGCTATCAAAGATGGACGACAGGATTGTCTGGGTTGACCTTGAAATGACAGGATTAGATATAAATAAAGATAGGATAATTGAAATTGCTTGCATTATTACTGATGGTGACTTGAACATTGTTGCCAGTTCTCCGGATTTAGTTGTTAACCAACCAAAAGATGTAATGGACAATATGGGAGAATGGTGCAGAGAGCATCATGGAAAATCTGGTCTCACAGAAGAAGTTCTTCAATCAACTATATCATTGTCTGACGCAGAGGAGATTATTTGTAGCTTTGTCAGGAAGCATACTGAGAAGGGGATCTGTCCACTTGCTGGCAACTCAGTGCACGTAGATAAGAAATTTCTGGAGAAGCTAATGCCTAAATTTATGAGCCATTTACATTACAGGATTATAGATGTTAGTACAGTTAAAGAACTTTGTCGTCGCTGGTACCCAGAAGATTATGCTAAATGTTCTAAAAAGAAGATACTGCACAGAGCACTTGAAGATATCAAAGAGAGTATAGAAGAACTGAGATTTTATAGAAATGCTATTTTCAAGCCAAAGAAGTAATTTCAGTGTGGTAGTTATTAGTAAGATTAGTTAAGTGTCAATAATGTACTTCTCATAGGAAAAAAGAAATAAATATATATATATATATATAAATAATA
>WIPJ01067800.1:14115-46728 GCA_018155075.1 Cassiopea andromeda
TTATTTTACCTTGTACTGTTAGGTCCCGAATTAGCGTCTCCTCGCATATTGAATTTTTAATTCTCCTAGGAGAAAGCTGTATAAAGTTGGTACTTCTGTTGAGTAACCCAAATAACAAAGGAGATCTATGTGGCAAGATTCCGAAAGCATTTGCTTACATAGATAGTAATGGGAGTATTCTGTATTTGTGCTTTTTGCTGTACAGTCAGTACAAACTTCCGAAACTCCCCGCTTATTCCCCCCCCCTGCTTATTTCATCTTTAATTTTCCAACCCTCTGCCTATTAGGATTCCACCACTTAATCGGGACCTAAGAGTGGACGTGATTTTAGATGTAGTTTTTGATGCACTGTAACACGTTAAATAGTTAAAAGTAGTCTAATATTTGTCAAGTATACTACATGTGCTTTTCATACGAGAAAGGTGACCTAGCAAAATGAGGCTCCAGCAAAAGTGATTGTCTTATTTTTAAAATATGTGATCAGTCTTTCGTCTACTAGTTGTGCCGAGAATTTGCAGACTTGATGGCAGCTTAGGGGCGCTTTGCCCTCTTGCCCCTTAAATATCCGCCACTGGTCCTATGTTATCTAATTGTTTTAACTCTGCNGTAACCCGAGTCCTTTCATTAAACTGTCAAGTAGACAGAAGCCGATCAAATGTCTTACCCCCGTGCTAATGACGAAAACACTGGAGAGTGCAGAAGTCAATTCATTGTCTTTAATGTAACTGCCTTGAATGAAAATGTCTAAGTCCAATTTCTCATCTCTGCGCATGCTCCAGTCCACTAACTACGGCTGGCGATAATGGCTAGTACTGCTGTTTCGAACTTAGATACCTTGAATGAGAAAGAAACCGAGCAAATATCACCTAATGTGTCTGGTTCTGCAAACATCGACAGCGAAAATTCCAGTAGCAATTTAAGATGCCATATTCATAGCTCTGATTCGTCGCCATCCAGAGCTGTAGATAGTGAAGAGAAACCCAGAAATAGCGATAAAGCGAAATATGTATCTGGAGGCAAATTTCTCACTGGAAAAGCCCAAGATTCACAGCTGTTGACGGAGGAAGTTCAAAAAAGAGAAGATGGGAAAATCTCTAGTGACGTAAATACCAATGAACTGAAGTCTAGTGAATCAGAAAGCCGTGATGATCAGAAAGGACGGGCACAAAGAAAAGTTAGGAAAGGATACGAGGTATATCAGGTGAAAAGAGGTAAATACTCAGACAAAATCAGCATAAATGAAAATGACTTTCGTTTGCCAGAAGCTGGGAAGAATAAGGGAGATTTGGGTAAGAAGCCAACCATGTCAAAAGGAAAGAAAATGCATGCTAAAGGAGACAAGAATCATCCCCCGTTCACTGTAGATAAGACCACAGGAGGAATTTCTTCACCATTTTTAAAAAGTACTGAAGACTGGGATTGTGATGAGCCAAATGTAGCTGTACTAACTAGTGAGAATAAGTCAGAGGACCATGTGGACAATAGAATGACAAACTCACAAGAAAAGCATGAAATCGGTATGAACAGTGAGTTGAATAAGAAACCTCATCAGCAAAATAGGAAAGCCAAAGAATCTTTAAAATTTAGGTCAAATAGCTTAGAGGAAAAGAGTAAAGGTAATGAGAAAGGAACTAGAAGGGATGTGAATAACAAATTTGGTGTGCATAGCAGTGGTGCAGTGGAAAAACATAGACAATCCAAAGAAAAATTGATTGGAGGTGAAAGTTCATATTCTAAGCCAAAAATTGTAGGTTCAGTGCTTGAGAGTGGACAATTGAGGAATAGAAAACTTGACAAGCCAATGGAAAGCAGAACTGGATCAGGTAAGAGAGGTGTTGGCAGAGGGAAGAAAAGTCAGGAGCCTCCTCTTTTCATTGGACAGCAAAGCAAGTCAGATAGATTCAAAGATGTAAACAATGAAAGTAAATCTAGTACACTAACAAAGTCCTCAAACAAAGAGGATGAATCAAAGGAAAATCCTATAGATAAAACTGAGAATTCCCAGGCCTTGCTTCAGAGAAGCAGTCATGAAAAAGATTTCTCTGACAACAGTACAGTGCTTCAAAACAATTTAGCTAATGCCGAGAAGAAAGTGCAGTTTTCAAATAAGCAAGATGACAATGTATGGAATGAAAATGTAGCTGACAATGATGCTCAAAAGAGCTCAAGCAGAACTGCTGGAATATTGGTTCTGCCTTCCCCCATTCATGACCAGCATGATGGAGCAAGAGATGACTATGAACCAAAAAGGAATAGAGAAGACCCTGAGACAAAGCATGGCTTTTCAAAGCTGGAAAGGCCAAATGGGTTTGATCATAATAAGCCCAGGGGTGAAGCAAAGTTTGTTAAAGACAATAAAGTTAGTTTGTTAGAAAGAAAGAAGGATATCAGAATCTCTACCACAGATAGTGAGATTTGGGGTAGCATCAAGTCAGAATGCAAGAACTTGCAGAAGCTGCTTTTAAATGATCTCACATCCTTGGATGATATTGAGAAAATACTAGAACTATCAATATTTCTTCAGGATCTTTACAAAGAGTTGATTGTCAAGCATTTGGAGTTTTCTTTTAAGAATGATGTAGAAGGCTCATTATGGAAGAACACTTTCCACAATATTATTACAGCATTTAGAAATATTTTAAATGAACCAGAGTCTTGTTCTTTTGTACAAGAAGCATTTCAGTTCTACTGGAACTTTCTGCAAGATGGAGATGACTTTTTGCAGGATTTACTTGCATTGCTCCAAGAAGAATGCAAATTTAACCTAGAAGCTTTAGTGTGTAATCCACTTAAAATGCTGGATTGTAAGAAACAGGTAGATTGACTTTCTGCATACAAGTACTCTGTCAACATACAACCCTGGTCACTATATATCAAAAGAGTTAATTTTTATATCCACCATTATCATCATTCAAATATTCTACAATGCATTCAAATTTAAGATAGATTATGCTTCCATGTTTTTTTGTAAGAAACATGTGACTAGAATTGTGGATAAGATAAGCTATGTTTATCTCTGAAGGCACAGGGCAGCATTTGTTTACACAAAAAAACAAACAAGCAAGCAATCAAGAAACAAGTCCTGGAATGTTCTTTTAATATACAGAATACAGTACATTTTTGCTCTAATCTGTTTCTCTCAAAGACTTGTTTTCCCAATATCAACATACTTAAATATTGTTTGCCAAAAGGGATAGTATCCCATATGGGCCATTCAAACATTATGATTGCTCAATAGTCATCAATTTTTGGTCCCCTCCACTTTGTATGCTTTTGTGCATATTAGAGGTACCCCTCATCCAGGCATACACACTTATAAGTCATAACTCCCCACCAAGGTGTTTGAATCTGTTGGTTATCTTACCAGTTTCAAAGTGCGAAAGGTCGATACATAGCCAAGAAATCTAAAATTATCACAGTTTTGTCTAGAAATCAAGGTAACTTGTGTAGAATCCTAAAAGATGGGTATATTTATATAGAATGCTTCCCAAGTAATCAGCATTTGAGAATTACAGGAGTTTATATATGTTCTTTGAGGAGCCCCCTTCCCATCCTGTATGATTTTATGTGCTTTTTACCTTTGTGGGTACCCCCCTTCATAGCGCACATACTTTCAAATGGCCTCTACTAGGATGTATTTTATTTTATATTGCTTTCCCATTTTTGCTGCAAAATTCACACTTAGCAATGATCGAAAGTTTATTCATGGAAATCTTCATTGTACATGTACAGCAAAAACTTGGCATAAGAAGTTGTCATCTTATACTCCTGAATCTTGGTGATTTGGAGAGGTACATTGCAGATCTCCAGCAAGATACACCCTATACCAAAGCAAATGAAAACTATCTGAAAGCCCAGATGCTTGCACCAAAGAATGGAAAGTCATACAACCAGCTTGCTATTGTTGCTGTTAAGAGCAAGAAAAAGCTTGATGCCATTTTCTATTACATCAGAAGTTTGGAGGCAAGCAATCCCATAGAATCAGCAAGAGAGAGACTCACTGGAATTTTCCATGAAATAAAAAGAAAGGTAGTTATTTTAGTTTGCAATCTGACACAGACTTAGTTTGCTATTTTTTCGTGGGACTATGTATGGAACTTGTCTATCACTATATGAAATATGATTTTTATAGTTATTGTTTTTCTATTTATTTCACCTTGTGCTTATCATAAGCATAGACAGGGACAATGCTAAAGGAGATTTCAGGGGGTGCTCAATCCCTATTTGGCAACAGAGCAGACTTCCCTTGTGCGCAGTTTACTGACAAGGAAGACTTTCCTCAAGTTTTATAAGTAGCACAATATGGACTAGTGCTATTCATGTACCACAAATTTTTGCCAACAAGCTATAATTAGAGGGATGTGGCACACTATGTACATCCCTATGGCTATGCCTCTGAGTGTAGGCATGGTCTAAAATTTGACCCTATCAAATGCCTTAAATTGATTAAAGTCATGTGAAAATGGACAAAGAACTTTTTTAGTCACTTTCATTGTTCACCATCACTTTATTATTATTTTTGCAGTTTTGTGATTGATAATACTACTCCAAAGAGGCAGTTCATTTAGTTTTATGGGTTGATGAAATGAGACAAAATTAGCTAACTGGATCTGGCATTCTCAAGTAAAATTTCAAATTTCCAAAATTGGAAATTTTAGTAAGCATGCAGTACCAGGGGTTATTATCAGTCCTGCCTTTTAGTATGCAATCTTGGTAGCCTTGGAAAATGATAGCATGTTGGGTTGGGATTTTTTGGTTAGTTAATAAAAGGGGTTTGTCACTGATTTTTCTCATTACCCTTTATTTCTTCTTTCTTTGTGTGTTCTTCCTGCATACCACATCACATGACCAAATGCACCATAAGTGACATGTGTCACTAGTTAAGAATTCCTGCTCTAGACTTGTCAGTGCTTGACTTGACTGGACTAAACTATTAGCTCTTTTTGCATAAACATTTTTTAACACTATTGCAAAGCTATGAAGGATACAGTCCCTAGGATTTCCAGATATATTAGACTTCAGTTTCCATTTATTGGCTGGTAATAAGCACTAGCAATTCATTTCATTTACTATAAGCTCTCTTATTTGAGCCTTTAAGGTGCAGTTATGGGACTTATTAGGTATTATGGAGGAGAGAGAATTTTGAAATGAATCTATATTCATGATGAAATTTTCTTTTGTTCATAAAATTGATGTATTTCTCTCCAGGCTGACTTTACAAAGATGCAGA
This sequence comes from Cassiopea andromeda, assembly GCA_018155075.1. Lineage (NCBI taxonomy): Eukaryota > Metazoa > Cnidaria > Scyphozoa > Rhizostomeae > Cassiopeidae > Cassiopea > Cassiopea andromeda. Next base: position 19,346 of record WIPJ01067800.1, read on the forward strand.
GTCTTAAGAAATCATATAGCTTTGCAGAAGCAGCTAAGAAAGCAAACTCTGTGACTGAAGAAGAAGAAGACTTTAGGAGTGATTATTCAAGGTACATGCCTTCTTTGACAGTGTTTCTTTTATGATGGTTGAGTTACAGTGTGTGCCGTCCCTATATGCAAAATATGCTCGTGAATATCTTCAAACCTTCTAATGATGTTTCCAATGATGATGTTTCCAACAGTTCTAATGATGTTTCCAATGTAATTCATGGGCACTTCTTTCAGTTATCTTGTCATCACCATGTCTCTACAAGGTATCATTGGCAAGGAAGCAGGAATGCAACCCATTTGCCATAGAGAGAAAAAGATTTGAATTTACTTGATATTTTAGCATAGAAGATATCATATTCAAGAGCAAGAATATCCCTGTCACTCTTTTTGTAGGGTGATTTGACAGCATATCAAGAATATTTCTTCATTTAGGTGAAACTAAAATTGCAAATGCTGCATACTTGAAAGGAATTATTGAAGTGCTTTCCCATTTAAATAGGAGCTATTGTGGTAGATTATTTTATCAGGATAAAGAAAGGCTAGTTGTTTGGTGAGATACCTTAGTATATGGAATTACAATTGAAGCAATTTTTCTGAAGTTGGTTTTGACATTTTGGAGTAATAGCTGCTTTTGAGTGTAGTGAGTGGCAGTCAGTGAGTATAGGTCAGTGTTTCTTGAATGGTGGGGCATACCCCCTTTGAGAGCCATATAAGGCCCTAGGGAACAGGTATACCTATACAATTTTTATACCTAAACCATGATCTTGTTTATAGTGAATGGGGAGCATGAAATATTTTCTTGTCCCCTCTGGGGTCGTTGCAAAAATAATTGAGAAGTATTGGTTCTGGTACATTGCAATAATTACCTGTAGTCTTGACAGGTTAGGGCTATATCTGATAGAAGTTGCCATATGGATGGGTTGATAAAGAACTATGATAGGTGAATTTATGTCATTCTGGCAAAACTGAGCAAAAATTTCAAGTGAACTAAAAGCAGGACCAGGGAAATTAATTTTCAAGGATCTTTGGAGCTGGGCACAAGCCCAAAAATTATCTTTATAGTAATGAGAGAATTGTCCCTTTCTTCTTGATAATTTCCCTCTTTTTTAAAAGTAATGGCTCCATTTTGTTACTTCAAAGTGTTCTTGTTTGTGCTATCATCTGAGTTTTGGAGGCCATTTGACCCATTTTGACAGTGTGTCTTTTCCCATTGTTTACAGTTTTTCTTTCTCCATTTTTGACATTGTTTTACGTTGTTTCTTCTCTTTGCATCCAACTTGAAAATCTTTCCTATGCTTCTGATATCACGTGAAACAACCAAGTGTACAGTATCCTTCACGTATTTCATCGACACTCTTCCAATGTCTAGATTTTGCAAGTGCTAAGTGGAAGCTGGCAAATCCACGATGGCAGCTGCAGCCATATTGCCATAGTGATCTACTTGATCCCTTCGTTTATCCCATGATCTTGCATCGTTTTAAAAATTAATTTTCTGAAATCTGAGACATAATATATGCACTTTTAATGTCATTAGACATTTGCATTTGGCTAAATTTGAGTTTTTGACCTGTATTTTAGCAGATAAATGGATCATATGGATTGAAGTTTGAAGCGGTGTCTTAAATGAGGTTGAAGAATGCGCGCATAAGCCATAGATGCTTGCTCACGTGATCTTTACTATAGAATCAAGCACCTACTTCATATTGGAGTTGTTGACCGGATTACTCATTCTCAAAAATTTGTACTTTATTGGAACGAGTAGATTTTGAAAAAGTAAACGGCAGGCTGCAAGATTTCTAGACGCATATTACCCACCTCCGAATAAGCCCCACCAAAAAATAATTTTTGCAAATAAGCCCCCCTTGACTAAATCTCCTTAGAGACTTGTTCTAGGGAGGAATAATTGCAGAATAATGTCTTATTCCAAGATTCATTTTTACAACCTGACAAAAAAATTCATTTGTAAAATATGCCCCAGGGGGGCTTAGTCGAGGATTCACAGTAGGTACTGATACTAAAATGAGACCTTGCTTTTCTAGAAAGAGCTAAGAAAGCAGTCGTATATCTTATTCGTGCACGCAAATACTATTAGCTCCAAAATATTTGGTGGTGCTAGCCGGTGTGATCGTGTGAAAATCATTAGTGTTATTTATTCAGAATTGCTTGCTGATCGGAGATTTTCTTTGGTGTACTGTGTAATTTATGTCCACCTTTTCGTCGTCACGGAACGTTCAATGTTTCACATTATTACCGCGATCCGAGGAGTGGGCGTAGAAAGTTCACTCCACCAGATAGACCTATGGGAGTCAATGTTTTCCTTATTGATCTACAGACTAATACCCGCCCGAGGCTCGTTTGTTGGGGACCACTGCTCTATAGTAACGAATAACGCGAGAGGTTGTGATAAATGGGGGTAAGGGATTGGGAATTGGAACGCATGAAAGCTTTGTAAACTACATTTGAATTTTGGCACGCTGTTCATGTATTCAATAACTTCCAAATCTGAGAATAAAATCATTTTCAGATATCAGAATCCCAAGACTGAGAAATATGAACATTTGGACAAAGTAAGTGCAGGGGGCATGGAAAAATTTCAAAAACATATAATCGGGGGGAGTGCTGGGAAAATTATTCAGTACTTTTGAGAACAAATCTTAATTATACTTTTCTGCAAAATTGAAGAATGACAGTCGTGAAGAAGTGTCTTTCTAAGCCTCCATGCCATAATGATATTTTGTGTTTAATTGCTTAATTGGATCTTTTATGAATGTAAGTATTGTCATTTCAGCTATAGCACACGACTTTTTTCTTTTTTGATTAAAGAGAAGACATCTGGGTTTTCTACCGTGGGGGAAAGTATTTCAAAGCTAAGATTGCACAGAATGGAAAAATCCTCGAGCTTACCGATACACATGCCAAAGAACCAGAACATCAAGCATCAACTGAAAAAGTATCCTTGACAGAGGTATTTCTTACTTTGTGCTACAATTAGTTGGCTTTTGCCTTTTCTACAAAAATTCCTTCTTTATTTTCTTTACTATCATAGCATTTACAATCGACACAAAATCTACAGAACAACACCACAGTGAGCATGAAAATGCATAGCAACCCCAGGTGCACAACTAGGAATTTCGAAGGCATGGGTCCAATCTGCGAAAAGCGGTGCAGCAAAACCTTTTAAAAGAAGATATGGTCTGTGAATATTGTTATTCAGATTTATAAATGGAGAAAATGCTATGGGAGGTTTACTGATATGGTTGCTCTGAAGACCAATGATTCCTATTGCAATTTCTTATCACGGCAGGGAAGGAAAAGGGGGGCCGGGGGCCAAACCCCTAGAAAATTTTTGGAATCACGCCTTTTCCATCTTAGGGAAAGGCGCTTTTTGATATAGGGAGGGCACTACATAAAGGGCACTTTTGTTCATTTGCTGAAAAGGGCACAGGTCTAGACCCCAAGGACCCCCTCCTAGTTGCCTGTCTGAATTCAGTAGCAATTACAAGTACCAAGTGACTAAGACTACAAACATGCAAGCAAGGCTATCTACATATTGTACGCCTTAGACGCTGGTTAGTAAAAGAAAATCGAGCGCAAAAATGGCATTGTGCGCAGGCATACCAAATGGAGTCGATGGATCATCTCCCAGAGACTAGCATACCTTGCAGATTGGCAATTAATAAGTTGAAAATCTGCTGATTAAATTTATGGTTTGTGGTAGGAAACCCACGACGAAAGTCACTGCCGGAATGGTTGTTTGATTTCTCGTTAGATTATGGACAAAGCCGTATTGGGCATGTAGGCAAGCCGTAATTAAGAGGTAGCCGTAATTAAAGACATAGTCCTAGTTAGACGTCACCTTAATTGCGGTTTAATGTCTTGACTACGATTATGTCTTAATTCTATCTTGTCTGCATATTCAATATGGCTTTTTCGATATATTATGAAAGAATCAAGAAAATATCCTGGCATGCTATGGCAATGTTTTTCGTCAAGGCTCTCCTACTGAGGTCCTTTCCAGATAGAATTTTATGATCTGTTCTAGATATATGTATATTAATTTCCTGTCTTTCAATCAAAGCAAGAGCTTTTTTGTGGAGAAAATCTTGGTCACAGTCTTAATGTTCTATGCCATACGATGCCATAATTTCTTGCTGAAACCAAAGTTTTGTAAAAGCTGTATCATTACATTATTTTGGAAATTTGAACCTTCATCTACTTAATGAGATAAACTTTTCCACCACCACCCAACTTATGGATATTCCTCCGTATGTTATTGTTCCCTATTTTATCAAATGTGTAATATTAGTAATAATGCGATTTCTTGTAGGTCAACAAAGAGTTTTTGATCTATTACCTGTACATGCATAGCAAACTCTATTCAAGAATTGGGTGAGCTATTTGAAATTATTCTGCTATAATTTTAGCATTGTTCAGGAATCGTGCTGGTCCTTGAACTCCTTGAAAAGTGCTGGAATTTGAAATGTCATTTCAAGGACACTTGAAACTACATGAAAATGATAATTTTACCTCAAAAATTGGTCAAACTCCTTGAAATTTGTTAGTGTTTACTGTTTACTTCGTTCACAACAATAAACAATACGAGACATAATTTAAAGAAATATCCAAAAGAAGGTTTGAACAAAATCGCACTACAATACTTGTGATAGACAAGAAATGTCTCCTTTTCGTTATTTGGTGTTCTTGTGTGTTTACGCATGCGCTGTGAATGTTTATTTAGAACTCCTTAGAGATTTTTATTGTAGTCCTTAGGTGAGTTGAGTTTACCCGGGTTCAACCCAAGTAGGTATGCGTTTTTACTACGAAAATCTACGTGGGTTACCTCCACCCAGGTTAAATCCGGGTTCAACCTGGGTAGCTTTTTATGTTATTGTAAACATGGCTTATGTTTTGGGGCCTCTATCTCTTATTTAGACCATGGCGAAGGATCCTCCATTCTGACTTAACCTGTTTATCTTTTGTAATTGTCGATGCACCTTACTTCTTAGAAATATTCCTTTCTTCAAATTTTTCATTGCATTATTTCAGCTAACCTTGTGACAACAGTCCATGCCCCGGAGAGACTCGTGCGATCGCACGTCCTCGTGTCTACACACTTGCAAAATCCCCAGCACTAGCGAAAAGTCGCCTGTGCTAGCATCACTAACAACCGTGCAATCGCGTATACCAGATAGTAACTTCGTTGTCGCAACTGCAACACTGTTGACTGTCGTTATTTGTTTTCATAACTCTGTTTTATCATGTTTTATCCTAAATGAGACATTTGACATGCTTAAGCAGCAAGAAAATCAGATGTTTCAAATTGACAGGTTGGTTCTGACGTTTAAAATAATTAACAAGATATGTCCTGAGAGTCTACACAATATATTTGCTAAAAGATCTACGATAAGCAAGTATGGTACAAGAAACTTAACTGATCTCCAAATTTCAAGGCTAAGTATAAACTTCAGTGGAAAAGTTTTAACTACACTTGACTAAAGACCTGAAAATCTATCCCAACACATAATAGAGTCTAATACACTAACTCGGTTGAAGCATGGGCTAAAGGATTTTTTCTGACCTGAAGGAAGTTATTTAAAACTATTTTGCACATGAATCCATGGAAGAGCAGTAGTGGTTTTTATATGTTTAATTAACTTATTCACTATATCCATAGTTATGACCCTTATTTATAATTAGGGTTTTTTGTATTTTACTGAATCGATTTCGTGATTAAATAAGAAATGTAAAGAAAAGAAACTCTATATTTTGGATACACAAATTTTGGATCGCACGTGACATTCCCAATAATGCAGACATGGGTGTACGTGCGAATTGAAGCTCTTGCACCAATATCTTCCGGGCATGGACTATGACACGTGTATAGAACTGTGCACCTAGAGCCTTCTTTTCTTCGTAGTTTTGAACATGTTATGACTGTGTACGAAGATGCCATCCAACCCTTCAAAGTTCTACTGAAACACAACAGAGCCTCAAGCATAAAGAAGATTTACCTTGTCAAATACATGGCAATAAACATATTTGCAGTAAACAATCTTTTTCGCAAGCAAGGTTAGGAGATATATTGATTTCATTCGCAAATCAATTTCGGCATAAAGTTGTCATTTGTTGCACAGCTAACAGCCTCAATTTTGATACTTTCCATGGAACTAATCCCATTCCACCTTCAGTTGAAGCATACATTTTTAATATATGTCATTTGTAAGAAAGTGGTACTCAGCTGCTTAAAATAGTTGTAAAACTCAGTACTGGATTTTTGAGATCTAAGAAAGTGCGTATGAATGTATTTGAAATTTTATTTATCGTTGTACAAAATGTTATATATGTTATGTTGGCTGTCCACTAGCAATTCAACTTCTGTTGTTTACTGGGATTTTTCACCATTTCAAGAGTGTATAGTGCTTTTAGACTTCCACTAACGTGTATGTGCAAACATTGGAGCTCAAAAATTTTTGCTGAGAAGTCTCTAGAAAGTTTTCACATTGGAATCACGAAAATATTAAGAAAGCTTCAGTACTGAGCAAAAAGCTTTATATTCATTTCCCTTTTGAATATCAGTTGTTGTAGCTCATACCATTGTACTATTAAAAGTTGTATTAGAAAAGTCTGGTTATTCCTGTTTTGCAGACTGCAGTCTGAGTGTTGTTAAAGATTCTCCACTTGACGTTGCAATTATATTTGGCATGGATATGAGTGCTAAACTAGCGGAACATTGCTGTTGTCTTATTGAGAAGAACGGTATTTTTTCTTATTATCTATCCACGCTATGTTTCAATTCTGAATAGTATTTACTGAGTGCCATAGGAAGTAGATACACTCTTTTTAGATATCAGAATAGAGTTCATAAAAACATTAAGGCTCGAAATCTCGCTGAAATGGAAGAATAATTGAAGACAAATGCAAGGCGCAAGCTCCACTAGAGCTTAGAATCTTCGTAAATTCGAATCACAATGCTGCTTAAGCAGTTTGTAGATGAACTTTTGGACTATCGATACAAAGGTTATTTTTCCACACCATTTTTGTTTTGCTTTGTGATGAAGTAGAACATCAACAAAGATTTGAGGAAATTCCTTTAATTTTCGTTCGAGGTTACACCATTAGCACTCAAAAACACTTAATGAATAATCTTCTCTCTCTCTCTCTCTCTCTCTCTCTAATAAAAGGGGGAGAGGCAATAGAATGAGGTGTTCATATCCGCCAATTTTTAATAAAATGGGGTGCGAATAGAAGGAGAGTTTTCGTGTTGGCTAGTTTTCAATAAAAGGAGGGTGCTAATAGAAGGGGGTATGCATGTCGGCAGCTTTTCAATAGAAAAGGAGTGCTAAGAGAAGGTGGTTCATGCTGGTAAATAGTTTTATTAAAAGGTGCTTTAATTTTCTGCGTGTTCTTATCATGATCGATTTGGAAAATTTAATGGAAGAGGAGTGTTAATAGACAACGGGGGAGGTAAGGAAATTTCTCCTGAAATCAATTAGACTGGTGGGCGTCTATTAGAGACACTAGAGGAAGCTCAAAATCAAATCATCTAAGAATATCAAGGCTAATTGAGAAATTAGGTTTTTATAATATAGTACATGCATTGCCTGATATAGAAATAGGGACAGTTGGGTGTTTATTGAGCATCATTTTTGCTTAATCGCCCGAGTAATTTTCGTGAATGAGAACAGCGAAGGTTGTGAACTGGCCTCTTTTAGATTTTGACTTTGCTCAAGGTGAATATAGAAAGCCCGTTTTTTTGTGTTACGAATAGTGGAAGCGTGCGGATGATTTTGCCGTGAATTTTTTAGTTTGCAGTGTTTTGTCATGCCGTAGCGAAGAACAAGTGATGAAACTTTATTATTAGGCCTCCCACTCTGCCATAAAATCTTAAAACGTCATAGAAAATTGAAGTTTTTGAAATTTTGACATAAAATGTTATGAAAAGTAGCCGAATGTCATATAGTGTTTGCATGAAGAAATCTTTCTCATAAGTGGTAGCATGATTATTTCATTAGCGCTATTCCAAACAATTAATAACTTAGCTGTAACTTTTTAAAATAAAGATAAAATATTTGGGATTCATACTCAAGTATTTGGTTGTTTTATAAGGGCGCTTTTACAATGAAATCTCGCACACAAAGTTGAAAAGAACTCAAAGTTTTCTCTCTTTTATCACAGTAACTTAGTTTCCAACAACCCATGCCAATAAGCTTTCTCGTCCCACTTCACGATCATCTCCACCACAAATTCCTCAACGTACAAAGAACCGAAAGATAATTACAAAAGTATTTAAACTCTATCGTCACTCAACATATAGTCAGGTCCTAACAAGGAGTGGCCTTGAAAGCTGAAATAATATTAGTTTTGTAGAATGAAACGTAGAAGCCTAAAAACTTTCTAACAATACTATTTGTTTTGGCACTGCATTACTTGGTAAACGTTTGACAACTATCGCTACTCTAGCACACTATGTATTAATTAATATTTAAAATTGTTGAGTTCCCTTCTCATGCAGGAAAAGTTTATGTACTTACTAGAGAAACGTAAATTGTGTCATAAATTGTCATAAAAATCACTGAATAATGTCATAAAATGTCCTGAAAATTCAGCAAAAGGTATCGTAAATTCATTACAAAATTTTTAAGCTTGGAGCGGGAGTCCTGTGTTAGGTATACGCATGGCGGAGCTCTGCATAACTACTCATTTAAAGTTATGCGGAGAGGATGACATCTTTTTAAGCACAGTCATTATGCTGATAATGCACTTTTGCCAGATCAGCTCAATTTTGGCATGTTGGTTTCTGTCGTGTAATGCAGACATCCATGTCGAAGTGCCAAGCTGTTTTTTATAACTCAATTAAACCATCTAATTGCAACTACTATGCCCATTATGGTGGGAATTAACTCTTGTGTTATTGGAGTTCCCTCCAAGAATGGGCACTTACAATCCAATTTAACTATTGAATGCGAAATCAAAACAAACATGAAAACAACAGCAACAACAACAGCAAACCGTTATTGTTTTTAATTGTTTTTAGAGATCAACAAGTTAGGAATGAGTTTCACTGCAATGAAACAATAATTGAGTCAGTGCATTGATTCAATCATTGTTTTTGTTTTCTTATTTGGCCTATACACCAAAATTTCGCATATCCTAATGTGAATATAATCAGAACCAGCAATTCAGAATATTTTATTTTAGACAATTTTACATTAGAAGAAAGCTAGTGACCCTCTGATAGTTTAGATTCCTAATGTGGCCCCTGGTAAAAGTTAATTGCCCACCTCTGTACTAGTGCTTGATGTTTGAAACGTAACACAACAAGTAATCAATACGAGAATTTACACGTTTTTTTAAGAAGCATGTCTATTAGAAGCATGTCTATTGAAATTAGGCAAAAATTAAGAAATATTTAAGAAAATAGTCAGGCTGAGTTTCAAATAGAGAATTACAAAAACTGCTTTTACCAGTAAATTTTTTACCAAACTAGCAAGACAATAGAATAACCATCTTTTATATACCTCACAAAACCTGAGCATCCTTTTTCTTGCATCACAATTGCCTTTCCTGGGTTGTTATAGTCATTGGAAGTCTTTAAATTTAAGAAACATTTAAGGCTGGATTTTACAAAATATTAAGAAACATCCAGGCTGAAGCCAGACAGTTTTTTCCTTATAAAAAGCGTGAATTACAATTTGCAGAAAATCTTCAAAACAACATGAAAAAGAGAATTTAGGCTGTTATCAGTGCTTATACGTTGTGGCACAGTTTGCTTATTGAAGTATTTTAACTTCGATGATCTTTTTCCAGAGCTGAGTGTTGCAGAACAATTTCTGCCAGCAATTCATGTTTGGATGAAATGGATGTCGGGATACCTCAAACTCATCAGTGCTTCATCTGTTTGGTTCGTTGATTTGTTTGCTATGTATAGCTTTACTTTAATTTATTCAGTAGCATTACCTTCTTTGGAGCTATTGAAATTGTAAGTCTTGTCGATTCGCCTTATCATTTCGCAAAATCCTATGTTTGGAAGACCGTCCCCAAATTATCATGTTTATCAACAGCTATACACAACTAACTAAGCGAATGCAAATATGAATCTTATGCACCAGTCAAAATGAAGCCCTACCCACCTCCCACTTGAAGACACAGGTGGATATTAGCATTGCACTGTCAGCCAAACCAGACAAATGCCCTACTATGTGAGGTAAAATTTTGTGGAGAAATGATAAAAATGCCTCATTCTCAGCGGATTAACCACAATTATCCGTTCGAGAAGCAAGTTTACAATGGTCGTTGTCTTGGATCTGAAACTAAGAATTCCCACCTAAAACCCCACATTGCTTAGTGGAATTGCCAACATAGGTCAATCCCCCACGTAGTACGGGCACAGAAAGTAGCTAAAAGGGTAACAAATCCCCACAAATTCGCCGCATGTCTCGAATCGTGAATGCAATTCAGAAGCTTGTTTTGCAGTGGCCCATGGGCGTAAGAAAGTAAATAGCAGAAAAAATGGTAGATTTAGGTATGAAATGATAGGCGAAACACAACCAGAAATAGAGTTGTCAGAGGTATTACCTCCAACAATGTGGTAACATTTATCTAACCCTTTTCGCTAAAGGCAGAGAGTTCAGTCCCATCTGCAAACAGAATTTTATTCTTCGGCACATCATCGCTGGTGTTTATGTGCAGTTCTAAATTTTTCTTTAACAAATCCTGCTTGGAAGTTTGTTGAAAATCTTAGCGCCCTAAAAATGTCAATGTTTTTCTACCTGCTTCTAATTTTACTTTTAGAAGCTATAAGCTATGATTATTTGCACGAGTGCCTTTGCAGTGATCCAAACATTTAAAGTATTTTTCATAGTCATGTGGTGAAAGTCCATTCAAACATTTGAAAACTTAGAATGCACACATTTTATTTCTGGTGTGGTTTATTGATGGCAGTTTGACACTATCTCTTTTACCATTTATAATCCTTAAACATCGCATTTGAATTGTTTCAAGTAGTTGCTTTTTGCGTTTCATAATTGAATTCTTTTACAGTTACATGAAAGACATCTGGGAAAGCTACATAAAATTTTTAAGCACAATCAGAACTTTGGAAGTAGAGAAAGTAGAGGAAATAGACGGTAACTAATCTTTGTATCTAGTATATTGTCTTCAATAGATTAATTGAGCATTTTCATTCAACCTCTCTTGATAACTTTCATTGTGTGCGCCTTTCATATTGAGAATTAACATTGTAGGGCCGGATGTCACGTGATTTACGTGACATCCAGTTTGAAAAATTTGAGATAAAATGGCTAAAATGCTAATGAAAACATCCGAAAATCAACTCAAAATGTCCTTGTCATGAAACTGAATGCACAGAGCTTAAATATTTACAAAATAACTCTGTATCCAGTAAAAGCTACTTCTGGCAGAAGGCTTTAAAGTTTCGTGACGTACTTCACATCGTACAAATTTCATCATCCCAGTATGTTTTGTTTCTTGAGATTTCTCTGAATTTCTAAGATGGAATCATGAATGGTTGAGTACTTGGCAATGCGAATAGATGAAGTTTCAAACCAACTTGAGGAATTTAAGTAATTTTTTTCATTTTCTGGAAAAACTTGATGAAATGTCTCGTGACGTACGTGACAAGATGCATGTCGGATACAATTTTGAAAACAAAAAGTTGTGAATTTCAAAAAACATTCACCAATTGTATTGTTAAGTTCCAAAACATTGTTTTGTCGTGAATATTCTGCTGAGTTCACCTATTTTGTGCCCCTAGCTAGGGTCTTTTCTCATGGGCCCGATACCCCAGGAAATGCTGTTAAAAAGCTACTTGCTATCATATGACGAGCGGGCTAGCCCGGCTGAGATCCCGGGTAAGTGGACTGAATTTATCTCATATCATAGCTCCATCCCGGTTTGCCGGGGTACATTTCATGCTGTTTTAATTCATTTTCCCGTCATTGCAAATTCTTGAGACGTCATGTGACCATAACCTGAAACGACCCTTGCTAAAACATTCAAATGATAGCGAGCTGATTCCAGCCCGGTTTACCGAACCCATGTGATTAGGCCCCTAGAGAATTTTTTTTTCACTCCTGGTTGACATTTTGTGAGAATGACCATGTAGCAGGTTACCTCTTCATACTCAATGAATTCATTAGTGGCAACTTTGCCAAATTCTTACACACTACGTAAGCGCTCTTTTTAGCCCCCTTTTTGGACCAAGAAATTTAGTGAACCCCCCTCCCCTAGAAAATGTTGGATAGTACCAAGTGGAAGTAGAAAACACCAAGCGTTACCGGAATAGTACCAAGCGTAAATAGAATAGTACCAAGTGTAAATAGAATATTACCAAGCGCAAGTAGAATTGTACCAAGCCTGAGTAAGCTTCATAGAAGGAAGTAAATTAAGCTTGATCACGTTCTGCAAGCAATAGTTCTCAACCTATCAAGTATCAAAGTCATCTATATCATCGGTTACCACACAATTTTTTCAATATTGTTTGTGCTGCTGTGGGCTAATGATTTGCAAATTAAGTAATTAGAATATTGTTCTCTATTTTCAAACAGCAAATATCTAGTTAACTATTGAAGATTAAAAAGCTTTATTTAACCCCCTCTCTTATAAATTTCCTCTCCACTAAGCCCCCTGGGGGGCTAAATAGAGAATCTACAGTAACTTGATATTATCTGAAGTGAGTGTTGAAGCTGAAGTTTTCAGACGGAGGTAGGAAAGGAGTTCAAGAAGTTTCTGAAGTTCTATTCATTGAAAGTCGATCAAGTAGGAGCTAGATATGCTAATCCTGGGACCCGCTCTAGTTAGTAAGAACTAGTTCTATCTGTCACGGATGTTTTGATATTTTTGGTTATTGTCTATGCATACCTGCATTGTTGAAGAAATTCTTCCCCCTTTTCTGCAGATGGAGAGCCTACTGGGCTTTATGAAGACATATTTTTATCTGGTTTTAAACCTCTAATGGATATGGAGAACCCCTCGATGAAGGTTGCTGAAGAACAGAAAGTATGTTGTAAATTTTCATTTGAAATTGTACCGTTTCACTCTTTTCTTTTTGTAAGACTGATCTATAAGAACTCGAGCCAGAAATTTTGGGGGGAAATTAAGAACAAGGCTAAGACTGAAGCGTGAAATGTATTCTAGGACAACGATGTATAAGCCTTCTACCAACATATGGAAATGAAAAATCCTTTCCTTTATAGCCTGAGGAGTAATGACAGTTTCGTCACTTCTCTTCTTTGATTTTCGCGAATTTGTTGCCCGTAGTGGAACTAGATACTTTACCACCATTGTCTATTTAAGATTGTTAATAAACTTTTTCAATAAGAAACATTGACATGCAAGAGAGACCATCTCAGATGTAGCATTTGGCTAATGGGCTCTTAATCAATCAAAACATCGAACGTTTCCTTGCTTATTGTCTTTCTATGTATATTTGAATTGCTTACCCCCTTCCAAATTGAGAACAATTCAGCCTGAAATGGGGGTCAGGGAAAATTTGGGTGTTGACTGCCATTCAGGTAAAAGTCAGGGAATAGTCAGGGAATTTTGATTCATGTATTGGGTATGAACCCTGACTTACCATCCTTATCTGCGTATACACTCTTATGAAAGTCAGATGTTAAAGCTCACGTTTTCCTTTTTCAGCAAAAGGCCGAAGCTTTCATGCGATCTGAGAGTTTGAAAGACTTAGCATTCATGATTTCGGAGAGCCACGAAGTACCCGTTGTTTTTAACGAAGAGACTTCGTCATTTGAAGTGGCTATGCCAGATGACACTATTTGCTCACCTGCAAAAGACAAAAACGTGCCGTTGTTGGATGAGTCTGCAAACAACGAAAATGTGAGTTGACTTTGCACTCAGCATTTCTGTCGCCTGAAAATTCGCACACAGCATTTAGGTCGCCTGCAAATTCGCACACAGTATTTCGGTCGCCTGCAAATATGTTGCCCGAGATTTGCTATAGAATTTTACGTTAGAAGACTGGTCAACAAGAATATTTCTCTGAGTATCAATTGCAGAACTCTGTTTGTGTTCCAACACTGATATGCCATGTGATCATTATGTATTATATTTCACTCATGGACGTAGAAACAGAGGGCACGTCCCCCCTCCACTTGTCACAAACCTGTGTATTTTGTCACATGGTAGCATAGTTAAGATATTGATAAATGGGGGACTCCTTAGCATGTTATCAAAAATGCCCAAATCCTTTTCCGTGCTGATGGTGTATAGGGTGGCACCTATCACTGTTTATATGACACTAGGCCCTACATTTACCAATACTTTAGAAGCTACAGCAAAAGATTCGCCCATTGTTATCCACACATATTTAATGCAAGAAAACTTTGAGCTTCCAGCCATCATGATGTAACCTGAAATGTGCTGTTTTTGCTTAAATGTCATATGTAAGAAATATCTCATCTCATTTGAGACCTTTTTCTATCGTTCGCAGCAGGATTATGATAGTGACGTAATCATTGAAGATGCCGTAGAGGACATTGATGAGTAAGAACATTTTGCTTTGATTTCATTGATTTTGAGTGATTTTCAATAATTTTGAGTGATTTTCAATGATTTTTAGTGATTTTCAATGATTTTTAGTGATTTTCAATTATTTTTCTGTTCATTTGCGAATCAGTTTGAATCATAATTTACAGCGATAATGAGGCATGCTACGATTCAATTCTTGTGACAAATTTTCAGTCTTCACCAGCAATTTTTGTAGGATGAAAGATGGGTGTTCGTTCAAGCCTCAATTCAATATAATTGGTTTGCTTTCCACGTTAAGCTTTGCTGAAAGAAAAATGTGCTTGGGAAGTTTTGTACAAAATCTCATGGTTCAAACCATCACATTGTGATATGAAACGTGCCGTTTTTACTCAACTAGCATAAGTGAAAGAAATCTCATCTTGGTTTAAGCCTTGTTATTTCGTTAGCAACAACGGCAGAATGGATTTGAATCGAAGGGTTGTAATTGAGTTGAAGGATTGTAATCGAATTGACGGATCGCAATCGAATTGAAGGGTTGTAGGCAATGTAATCGAATCGAAGGATTGCAATCTAATTTAATCATCTGATCTGAGTTTTGCAGCGTTGTGATTGAGTTGAAGGACTGTACTCGAATTGAAGGATCGCAATCGAATTGAAGGGTTGTAAGCAATGTAATCGAATCGAAAGATTGCAATCTAGTTTAAGGATCTGAGCTGAGTTTTGAAGGGTTGTAATTGAATTGAAAGATTGCAATTGAATTGAAAGATTATAATCGAATTGAAGGATTTTAATATAAAGTTGATAACGTTCATTCTCTTACGCGTATCTTTTTAGATTTTTTATAATTTGGGGTCAAATAATACCATTCAGCTGAATCATTTTCTTTCCATCTTTCTAGTCGAGATCTACAGCACTTAAACGCTTTGAAGGTATGTGTATAGTTGATATTTACATTATAGATAGCAGCCAGTACTTACATGTGTAAGGAAAGAAATGTAGTATACTTGTAGTATACTAGTATACTTACACATGTAGTATACTTACACATGTAGTACACTTACATGTGTAAGGAAAGAAATGGCAAGAGGAAAATGCACTTCTGTCTTATTTCATCCAGCCCTAAATGGCTTACCATTTGTTCTATCATCATTTTTGTTGCACTAAAGTTCCACTATAGAATCTCAGCTGTTTCAGAGTCAGTTTTTCCATGAAAGAACCTTGCAATATGTTCCATTAGCGAACCGTACAATTTCTTCCTTGAATGGACCTTACAATCTGTTCCATGAAAGAACCTTGCAATCTGTTCCTTGAAGGAAACTTACAATATGTTCCATGACAGGACCTTACGATCTTCTTCATGGTTGAACTTTGCAATCAGTTCCATGACAGGACCTTACGATCTTCTTCATGGTTGAACTTTGCAATCAGTTCCATGATGTTACCTTGCAATCTTTTCCATAACAGAATCTTACCATCTGCTCCATGAAGGAACCTTACAATTTGTTCCAAGAAAGGACCTTACGACCTGCTCCATGATTGAGCCTTACGATAAGTTCCATAATAGAACCCTACAGTCTGTGCCTAGATAGAACACTAAAATCTGTTTTATTTCTTATACAGGCCAAGAAAATGGAGCTTACCGCACAATTTATAGACAATGAAAAAAGAAAACAAGAAAGAGATGTGAGTATTCTGTTTGCTCTCGGACGGATTTGTAGAATTAAGCCAGGAGAGGCCAAGAATTTCCGCGAATCAAAATATATAGAAATTCAACAGGCTGTAATTGAGCGTAGTTGAACATTAATAAGCAATTTTACTCCTTTGACTCCACGTATCATACTTTCAGAGTCTGCAACGACATACACTACCATAGGCATTGAATTGAATCCTCGGTTGCATTGACATGAAGCTACACCTTAAATCCCCCCTGGGGGCTTATTTATTTTGGGACAAGTTTTTTCTGGTGGTTGATCATACTCCATTTGAAATTCTTTCACCAATAAGCTACTTCTTGCTACAAATACAAGTAATGGAGCGTTTTCTGCCCACGAAGAGAATTATGTGGCCTATGAAGAGCCAGAATCATATTATCAAATAGATTATACCAGCTTTGAAGGTTTATTACATCTATTTTTAGACCATCATCTATGTTTTTCTTTTAACTTTGAATGGCTTTAAGACAAGGCTTGACTGATGTGGCCCAGCTTCTAAACCAGGACTTATACGGTCAGGGAAGTTCAGGGGGCAAGTGTCCTTTTTACTTGGGTAATGTCAGGCGATTTCATTGATCAGGGGAAATAGTAATTTCGTGCAGTAGGTCAGGGAAAATATTTCATTTTCGATCATCACTGAAGTATTTAGTTTTTTTTTAGTTTACATTTTAAGTTTGCCCTTTCCTATGTTTTATCTTTAACGTGATAATTTTATCAATCAAAGAAAAATTTTAATTAGTTTTGTCATTTACTCACAAATATTATTAACACCGTGCTGAAAATAGCGGCTGGCAGCTGCCAAGAACTGACTGTTGACCCTTTTGGTCAAGGAGAAGGTTGTTTTCCAGAAGAAAGTTAGAGGGAATGTATGGGTTTTCGCAAAAAAAGTCCGGGAAAATTTGTCCTTTTTGGCTAAACGTCCGTATATACCCTGTAAACAGTTGCCCATCCTCGGCAATTCGCATTTCTTTGTGCATTAACTTTTGTTTTGATTAATCGATTTCGCAAGCATTGATTGGTTTTCTTTCATTTTTAGGCCATTGTAGAAACAAATGCTTCACAAACTCATATCATTTCTGAGAACCATCCAAAGTACATTGTGCCAGATACGAATTGTTTCATTGACTACCTAGATGGTTTGGTTCGAATTATGGACTCAAAAGATTTTACTATTATACTTCCGCTTATTGGTGAGATTGCCTTTTCCGGTTTGGAGCCATATTTGGTCTGCATTTGATTTCTTAGAGCTAGTTCATACGATGAGCCGTAGATGAGCCGAACCTATGCATTTAGCAATTTGATTGGTTAAGTTCATCTTCGGTTCAGCGTGTGAAACCACAGAAAAGCATTGGCTCGAGCCACAGTCACGCTGTTCGTTGGTTCAACACTGGCTCATCACCTTCGGTCGCTCCATTGTTGAACCAATGCTATAATAGGTTCGGGTCATCTATGGCTCATCGTATGAACTAGCTCTTATTTGGATTTTAGCACCTTATTTGGATACTTTGAAGCCTTCTTTAGATATTTTGACACCTTTTTGGGCATTTTCATATCTCCTATGGATATTTTGAAACCTTATTTGGATATTTTGAAGCCGTATTTGGATATTTTGCCACCTTTTTGGATATTTTCATATCTTCTATGGATATTTGACACCTTCCTTGGATACTTTAAAGCCTTCTTTGGATATTTTGACACCTTTTTGGATATTTTGACACCTTTTTGGATATTTTCTTATCTTCTATGGATATTTTGACACCTTATTTGGAAATTTTGAAGCCGTATTTGGATGTTTTGTTTAGTTTCACAATTGATGCTGAATATTGTGTGCTTATTTCAAGAACCAGATAGGACATTGCCTAACTGACTGCAGATACAATCACCTTCAAATTCCAATTCTAGCTATGAAGCGATTAGCAATAGCGAGATCGATAGCTCCAGCT
Source organism: Cassiopea andromeda (assembly GCA_018155075.1). Classification (NCBI taxonomy): domain Eukaryota; kingdom Metazoa; phylum Cnidaria; class Scyphozoa; order Rhizostomeae; family Cassiopeidae; genus Cassiopea; species Cassiopea andromeda. The sequence goes on from WIPJ01067800.1 coordinate 37,538, forward strand.
GGTCTTATTGTACAACTTGATTTTTATCGTGACGATTTTCCGCGTCTTTTCAAGTTATCACGACTTTTCACGTCTGTTAGCAAGTGATCTGTGTTCTCGCACATAATTAGTACAGTAGCCAAAGTAATTGTGGAAGGCTGTATGAGAATATTTACTTTGTAGTTGTGAACGAGCTTGATGGCTTGAAAAAGGGGAGAGAGTTGAAGACGCAGAGCAGTAATGCAGCAATTGTGCAGGAACGCGCGAGGTTTGAGAAATATTCATTGATATACACAATTCACACATGTATGTGCGTACACACTCTTTTTTATAAGAGCCAGTAAAATTGAGTTTTAAGCTGGCTGTTCTTAATATTTCCGAAATTTGGAGGCTGAATTGTTCTTAATTTGTTCTTAAATCTGTAAGGTGTAGGCGATTTAGAAATACATAGAAAGACAATATACAAAACAACATTGGGCGCTTTTATTTATTGATATAGAACCCGTTAGCTAAATGTTACATTCGAGATTATCTGTCTTGCATATCAATGTTTTGTATTGAAAGAGTTTATAAACAATTATAAAGAGATGTTAGCACAGTATCTAGATTCGCTAAGGGCAACTAATTCGCAAAAGTTAAAGATGAGAAGTGACAAGGCTATCAATTCTCCTCAGGCTATCAAGGAAAGGACTTTTCTTGTCCATTTGTTAGTGGAAAGGTTATGCATTGTTGTCCAAAATACACTTTAGGAAAGTGCTTCAGTTTCAGCCTTTTTCTCAATCTGTTCTTAATTTTCCACCAAAATGCAGGCTCGTGTTCTTATAAAGTTATTCGTCTAAAGATATTGTGTAAAATTCAATATTATGAAAGCACTGTTTTGTCATGATCTGTTAATTTTGCAGTTTCTCTTTGCAGATTAGCAGTTGAGATACTTGAAAGGCGGTTCGGTGACAGTGATAAACAATTAAAGGCACTGACAAGTGCTGGCACAGAATTAGAGACAATTGCATTCAGAGACGAAGAATTGTGTTCGGATAAGGTACTCAGACCAATTGCGATCATAGGCCGTCATTAGAAAGCTCCTTGATCAATCTAGGCCTAAGTTTAAATCAACTTTGATTATATTTCGCTTGTCACTTTGCTGTGATACATTGCTCTATACAAAACTCTCTTTACCAGCATAGGCGTCAAATCTTGATTGGCTAACAAAGGAATCACCATCGAATGAATTACTATTGACAGGAATCCGTCGATGGTGATTCCTTTGTTAGCCAATCAAGATTTGATGCCTATGCCCTCTTTACCTGATCAATGAGGTAAGCGACTTCACAACAGCTCTTGAAGGGTAAAACTGGATTTCGAATTGTCTTTAGTCTTATTTTACTCATATTTGTTTTATTCATATGTTCGTTCATTAATTTGTTCACTCATTCTTTCTTTCACTAGTTCATTCTTCCTTTCACTTGTTCATTATTTCATTAAATCAACCCTTCATTTCTTTATCTGCTTGGTTTGAAAGGTGGCACTTCCTAGGGATCAGATTGCATTTCACCACACATCTTCAGGTTTCTGTTTCCTCTCAATTTTTAGTGAATCAGCTCCAGCCTTCATGCAATCATTTTCTGATTGCAATTTAAGAATTTTGTAAACAGATAGAAAGCTGCTACTGCAGATTGTTACTTAGAAAATTCTTGCGGCATTTGTAGCCTATATTGACGAGTTTTATTTCAGGGCAAAAATGATGACATCATTTTATCATGCTGCCTTCATTACTGTGAAGAAACGACAAACCGATTTGCATCGGGTGAGCTGCTTTTTCTATTTTTGCCAAGTAGTTCAATAAACTACTTTCTTCGCAGTAGTTTATTGAGCTCAGGAATTCACATAGCTGATTTTCAAAATCGAATTACAAAATAGGATATAGATAGCGACAAATAACTAGAGTACAAACGGTGGCAAAGATGGGCCACTATAGTAGACAGTACATAACAAAATAGAGTACTGCTGTATATATTGTAGCTTTATGCTTTCTGACAACATTTTTTTGTTCTTTACGTCCTTGTATAATCATTCAATGCCTTTTCACAATTTCCAACCCCCCCGTTTATTAAATTTCGGAATTTTTTCCGACCCCCCTGTTATTAGGACCCCCTTTTATTTGGCACGTGAGAGTAGCTATCTTGTGTATATTTGTTTCCCTATTTTCCTCGTTCCATGCTCGTACATGTAACTTTATGATATCAATCCTTTATTGTCACTCACTTAGTATTGTGCTACTAGACTAACCCGATGTTATTGAATTTTCTAGGTGGTGGACCATTACGGGTGCAAAGGAATGTAGTCTTACTCACAGATGACAGGAATTTACGTCTAAAAGCTCATTCAAGACATGTCCCTACTTTGAGTATGAAGATGTTCCTAAGAATGGCCCACCTTACCTAGATGGCCCTCCTTTCCTAGGCACGTTGTCGGCAGAGCTTTGTTGAGGCTCTTGCTGTTAGGTTACGAGTTCAAGACAGTCTTTGATCTTCGCAAAGTTCTCAAGCTGCAAAAGACTTCTCTAATCGTGTGCAAGTCAAGTAAAGAGCACGTTCAGCAGTTCACCCAGTACCTGAAGTTCACACAGATGGAAATTCAATGACTTGCTTTTCAGAGTTTCCAAATACTGAATTGACCTCTTTGGTGCAGAAAGCATTTAAAGTACCCCAGAGTTGCAGTTCTGTGTATTTAATCCCATTACCCTGGGAAAGTTTACATCATGAAAAATGAGTTCAGAAGATGGCTAGGCCTTCCGCATTTTCCAATGGCAAGACAGCAGAACCGTTGCAGCTAAGGTCATGCTACTACAAAGTTTTTCTTCTCGGAAATTTTAACTTCCTACTTATTTTAGCATTAAATTATTTAGTATTTATGTTAAATTCTGATGGAAGTCGTGGTTTGGTTGAGGATGAAATAGAGAGAGAAACATGTAAAATGACTTCTGAAGTAGGTAAATGCTTATTTTGTTCATTCGAAGTGGTATGCAAGCAAGTAGGCATTACCATATAATTGTAGAGAGTTTACGCAACATGACACGCCTACTGACGACGAGCCAAAGAAGTCTAGAAACGAGCGCGGTCACGCCATCCTCTCGCAAGCTTTGGCGCGAACCTGAATATCGCGCTAGTTCCTAGACTCCTTTGGCTCGTCATGAACAGACGCGTCGTGTTGCGTAAACTCTCTTGTATCTCTGTGATGAGTTTGAGAACTCTCGTTTTGGATATCTTCACCATTCAAGATCATTAAGTTTAGTTATAGCAGTCAGAGCTACACAGTTGACTTCTTCATCTTTTGAAGTCCTCGTTTGTTTATGTTTATAGCAAATTGATGTTGTTTTGACTGCTTGAATTCGAATCTAGTTTAGTTCTCAGTTGTCACAACACTGCGCCTTAGTGGTTGAGGAAAATCAAACAGGAGTACAGCCAAACTCGTGCAAATCAGATATGCCTTAAGTACTTCACAAGTCGTGCAAGGATACACGGTCCTATTCTTTCTGCAAATGCAAGAAATTTGTATAGGTCGGATTTCGCATAACGCGGACTGTTTCCCCTGGTCCGAAGAGGTCGGGCATACTCGAGCTTCGCTGTAGTATTAAGACTTGTAAAGTGCTACATACAAGCTGTTGTGTTATTGTGTATACCATCGAGCAACTGTGTATGAAATCTCAACATAGTAGATGATTTTATTCGAACACTAAATACATATGATTTTAAGGCAGGGATGAGCAGTCTTTTGGGAGAGTGAGCCTTGTCCATCCAACCTGTACGTGAGTGGGCCTAAGTTAAAGGAAAAATAATGTTAGCCGGATACTGATAGTATTTATAAAAACTTCAAAGATGGTACATTACATTTTTTAAAAATATGATTCGACCACCTCGCAGGCCACAAAATTGCCTTCGTGGGCAATGAGTTTCCCAGCCCTGCTTTAGCCGTTCCGTCGCACTCCAGTATTTTCGTATTCCTTCATATTCATATTCAAGTTTTATACACAAAACCCCTCTGCATAATTACAGAAAAGAAAATCTACGAACTAAGTTATATATAACGAAAAGTAGCTATTAAAACTGAACAATAAAAACAAAACCTATTTAGCGTGGAGCTGCTCTTCCAGGGGGTTGTGTTTAATTATGTCTTGTTGCATTTAGAACCTCCTCGTATATCGTGTAAGTATATTGTGTCGAGCGAGAGCAGTACAGTTCTTGTCGCAGTTAGCAAGATTAGTTACTGCGTGTTTTTGGGTTCACTACTCATAGCTGTTTCACTTTTGTCTACGCAGACAAATCGAGTTATAAGTTTGCAGTTGTTTAAAAGAGGATAATTTGTTTCAATATAAGAGTGATTAGCTAACAGAGGAATTCTCACAACATTATTGGCAGGAATCCTTCGATGGTGATTCCTTTGTTAGCCAATCAAGATTTGACGCCTAAGCAGGGGTGTGGTAGCCTACCAGGACTCAGAAATTTCCAGTTAGGCCTCTTAGGAATTTTGACGTGGGACCCTTAAATTTTTTTCTTTTTAAGCTTTCACCATTTGTAGAATAATACACTTTTAAATAAGGATACTGAACTTTTTCCAGAGCCTCAATATTCTTAAATTCTTCTGGTCTTAAGCGTAAAATTTTTCTTAAATTGTTCTTGCGTCTAAGACGTAGCTTGGTCTGTAAATGAAAGAAATATTTTCAAATCTTTGTTGATGCCATAATTAGTCATAAAGCAGATCAAAAGAGGACCAGAATAATAAATATAGTATTGATTGTCCAAGCTTCGAATACACAAAAATTCTAAATCTTGATGAAGCTTGAGTCTTAGATTATGCCTAAGTTACAGCGATTCTGTGTGAAGTAAGGCTCCACAACTGTATAGGGGCCCAAAGACTGGATTTCCCATGCCCAAATAAGTTCCTGCCACGCCCCATGTATTTATGTAAATTAGAATATATAGTAATTATCGTGTTTTCGAGTTCTTAGTGCACTTCCTGTACTGAAATGGCACAATGAATGCATTGAATTAAATTTTTCTTCTATTGTTGAGGAGTACCTTTGAGGTTTGCATGTTGTAAAAAGCTAGTTTAACAGATTTCTAGTTGTATATTATGATTTTATTAGCTAGTTCTTCAGGTAAGTCAGTCTTGTATCAAGAGTGGCGCCAGGAAAAATGCTGGGAGGCTATTGCTGTGAAAGTGCCGACAGTGAGCGGTGTCAAAGAATTTTAACGGACAACACATTTCGTATTGGCTAGAAAGACAAAGGGTTTTTTTACAAGCAGGGGGCTAGCCCGCCTAGGAGAGATCTCAGCTGCATAGTGATTAATACTGAAAGAGCTACACGTTTTTTTTATAAGAAAAAAGTTTATAAGAAAATAAGGCTCAAATCGTCAAAACCTTAAGAAAATCGTAAGAAAATTACGAGGCTCTATTTCCAAAATTAAGTGTTTTTATAGGCCAAACATCGGTATTTTGTCGTTATTACATTCAAAATGTTAAAGATGGAATTCAAATTCAAGTATACAATATTATTAACGAAAGTGTAAACCACTCTAGCCAGCTTATTTCAGTAAAAGTTAAGAAAAATTTTTGAAAATCTCAGGCTCCATTTCGGGAAAAGTCAAGAAAATTGAGGCTCAGGCAAAATAATTATTTTCTTATTTAAAAAAACGTGTACTTGTCTTCATATGTGAAGCGAGGTAGCCCGCTTGACCGAGATCTCACTTGAAACTGCAGAGATCTCGGCTAGTCAAGACGTAAATTTCCCCTGTGTAACTCTTCAGGTGAGCTAGCCAGGTCAACCGTGGTAAAATTGTAAGCAATGCGCATGTGTTGTAGACCGCAAGTTTGTAAACAATGTTTATATAGACATTCCAATCGAAATTCCCATATGAAGGTGGGATATAAAACACCTCGGCTGGATGAAGTAGTGCGGTTTACCGGGCTAGCCCGCTGCTTGTGAACAGGCCCTAAGAAAATGGCATGAATATTATCAAAGTCTCCTAAGAGCATAGAAATTAATGTGCCGAAGGGGGCATCGTTAAAGTCCTGGGGGGCTACAGCCCCACACTAGCGCCACCCTCACTTGCATTAAACTATGTTGGTGCATCGTCTATGGTGGTTCAGAAAGACGAGATACTGATCGCAAGAACTATTTCAAAAAACATTATATTGCTATAATTTCTATTCTTTATAATTTCTTATATACGGAAGACCCAATGGAAATTATCCGTTGCCAGCTAATCACTCTCCTTTAGGCCCACAAAACATTAAAATGATGGGAAAGCAAAGTTTTTAAATAGGTTAGCAGCAGTACTCATGTTTTCTTACAGCGTATTAACTCTCCAGTGCGGATTAGAAGGGGGTGGTAATAGTTGGGTTGAATAGCCGGGGGCTGCAATAGACGGGAGGGGCGGTAAAATCTTGTAGCACGGCCCATTACATACTTACCATCAAAGTTAAGTGTTCCCACCATCCTCTCTCAGTGTCAGTATCATTCAGGGTTGCGAAAAATATTAGAGAAAAACATTTCCTGATTTTCCCAGATATTTTCAGTGAAATCATCATTTTTCATTGATTTACTTGATATTCTTAAAACAGTGAATTGGGAATTTGTCATTTTTTTGCATGCATAAAGGGATTGGGAGAGCATTGACGCCATCTTTAGCCAGTCAAAGCTTCGGTTTTATACAATTCAGAACTGTTTTTCATAAGGACCTCACAAACAGAACAATATACAATATGGCAAACCTGGCGATTGTCGCACTAAACTGGATGTGTGCTGAGGTAGGGTGTGAACTAGAGAGACTAGGGAGGAGTGTGAAAAGGGAGAGAAAACATTGGAAGAATTGGATTAAGAAACTAGTAGAAGTTATCCTTGAAATTCAGAGTTAATCTACTTCAGATATGGAAACATCAACTTTTAATTTGTGTACCCTGTACCGTAAAGCTATGCTGGGTTCACTACATGTGATTTAAGTACATACTCCGAAATGAAACAATATAAAACTTAAACTACCCTGCTTTTCCCTGAATTTTTTAAAGATCTTTCTTTTCCCTGATTAAACTAATACCCTCATTTCCATTGAATTCCATGATTTAGTGTCAACACTGTTATTGCTGTGCCTTGCTTCTGCCGGCAATGTCTCTCTTCTTAAGTGTTCATCTAACGAAGCAAATTCTGGTCTGGGGCGGACAGTGCCATCTTGGTTCAAAAGTAATAGGCGGTGGGCTACAATAGGAATGTGCTGGCATGCAATTTTTGCAAACATATTAGTAGGGGGCGTCTATTAAGGAATAGAAAGTGCTCGTTTGTTCATAAAAGTAGGGAGGCCATAGCTCCCAGTTCCTTTGCAATGTGGAGACTGCTTTCACATTGCATGTTAAAAAACTGTTTAATGGACATTTTTAATGAAGTGACCTCTCCACACAATATGTCCTCGATTTTTGCGAAAGAAAGAATCAAGAAGTGAAACTCACTGACACAATCTAGAGTCCAAAATGCCATGCTTATTTTGATAATTTTGTACTAGATAATACGATTATTATATGACCATATGCATTTCTTATTAAGACTAAAATTAAAAAGGAGACAAATCAAATGCTACAATCAAACATTAAAATATCTTTCTATAAAGATCATACACACATTGCGAAATTAAGATTCAAAGGAGCGCCTGTATAAAATGGCGAACCAACATTAAGCCTAAGTTGCCCCATTTGATGTCTTGAGCTCTAAAGAAAAGTCTATGGATGTCATATTTGCAAACTTCGCATACTCAAGAACTATAGCATGGAAATATATTAACCAAAGAGAGGTGGCACACTCCTTGTGGTAAGTAAGGACTTGTGAGTTAACATAAAGTAAGTATATAATGGAATATAAATATGGTATATGAGATTATTATTTAAAAGATAGTTGTTTATTTGATTATAGCTATGTTGTGGATTTCCCGATACTAAATTATACTAAAAGCAGCCCACGATTGGCATAAGTCGGGTAGCCTTATTAACTGCACCTAACTCTTCTCAGTAAAGTTTCATGGGGTGACCTACGTAATTCTTGACCTTCTTCCTCCTTTCTCCTTGTACACAAGCACAACCTTGATCAAAAGTATACTTGCACCGCCCCCCGTCCTCCCCCCAATGATTGTTAGCATTTGAATTATTGCTTTTGAGGATTTAGTGCAAGAAGCTAGGGAGTTTCTTCTAAAGTTTATCTAGTCAAAATGCTATTGTCCATTATTCTGTCCTTCAAACCTTGTCTCAGCATATGAAAGAAAGTGTGAAAGCAGATCATCCCCATGTATTTTTAGGAAATTTTCCAGCCCCCCAATTATTCCCACCCCTTTCAAGTAATCGGTGCTCTAGAGGACGTAACCCTTTTTTCTAAACATTCGCACTACTCCAGCATTTCCCACCCGGTTCTCTTTATTTTCCAAGACTATCCCCAATGGTGATTCCTTTGTTAGGCAATCAAGATTTGATATGCTTCCCCAATGTGCAAAACTCCAGACTTATTCCAATTGTGAGCGCATTTTCCTAGCTTGCCTAATGATTTTTCTGCGCATACAACAACTCTATGTGAGTTGAATAAATAGACATTTCATGACATGAAAAAATAAATCTTATATCGACTTAAAATTGCAACACAAGACGCGACTAATAACTCTTAAAATACAAATAAGTTTCAAAAGTATTTGGAATAAGTGTCTGCCAAAAGTATTTGGAACATCTGTAGCCTTGGGATTTTACGACTCCTGCCCCCATTGCGTCTCAGCAATGGGAGTGAAACCACCTCCCCCTCGTGTAATGATGAGTTGTTAGCCAATTCACGTAGCTATGAAAATAGTAATCACTTCTAAAAGTGGGCCTAGACATTTATGTGCGGCCCAACATTACCTACTCTTAGGTCCCGAATAAGCGCCCCCCGCCCACTTTTTTCGAAAAAATTTTCCAAACCCCCACTCTTATTAGGGCCTCCCGCTTATTAAATTTTCAATATTTCTAGAAGAAACCTGCAAAAAGTTGGTACTTTTGTTGAGTTACCCAAATAATGAATGAGATATATGTGGCAAGATTCCGCAAAGTATTTGCTTCCAGCGATATTAATCGGGATATTTTGTATTTGTGCTGGTTGTTGGACAGTTAATTGCAACTTCCGACTCCCCCAGCATATTCTGACCCCCCCC
>WIPJ01067800.1:46882-64499 GCA_018155075.1 Cassiopea andromeda
CGCTTATTTCATCTTGAGGAATTTTTCAACCCCCTGCATATTATGACCTCCCGCTTATTCGGGACCTAAGAGTATGGTCGAAAGTAAAGCTGCAGTTCATCTGTAGCTAGAACTAGAGCCAGTATTCAAAGACTTGTGGCAGACATTGTGGTATTAATAGCACCGTATACAGTCAGCTAGGCGTATGGAAGCGCTATGAAGGAATACAATTCCCTGCAGATTACTTGTCCTATAATGGCAAAGAATATGAACCTCATGAGATATGGAGCTCTTACCTAATTCAGTCGGAAAGAGAGTTCATTTAGGTGACTTGATATAATTAAAAAAACATTTAATTTGTTTACTTTTGATCAAAAACATTTCCTCAATAAAACGTTGCAGGAACACAGTCCAGTCTTTTTCTTATTATCCCAAGACTGTCTTTTCATATTTGATAAATAATAGCAGAAATTAATAGCTTTTCTTCCCTTACGCATCTTTTTGTGAGCTTTGGAAACCTCTGCAAAAAGTGGCCTAATGCAATGTGGACTGACTTATGATACACTGTCCATCGCAACTCATTCGATAAAATATTTTATCAAAACGACAATTATGGATTCTCTATGATATAATTCCGTATTTAAAAAAATACTCGCTTGTTATTCTCTATCAACGAACCAGTACCAAGGAACCAGTACTGCTAACAGAGCTTACATCCTATGGTGATCTGAATAGGAACAGTCTGATTCTTAATATTGTTGCCTGATATCTTGCATAAAGAGAATCTGACAACGCTATACAAATAGCAATTGGTACTGCATAGCCCTTTCCTAGCTCTAGGTACATTGTCAAAATCATCACAAACATAGAAATTATGCTTCTGAGCAGAAGTACGTTGCTTCTCTGATTTTATGTCGAATTTTACATCCTCGCTGCTCCAACAATAACGGAAAATGGCGCCGAGCAGGTATCTAGATAGTAAAAGTTCTTTGCATTTCAAAAAGAAGTAGCACTTTTCTACTGTCAGATAAGGCAATGCCTGAATGAATATTTCTTCTCAAATCTTTCCCATTATTGCACAAGGTTTCAATTTAGTCTGGTCTGGCTCCATGACTCACTATCTTTCTAGTTCCTCCTTGTATCAGCTTATTCGGTCCGTTTTCAAACGACTTGCGAATAGTTAGTGGAATTCTTATCTTCAATCAAATCACAAACAGCCACTTCTAGTGAATGTTTGACTCTTCTACGATGCAATTGACCATCATCAGTTGATATTTCTGGAGTAAGTACATGATTCAATCGGGATTTCTACGGCAGAGAGAGCTGTCTGGGGGTAATAACATGATCCAATTGAGATCTCTAGCAATGAGAGTGCGGTTCATCATTTTCACGAATCATTGCTACTGACTTGGTACAAATGTTATAAGCCTATTTAAATATAAAATTTTTCTGGAAATTCTTGGAAGGAACAAGCGTCGAGTTCCCATCAAATGCTCTATTTAGCATTTTCTCCATAATCCTTCGGATATCTACACCTCTACGAACCAGCACTTTTTCTTTTTTATCCACCAATTACTGCAACCTGTCATGCTATGCTCCTCCGTCCTTCTGATAGCTTCGCCTCTACGAAACGGTACTATTTTATCAACCAGTTGCTGAGACCTGTCATTCTATGCTCCTTCGCAGCTCTCCTGTTAAACTCCAGACAGCCCATCTTGGAACCTTGCATGCAATTTCCTTCGTCATGCACCATAAAAATTTTCAACAAAATAGGCTTGATGACATCTCAGTGATTGCATCCCATACAGATTTGAGCAATATCTAAGCAACATGAACAACACAAAATGCTGACATATAGTCAAAAAAGCATGGGTGTTTCAGCAGTACTCATTACGAGAACTGGAACTTAATACGTTCAAGCCTCCGTGGTGCATGTTCAAAAATTAAACACCTTAATACAGCACTAATGCGTCAGCAGATCGGGACATTGTGTACATTGGTTGCGATGGGCTCCGTATCAGCTTCTTTTTAGGCAGTCTTTCAAAGGCTTTCGTGAGCTGGTAAAACTGCGGCCGATGATCTGGATTGTACGCCCAGCACATTGAAAGTATATCCTGCAAACATAAATAAAATTTTCATTGGTAATATGGGGAATGAAGTGCGCTAGACGTTTTTTTATAAGAAAATGAGGCTCAAATGGCCAGAATCTTGAGAAAATCACAAGACTCAGTTTCCACAATAAAGTGTTTGTCGGCAAAAACTTGATATTACATTATTATCACAATCCAAATGTTAAAGGAGGCATTCAAATTCGAGTATACACGATAATGACAGAAGGTGTAACCGATTTTAGCCAGTTTATTTCAGTAAAAATTGAGAAAATTTTAAGAAAGTCTTAAGATCAATTTAGGGAACAGTTAAGAAAATTGATGCTCAGGCAAAATGATGGTTTTCTTAAACAAAACAAACGTTTATCAGAGTAGTGTCTGAAGCGGAGCAATTTTCTCCCGCTTTTCTAGCTAAACTAAACTCTTTTTCTATAGCAATACGTCGTTTTTCGCTGAGCCCCAATATTTTGAGACTTAGATTATGCTCAATTTATTCTTAAATTCCAAAGGCGTAACTTCATCTGAAAATGAAAGGAATATATACAAATCTCTGTTTATGTATTGCTTCATCATAAAGCATATCAAAAGAGGAGTAGAATAGCAAATATTGTATTAATATTACAAACGTTAATCTACAAACAGAACTATATTTCAAATGCACAAACATTCAAAGTCTTGATTAATCTTGAGCCTTACAGTGTTCCTCAATTACGCTTAAATTTCAACGATCTTCAGCCTTAATATTCTTATAAACTTTATAATCATAAATATTGCCATCAGATGTTCATATTATATTTATTGCGGGCGCAAAAAGTTATGGACATGCCCTTAATTACTGAGCTTTTAATATTTTCATATTCCCTATTTATACCTTCTTTTTTCCTCATAGTAGCTACTTATGTCTATAAGTCTTAATGAAGTTTGAGCCTTGCACTTTTCTTAAATTATTCTTAAATTTCCGCCACTCTGAGCTTTTATTCTTATAAAAAATTAGTATACATGAAAATTTCATGTGATATTTCATGTGATTGAAGTTAGCAAAGTATTCATGTCATCTTGCTGTGTCCAAAAAACGTGGTGTCAAGTCAGTTCCAAGAACTCAAAATGCGCGCTAATAGGAGGTGAAACTGCTTACTCTAGGTAAACGCGCAAAGTACAATTCGCTGTGAAATAACAAATAACCTTAGCATCTCTTGAAACTTCAAGCTTGCTCAGCGGTTGTTTAAATCCTTTTCCAACCTGCCAAATAATTCCATCTGTTGGCTGATCCTCAAATGGCCAGCATGTTGTAAGCAGCTCATACCACACGGTTCTAAAAACACGAAAGCTTCATTGGTACTTTTATCCGTGTTTTTCACAATTACACGTAAAGTTTCTTAATTTTTGGCAACGTTCTAGTCCTAAAGTTATTAAAAAGCTTCTTAATTCAATTAACAAGCTTACAGTGGAAACGTAAACAAAGCACTGACGTGGCAAGCTAATAGCATAGTCACAAACAAAATACGTCAGTGCGAGTCAAAATCAAAACCAATGCCATGTTCACATTGGGGCCGTCCTTAATGTGCAATTTGTCTAACATCTCCAGCTCTCTTCGTTATAAAAATGTCTTAAATTCTAAGGAGTCTGGTACTAGATTGATTAGAAACCAGATTTTGTTTTAAAAACGTGTATGCGACAAAAATAGACAAATTCATTTACCATGGCCTAAATAGGGTGAATTTTAAATAAATTAACATCTCCTACTACCTCTGAGACACTCCTCAACAAGAGCAATAACAAAGATTTCGCATACACTATAGGCTATGGGTTGTATCTTGCATAAACTATAAGGGCTACACAGTATCTTGCATAAACGCGCGATATTGAACGCATTAGAATTCAAGTCAATACACAGGCAACAGATGAAAATTTTCATCACAATTTGGATTCCCCATCATGGTTACTCACCCGAAAGCGTATATATCTGTTTCTTTTGTATACAAATGGACTTCGCTTCCCGGCTGAAGAGGATCTAGCGCCCTCATTATTTCTGGCGCTTGATAGCATAGCCAATTTGCTGTAATCAATAGCCACCCGGGCCTGAGAAAGGAGAAAATTCAAATTATAATTAACTCTAGTACCAAGCACGATCGTTTTTCTTTCTCAAAAACTTTTTCCTACATCACAATAAAATACACAATTCAAAAACAACAATAAACAACAATTTTGAATTCAACATGTTGAGTTAGAGGTGCAAAATATCCACTCTATCGAGCAACCTCTGACCCAGACATAGCTATTTTAACGCGTGGATTTAACAACAGTAAATTGCATCGAAGTTTCCATGATTAATAAGCAGGAAAAGGTTAAAAATCCTTATATCTTACCGCTCTAGAGGTGATCTTGTATCTGCGACATTAAGTAGGCCAAAATCGGTTATGACAATACGATGCTTCTCAACAAAAATATTCTTTGAATTCAAATCTTTATGGACAATGCCACGTGCATGCAAATACCCCATGCCCTAAAAGAGAGAAAATTTGAATGGCAAAACTACTTCTGTAAGCACAAATGACATAGCCAAATATAGGAACCAGGGCTACCAAAATAATCATTTTTTCAATTCAATTCATAAGCTTTATACAAAAAACAGCCCTTCCGCAATGTTTGTAACAAACAAAATTACGTACTAAGTTATTTATACAAAAATGAGCTATTCAACATAATAAAAAGAACTAGAAGCAGTTCGATGTAGTACGGGTATAATAAACTCGTCCAAAACAAAGCATTCAATTATCTTACACGCATTTTTTATGAGAAACAGCTTATAAGAAACGGTAGGCTCAATTTCTCGAAATTTAGGAAACAACCCTACCCAAATTGAAAAAAACTAAGAAACTTTAGTAATTTGCAGTTCTAATTTTTCGAGTTGACAATCGAAAAAGTCTTGAAATTGAACACCATTGTATATTAGAACACTACAACAGACATTAATTCTCAGTAAATTGCACACTCAAGAAGTTCCCATTTAAAAATTTGTCTTGACTTCAACTTGACATTGATGAAGTTCGATGAGCCTGAATGTTTACAGATCTCAACAGAGTTGGTAATTTTGTTACAAAAGCTTCCCTCCTTGTCGTGAAATTGCCCCTTTCGTCATGTAAGTTCTCCTTTTCATCGAGATAGTGTCCCCTTTTGTCATGATAATGCCCCCTTTTTATCGTGCTCTGAATGTGAGTGAACTATTTACTTCACCTTCGAGCTTAAAAAAGTCATTACCTAAAAAAATTAACAAACATGTAAGAACTTTTTGTATTCAAATGGCAAGAAAATTTAACAAACTGTCTACCAGCATCGAACCTTAGTTTCTTATAAAAAAATACGTGTACTCTTGATAACCTTGGTGATAGAGCAAAAATAGCTTGAATACTTTTATTTAACATGTTTTTATAAGTATATAAAAAATACCTGAGCAACTTGTGCAATAATGGCAATAATTCTGTTAGTGTCAAATGTATTATTTTGTTCATGTACATGCTGGTGCAGAGTAAGGCCTTTGCAAAGACTGCAAGAGAAATATGATGATTCACTTTCAACTTTGTGTTAGGAAAATCGTTCTACTATTTTACCTACATTACTGAAAAAAATTAATAATTAATTCTCCCCTGATCATTCAACATGCACTCTTTTTAAAATAATACCTAATTTTTGGCTGAGCTTCAATATTCTCAAACTTTTTTCACTTTGAACCTATGATTATTTCTAAATTATGCCTAAGTACCAAAAGTGTAACTTGGCCTGAAAATCAAAGGAATATAGCCAAATCTGTGCTGATTTCTAAATTCATCATAGAACAAAACAAGGTCGAGAGCCATAGATATCACTTCGATAACAAAAAAGTTATCTAGAAGCAGTATCGTAACTTAAATATGCAAAAATTCTCAAGTCTTGATGAAGCTTTAGGCTTGTATTATTCGTAAATTATTCTTAAATTTCAACGATTTTGAGCAATAGAGACTTTACTCTTATAAAAAGTATACAACTGAAGGATATGGGCAAAACAAGAAAATGATGGACTATAACAATATCAGAGGGGTCAGTCCAGAGTCCACAAAAAAGTCGAACCTTCCTCTGGTAGTAACTTCTTTATGTATAACCTTCCTCATTATACAGCATCGATGTGAGGTGTCCCATATTGTCCCTATATTTCCCTCATGCCAAATCACCTGATTTACATGCATCAGAATTTTCCTCAAGCGAGATTTTTTTGTACAATTACTGACCCTCCCTCAATTTAAGAAATCTTTCTCCGGCTCACAACTGTGGAGCCGTGACTTTTCTCTGGACTCTGGGTCTGTTAAGATAAAGGTTGCCCTGCTGTTGCTGACAAAACACATTCGAATGATAGAAAGATGTATGGGATGCAGAAAAGTAAGACAGAAAAGAAGTACAGTGGAGTGAGAATTAACTTAAAACAAGTTTATGGCTTTATGATGTTGACAGGCCAAGCAGAATATATTTTTATCTGCATTTAATAAGTTATTTTTGCTTTCAACGCAATTTTTCCTAAATAATATCAAAATGAAAGTCAATAAGAGGATTCATTTCAAAATGAGAAGAGGAACATGGGGTGTGGACATTCTAGACAATGAGAAATCGGAAATGAAAAAAGAAACGAGAAGATAGGAATTAGGCTACTTTTGGAAGAATTGATAACAATTTACGAAAAGATAAAGGCAATACAGCATACCTTGTGACAATAGCCAATGTCGGTGGATACATACATGCACCCATGAACAGAATAAGATTCTCGTGTCTGGTTTTACGAAACGTCTGCACCTAAGAAAAAGTGAGTGCTTCTATGACAAGATGGGCCATGAAATGAATTACTGCTGCCAATGCATTTGAAAGACTGAAAAATAGCCGTGTATATCTATATGGCAACACGATAATGCCGCTGTGCAGCTCAGCCCAGGCTTTTCACAACAAGAAATATTGTATAAACTGCTATCACTTTTTGATTTTAAAGCAAATGAACAACCTCTCTCACATTTCCTTTATGATAAAGGACAATAAAATTATTATTTTGAAATGCTTTTCATAAACCTATATGTACAATTAAAGTCTTGCCCCCTTTGAGAATAACTTTCTAGGCGTACAAAAATGAGAAATTGCTATTTCAGCATACTGTTGAGGCCTGAAGGGGCGCAAGTTTAAGGTCTGAGGGGGAGCCATTTTTCTTTATAATGGAAGTGCCCCCTTAGAGAATACTCTCCCAGCACACTACTGGCATACAAGCTAGAAGCTAAGGCATTATCAAGTCACAATGCCAAAATGACAAAGGAAACTAAATCAAAACATTCTAATCTAGATATACTGCATGACAATTTTCTATCACCAAATTCTCCACGAACATAAAATGCTCCTCATGTTCACCCTATATAACGGGTCACCAACCTCTGGCCCCACTACAACTTCATCCAGCCCCACTGCTTACAGAAAGAGTGTATATATTTCTAAAATACAATGCAGCTTTAACAAAGAGTTGGTGTTAGTTTCGCAACATGAAATTGTTCTATTCTGCCAATCTCACTTCTCTCATAACAGCCCCTAAGCTGAAGAGCAAACAGGTCCTTTATTGATAGCAGCAAATTCATTCTTCTGAACAAGCTAACCTGCATAAATGGTACTATTTCTACCATGATTAGCCACCCACTGTCAACAGACAGCTGAGTATTCAAAAACTAAAGGACTTACTTTGTATTTAAAAGCGGATTTCTCCTTCTCACTTGGGTTTTCAACGTGCAAGATTTTAACTGCAACTTCACCATGCCATCGGGCTCTAGAAAGAAGAACCATAGAATAAAGACATATGTCAACATTGTCCTTGCATTCATCCAGGTTTTAACTCATTACCAATAACAGCATCTACATATCTTTTTATAAGAAACAAACTCTCTGGCTTCAGCCTGGATGTTTCTTAATATTTCGCCTAATCCAACCGTAAATGTTTCTTGAATATTTCCTACATTTAATGACTTCCAATGACAACAAAAACCCAGGTTAGGCAATTGGGATGCAAGAAAAAGGATGCTCAGGTTCTGTGAGGCATGTAATGGATGTTCATTCTATTTTCTTGCTAGTTTGATAAAAAATTTACTAGTAAAAACAGTTTGTTCAAGTTATTGCTTGAAACTCAACCTGCCTGTATCTTAATTGTTTCTTAATTTTTGCCTAATTCCAGCCTCATGCTTCTTATAGACATTTATAAGAAACTATAAGCCCCCATAAAACATCTATAAAACAAGTCGTCTACTAGGAGACTTTTGCTCTCTTACAATCACATGACTCAACGATATAATTCATATATTTAAAACAAACACTGACAATC
Source organism: Cassiopea andromeda (assembly GCA_018155075.1). Classification (NCBI taxonomy): domain Eukaryota; kingdom Metazoa; phylum Cnidaria; class Scyphozoa; order Rhizostomeae; family Cassiopeidae; genus Cassiopea; species Cassiopea andromeda. The sequence goes on from WIPJ01067800.1 coordinate 55,340, forward strand.
TATAGTCACATATTTATCTATTAATCTTCAATTTCATACTTGTGAACTCTTCCCATTCGTCCTTTTCCAATTAGTTCTTTCAACTCAATATCATCGAAAGGTATGACCCATTCAGACATCAAACTTCCACGTTCCTAAAAAGAGGCAAGAAAGCATGAGACGACGAATAAAGGCCAGTTTTCACTTTAAACGAACGCATCCAATTCGACAGAAGCGGCCTGAGGTTGGTGCATGCGTAGAAGGTTCAGATGTGGATTCCCCTCGGCTATCCTCGACCGAATCGGCTAACTGAGAAGTTCAAATTGTTTAAACTTTTCCATCGGTCGATAAACCCCTTCTACGCATGCATCAACCTCGGGCCGCCTCGACCGAATCGGTGGATTCGATCAAGTGGAAATTGGCCTTAAATAGAAAAATATGGCATTGGTCAAGAAGCAGAAAAATTCCTAAAGACTAGGAATGCAACGAAGAAAATGCGAAAGGTGAAGGTGAAAGGTGAAGAGGCAAAAGAAGGACAGCCCATTTCACTTTCAACATAATTCGCAGGATTCGTGCCTAGCTTTCAATTTTACCGCCGTCTCAGAGCAAAACCACACAACTGATCCCAAAACGTTTAACGCTTTGGGCTGGAATCACTGTCTTTTAGGGGGAGTTCCCCCCGAATACCCTAGATGACAGAATCAAAAATTAACCAACTCTTCTGGCATTCAAGAATAAAATAAAATTGGTCTGGAAAAGAATGCACCTGCAGGAGCTGCCGCTAACTTGTTATCTTAGTATATGACACTTTGCATAAAGTTAATTGGTTTTGTGTTGTAAATAGTTGGTTTAAATTAGTATTAAGTTACTATTGTAAATACTAACTATAAATGTGGACCTATGAATAACATTCGCTGAGCGCCATTTTGGCACTGTTAGCAAGCAAGAAGCACCACAGTTGAAGGTTATACCTGCCTAATGACACCCCCTCCTTCTCAGTAGATATGGATAATGCAAGTGTGGCGCTATAGATACAAAAATTTTGAGCTCGGGGAAAAGACTCTCAGTTAGCATTATCCAAAAGTTTGTGATGTAACTCATGTTCTATTTTCTTTCTTTTTTGAAAGCACTTGCTGTACGCCACCGCGCGCCACTAGCTGCGGAGGCCCGCTTTAAAGTCTGCTAAGTTTTGTATACACCCATCTCCGCACCAAAAACAGCCAGGATATTCGTACAAAGCTGACGATCTTTTCAGCCATCAAAAATTGGCTTGAGAGTATGTCCTATTGCTAAAAGCTTTGGAGTATATGATATCGCAGTTTTGCTTTTAAAGGTAATTTTTGTACTTTTATTTCAACTATGTTTTTCTCTTAAATATGTTTGTATTTTAGTTGGAGGGGCCCTTAAAAACCAGCATTTTTTGCTGAAGGGCTTCTCTCCTTAAACAATTTCTAAATGCAGATCAAATGAAATGAACCGATATGTGCACTGCATTCATATGGATTCTTTAAACAAATACTAATTAACAGCACACATAAAGTCTTCCATAGTAATTTTTGCGCTTCTACTCTCTGCTACCATCTGCTGGGATGAATACTGTGGTCGTCGAAACATCCACAATGAATTCTAGGAAATACCGCTACTTCCTGCATGAAAAGTGTACTGCATACTTCCTTCATAAATACTGAATAGCTAGACATATATACAGCATCCCATTCACCCAATAAGAGATTTGAAGCGTTTAAAGTTACTTAGGGTTTTTTTCGTTTGAAATCGAAAGATTCAAGGCTTGATTCTATATGTTATAGGTCATAAGTTACAGGATTATGATTATCTTTCACGTGCAGAGAACATATTTTGTGACACCGTACTGAATTCACGCTTTTCGAGTTACACGCTTTATTTTATAAGAAACCTACAGCTAGACGACCGAAATATTTAAGGAACTTATATTACTAACGGACAGAAAGTTTAGGAAATTTTCAATTTTAATACTTTTTATAACTGCAAATAATCAAGAATTACGAAACCGATTCTATTCATTTACAGCAAAAATTCGCATAGATATATTTAGAAACTTCTGCCCTTCCATATTTGTGCTTTTATTCTTTATGTCTAGCAAAAATTTAAGGTAAAATTCCGAATTTTGATGTTTCCTCGTATCTGTGCCATTTTTATGTCACTATATGTGCGGTGGAAATTAAGGAACTATTAAGGAACTTCTATTACTAGGATCTGACAAATAGCAGTCCAAAAATAAGGAACTTTTAGAACTAGACCTTGAGCTAGGTTTCTTATAAAAATAGTGTGTACTTTGTTTGATAATGATTTAGGGGGAAGGGGGTTTGCATCAAGGCGTCATGGTTGAAATGCTGAGAAAGCCGAAAGGGCCAAAAGGTAAGAAGGGGAAGAACTAAAGAAACAAATACGCACAGGACTCATCAGACTAGTGAAAAGATGCAGGTTATAGAGCAGTAAATATTAATCTTTCTGTTGGAGCAGAACCCCAAGGAAACATCCCAGTGGCTCGAGGATCCAATATTCGCATGTCTACACAGGAGAATCGTAAATTACTGTCGACCATAGCTTCTGTGTAACTTCTGGCGGAACCCCTGGAATGAACTGGTGGAGCCCTGGGGTTTTGCAGAACCCTAGTTGAAAACTACAGCTATAAAGGAAAGATCCTATGAGCATTTGACTTATATGACAACCTTTATCTCTAAAGTCCTCTGAATGAGTCGCACAGTTCATTAACTTGGCTACTCAAAGAAAGATAACAGTTATATAGGAAGCAAAATACTGTATACTAAGCTAGTAAATCTTCTAGACGCCTATCAGATGCTTGGACTTTTGCAAAATTTTAAATGGAAGCTCAAATAGAATTTTACTGCTGTAGACAAAGCAACAGTGGAATTCAAACTGCTATATAACTTTATGATTTTACAAGACACACGCTTCAATTATCGTTAGAAACACAGCCTCAAAATATGTGTTTAACTCCATCAAAGAACATATAGCTTAAACATAATGTTATTCACTGCTAACTCAATCAATTTTTCACAAAATCATAACTGATTTTAATTTAGTAGAAACATCTTGCAGAACAAGAAACTCTATGCAACCTTGAAACAGATAGAGAGTCAATTCAGCTGAATAAAATCGCCTTCAAAACTAAATCAAAACAAAAAACTTTGGATAAATTTGCTTTGCTCCTAAGCCTTCCTAATATTATAAGCATCTTCTCATTAAATCGTTAACTGAACTTTACTGAAGAATGATGCCTTACAACTATTTTCTGGATAAATTTGCTTTACTTCTAAATATTGCTGAAATTAAAAGCAACTTCTCGTTAAATCGTTAACAAAATTCTACTGAAGACTGGTGCCTTACAACTATTTTAGATTGGTTACGTCATACTTACGTGCATATTCATAAGCATGTCCAACTTCTCTTCCTTCGACAAAGGTGTATCCTGTTGACACGTTTGAGTGTTATAAAGCAATTATTGGTTAAAGATCAGTTAATACTCGTAAATGGCTATTTAGAGATAAATCTTAATTTATATAATGGAAAAAATTTAACTATGAATGGTAAGTTATAATATAATGGTCAGAAATTATTACATAGCAGGGAGTTTGTTTTACGGGACGGGGTTACAAAATGAAAGGCAATTTCTTATGATGATCAGAGTTTACTACATAAATAGTCGCTTATTTAATGGTGAGTTCATTAAAATAAAAATTGCACTTTTAAGTAGAGACATCAGCATATTACTAACGAAAATACACGTTGTTTTTAATAAGAAAAGCGTTACTTTGCCTGAGCCTCAATTTTCTTAACTTTTCCCGAAATTGAGCCTGAGATTTTCTTACATTTCTCTTAACTTTTACTGAAATAAACTGGTTAAATTTCCTTACGCTTTCGTTATTAATATTGCATACTTGAATTTGAATTCCATCTTTAACATTTTCAAAGCAAAAACGACGACATATTGATTTTTGGCCGATAAAAACACTAAATTTTGGAAATTGAGCCTCGTGATTTTCTTAAGATTTTCTTTAGATTTTGACCATTTGAGCCTCATTTTCTTACAGACTTTTTTCTTATAAAAAAACGTGTATTACACATCATCAAATGCAATAAGGATTAATGAGATGATTAATAAATTAAAACCTGGATTATCAAAATTGATGATTAAGGTACTTCAAATGAAATATGAAATTTACGAGCATGTTAGTAAAAAACATCATAATTAATTTGCTTTTATTAAAATTGTGGTTTCTACTAGAATTTAACGTACTATACACATTTACTATACGAGTATCTAATTAAGGAGTAATCTTGCCTGAAAATCAAAAGAAAACATTCATATTATCGTGGATGTCCCACTTTATCATAAAAAACAAGAATAGAAAAACATCTGGTAGCTGCGGCATAAAACTTAACTTAAAAGCAGTTAAACCAGGGGCCGGGAACCGTCTTGGCTGAAAGAGCCATTAAATTCTCATAACATGGAGCCCTCAAATCGTCTGCTTTGACAGTGACTTGGTTCGCTGTTTTGCAAAACTATACTTTGAAATGTCGGCTACGATTTGCCAGAGAGCCAGATGCAGTCTTGAAAAGAGCCATATCTGGCTCTCAAGCCACCAGTGCTTCCGAGAAGGGGGCGGAGGGGGCAAATTGCCCCAGGGCCACAAGCTCCAAGGGGCCTCATAACACCCATTGCTTCAAGGTCTGGGGGCGCCTCATAAAGTAAACCAGCAGTAACTTTCCAAGGTTAAGTTCTAGACCCTGAAAATTTTCTGCTCGCTTCGCTTGCAGGGGACCTCGCCTTTCTCTTTTGCCCGGGGGCCTCAGAATTCTCTCGGCGGCCCTGCGAGCCACACGTTCCCGGCCGCTGAGTAAACGCACGCTTGTTTTGCTTTTTAAAGGAAAACTGAAACATCTAAGTCTTGATGAATCTGAGGCCCTGCACTACATTTTGATTTCAGCGAATTTGTACCTTTGGAATCCCAAAAGAATGAGTGTATGTAGCTTTGCAAGATTTTCATTTTTTTGATATAGGACACAATGAATGAAATATTTAAATTAGTCATTACTGTACTATTATGGCCTAAATGAACTTTGTCAAGGGCCAGGTACACGTTAGATATCACGTGCAGTTTGATTCAATAACGAGCAATTTTTGCATACTAAGGGGTTCAAAAACCTTTTGAATAAAAGCAATTTTGTTTTTTCTGGATACATTCAAATATGGAAAAGCTGCTTACTATCGGATCAGATTACGGCTAAATATCTAGCGTGTAACAGGCCTTCTATATTGTCATTCCTCCAAAAGGCAGCTGTAGCCCATGGATTTAGCAAACCATTGCATAATTGCACAAAAGGCATTGCCTGCAGACAAAACCTTGTCGCATTGAAAGATTTAAGCTATACATGGCTAAATTATTTAGAAACAAATAAAATCAAGAGCGCTTTTAATAATTCAATACATAACTTACTGGATTTCATATAGCCAAATTAAGTCGATGTATTAAATTAATTTCAAAAATGAGTTTCATTGGATGTGTTTATCGTTTTGAGTTCATTGACTGTGTGCAATATATTCTTGAATGCTTTCGTTTAATTGTTTGACTAATCATTGATTGAATGATTAATTAGCCGATTCATTCAAGAGACCTAACAGTCTAGCTGACTTAACACCCAGCTACCACAATTTATCAAGCAAAGATCAATTTAACTGTCACTCCAAAATCCTGGCTTCATGGATTCGATTGAGACCTTCAATCTACCTCTGTTTTTCTCCAGTATATACTGGTGTCTCACAAGGCTTTGCTGACACTGGAGGATTTTGAGACCGAATGCAACTCCTGTCGATACCACTAGGGCGGTGCTCCTAAATTTTCTCTCCATGTTCTCGATGAAGTACAGCCAAAAGCAACCCTTCTCATCAACAATCCAAACCTCATCATATCTCTGCAGTCTCTTTCCCATCGTCGTCTGGTAGCAGATCCTTCCATTTTTATCGCCATTTTCAAAGGCATTGCTCTCTGGAGATCAAGAAAATATTCCTGATCCAGTGAGAAGTGTTCCAACAACCAGAAGCTCTAACCAATCACACCCTTTCCAAGCTATACTACCTACTACACGAACTCTAGCTCACAAAACACCTTTCATTCCAAGCACTTCTCAACTATGGAACACATTGCCTTCCACTACCTTCCCCAAATCCTACAACTTGTCCTGTTGCAAATTAACCAAGTCATTCTGCATGGACAAAGGAACTACGGGGCACATAGGGCAAGTGCCCCCTCTTGCTTTTCACAAATTTCTTGGAAAGTGCCCCATTTCAGCTTATAGAGTTGCCCCTATTGAGAAGGTGACCATGCATACATGTACCCCCAGGATGCCGAGAGGGGAGGCAAATTGTCCCAGGGCCACAAGTTCTAAGGGGCCTCACAACACCCAATGCTGCAAGGTCTGGGGGCCTCATACAGTAAACCAGGAGTAATTTTCCAAAGTTAGTTTCTCGGCGGCCCTGTCCCCCCCCCAGCTTTCTGGATGCTTTCTGTGTCACTGTACTTATGGCTCTAAGTTAATTTCATTGCCGACTAGAACTGACCGATGTAGCTGATTCAATTTTATAAAACATCTTATTCTTCACTTGTAATGTTGAAGAGCAGGGGTCGGGAAGATTTTTGGATGAGAGAGTCATAAAAGCCTCATATTAAAAAGTACTTCCATATGAGCCATATAACTGGATATTGGTATCACATAGGAGCTAAATTTGTGGCCTGGTCACTGCTCTGTTGAGGTATATGCCACCTGAAGACGACACTAGTGGAAAAATGCCTCCTAAAATTCGTCTGCGTGCCAGAGAGCCAGATGTAATCTTGAAAAGGGTCATATCTGTCTCACGAGCCATAGGTTTTCGATTGCTGTTGTAGAGCAATATATTGTCACTATACAGCACACTCCATAACATCGCATTAGTAAGTAGAAATACCTACAGATTACATCATAGTAAGACTCGTTCTCTGCTTTGGACGTAATAACTGCATGCCACTCCGGTATCACTGCAGTTTCTTCGATAGCAGCACAATGAAAAACTCACTACTAGAAATGAGATCGAGCAACAGTCTAATAACACTTTGATACACACATACATAGTCCATGCCCGGTGACAAGTGCGATCAAAATTGCGCGTGTCCACACAAGTGCAAAATCCCCAGCACGACCGAAAAATCTATGTTAGCCGTGCAATCGCATATGTCAAATAAGAACTTTGCTGTCACAACTGCAACACAGGTGACAGTCATCGTTTACTTTCATAACTTTGTTTTAACCTATTTCATCCTAACTGAGACATTTGAAATGGTTCAGCAACAAGAACGTTTATATTTCCGAAACACAAATCTTGGATCGCACGTGCAATTGCAAATAATTCAGAACAATTGCTCGTGCAGACAAGGGTGCACGTGCGACTTGACGCTCTTATACCGATTTCTTCCGGGCATGAACTGCTTACAGTTGCATCGCAGAGTTTCCCTAGTCTTCATTGGTAATGACTACAGGAAAAATATATACACATTGCATCGAAGCAGAAAAAAATGTGGACATGTATAGTCCGAATATAAGAGAAACAGTGGAGCGCTTTTATACTTCCTGTGGAAGGAAAGACTTGTGAGAGGGTTGCTAATTATTGCAATGAAATCTCACATAATTGAAAGATATTCCAAGTCGAAAGAAAGCAAAGTAATTCAATGCAGTGCCAACTTACTCCTCTGTTTCTCAAACGAGGCGGAATGACATCTGAAATTTGAGTATCCAAATTGTCAACAGCAAAGTCATCTGTTTCAGAGATGGTCTAATAGAAAAATGAGGAATATAAAGAAAAATGTAAGTTGAGTTCGTCACTACCAATAGTTTGCTGGTAATGTTCTCCAGGCAGATGGCACTAGCATTGCCAAAGCTACATCGCAAAGAAGCCCTTATAAATCATAGGCAAATGTTATCATAAAGCTTGTGTCGCTTCAATGTCATCATGACTTACGTATGGTGGAATTCAGTACTAGAACGGAATTAAACACCTCTAGATGAGATATCAGATATGTTGATGATCAAGTAATTTCTAGCTTGACTCTGATCTCTACGTCAGTGGTTCTCAATTATTAGAGAGAGTTTATGATTTACTACGCAGCTCACTCCGATGACATATGGAGGCCTGAAACTAGCGCGGTATAGGGGATATCCTATTTCTTGCGTGGTCACTTGCCTTTTCACTACCCAGCTTCGGCCATATCAACGTACTCATCACTACGCAACTATAAATCAGATTTTTACCATTTTTCTTGTCGTTAGTACTGAATTCTGACTACCTAACAGGAAGGAAATTTGCATTTGACATTAGAAGAGTTACAAAATAAAGAGATTGTTTGCAGGTTTACTTGAGAAGATGAGAGAAGCAAGCGCTTTCGAAGTCTTGAGAAAGACTCAATTGTATGTAGCTAAATATCGAAAAGTTAATTATTTTACTTTCATTACTGAAGAAATTCAGGAAGTGCCATATTTAAATAATGAACAATTTATTTTACTTGAAGAAAACGTCCCTAAACTCGAAGGAACATGGGTACTGACCTTCTTAATACAGTGGTGATTATTGACACAATTAGTTCATTGAAGTTAAGAGACATTATGAAGCAGTTAAGAAATTTGGTATTTGACTATGTGAATCTCTTCTATTCTATAGTAACTTCAGGAATCAACATTGATTTCTTTTAAATTGAGCATGGCAAGGTTGATGCAAAAAAGTCTTTCTTAAATACTTTAAGATTAGATAAGTGGATAGATAATAATTCTGCTAATTTTGTGCAGGACTTTTATTAATTCCATGTTTCATTAGCCACCATGCAAATAAAGGGTTTTTGCATTTTGATATGACCCATATTGCCTATTTTTCTGAACTATCATACTGTGTTCCTTTGCATAGAACATAAATGGTAGGGGCTGAAAAACATGACGTTCTACTTTGCAGAGAGATTTTAGTGATTGAACCTTACAGATTTAGGACAGGAACTAGAGAAAAGGGGCAAGCATGGGATGAAATTGCCAAGAACCTAAATTGCATTGATAACCACTGCCCTAAGTGTATCATCTAGGGTTGATGACCACTGCTCTAAGT
>WIPJ01067800.1:67641-84558 GCA_018155075.1 Cassiopea andromeda
TGCATTATCTAGGGTTGATAACCACTGCCCTAAGTGTATCATCTAGGGTTGATAACCACTGCTCTAAGTGCATTATCTAGGGTTGATAACCACCGCTGTAAGTGTACTATCTAGTTGAGGAAGTTTCAAGTAACCAAAAAGCAAAACGCCACAACAAAGAAATGACAAGTGTTAACAAAAATAAACTATTACTGAAAGATAGATTTCTCTCGCGTGACAGAAACTTGGTCTTTAACAATTTGGTAATTGAACTGCCCTCCCTTTGCACTTACTGATAAAAATTGTACTTTTAGACTAAGAAAATTTTACAAACCGATTCTGAGCTCTTTGTACCACTGCTAGATTTAGAAACAGAACTTCCTTGCGTCTGTACTATGGTGTCCGTTGACATATTGCTAAATAAATGAGAAAGAGATTTCAGTGACAACAGATATTTCCTGAGAGCCTCTATCTGGTTTTGCAATGAAATAGCACTTCGCTTCAGTCACCTTAGAGATAGCAACTAGCCACTCGATTGGACAATAGTGAAATTTGCCAAAGTACATTCGTTACGTCATATTTCCATGCCCGGAAGTATCTTACTTGAAACATTTAATTTGATAAAAATTCAAGTAGGTTAATCCTGGATAAAGGTCTATAGGCAGACAATCTGCATCTATAAGGCCTCTTTTACACTACTACGGATCACTTTTGGCAATCATATATAATCCAAAACACTTTTGATACTTCTGCAAAAAGGATCAAAGATGCTACGTTAAACAGTATTAGTTTTACTACGGATTGCTAGAAGTAATGTAGGCGGAATGCCAATCTGTATCAATTGTGGTACGAATCAGCATGTGATCCGTAGCAATGTAAATGGGGTCTAAGCTACATGAAAGGTAATATCCTCCTCACGCCTTGTGTGTAAATCTCGATCTCCGAACAATCTTTGTCGTAGATTGTCCAAATAAAGCAGTGCCAATACTATGATTACGTTTAAGGGTATAGAGCAAACTATCTTCGTCTGCAACTGAGCGGGAAAAACATGGACCGAGTTCTTTCACAGAATGATAAAGAAACTAAAAAAATTCCAAAATACCTTCTCATTGTTCCTGTTAAAGTGCTCGTCTCTGTTTCCGTTGTGCTATTAATCAATTCATTAACTGGATTGTCATCCCCTGTAAAGTACAAAGTAATTTTGCTTAAACTTTCAAAGGGCAATGCAGAAATTCCATAATATTTTAGGTGGAAACTGACATAAGGTCACCTGAACGTCTAAACTTAAGCAATGAAGAATTATAGGATACTTTAGGAGGTGGAAACTGGCATAAGATTACCTGAATGACTTGTATGAACTGAGTTCTAAAGAAAGACTTCCTATAAATCTACATAATACAAGAAACAATTCTACTTGTATACAATTTCTTCAAATAGCTGGTGCCATACTACTTTTCAGGAAAGGCTGACAGAACTACTATGCCTCAAAAACATATACATTTCAAAAGCTGCTAAACATCAACCATTGATGGATACTTGGAGGGGCGAGAGCGAGGGTAGTACTTGCCCCCCAAATCTTAGGCTTGAAGAACTATGACAATGCTGCATAAATAATGCTTCATATGTACCAAGAATCGACAAAATTCAAGAAATCTTTGCTCTCATTCCCCAATAAATGCCACGAAGTCCACCTCTGACAGCAACCCCCCTCCCAACACGAGCCACAAGAAGAGAATGGAACTAGGCAGCTCTATACTCTAACTAGCCATAATACCCAGAAACAACGGTAAGCGATGATTGTTACACAAGCGTTTACCAAGTAGCCAAAAAATTTCCGATGACTAATAGCACACAATCAAGGATGTTGAGCCCCCATACATTCTAGTTAAACATAATCCAGCCTGCAAGCAATAACCCGGCTTGGGCTAACGATATCCTACATCAAAAAGCTACAAGGAAACTGCAGACAACTCTTAAGCCTAACCTGGAAAAATGAAATGTTCATCTGTAGCTATTGGTGTCATGTAGTAGGGAACATTGTGTTTATTAACAGCATCATTGGGAGAATCAGCAACAGCAGGAGATGAGGGATCAGATGACGCTGATGATGTTGTTGAGCATGAGTCACCAGACTGTGACATAGTGCTGTTTGCATAGTAATTCTCGCTGCAAATCCTGCTCCTCTGGTCGATTGCATGAGCTGCCAGATCACCGTGGCTACGATTCGCCGTTAAGCGTTTAGGCCTGTCTTTATCAACTTGCAACATGCTAGATGGATCTGAGACAGTTCTCTTCATGTTTGGCAATGTGTAGAATTTAAATGCTGTAACATAAAAGAATATAAAATATTATATGAAAAGACGATAAAGATATTTATTTACAACTGCTCTAAAGTTGTCGATGAAAATATACAAGAACAAATAGCTAGCAAGCTGTTGACGCCAACATAATAAATTAAAATCATCATACATTTGTCAACCTGAGTTGCAAGAATCCGCTCAACTTTTCAACGATATCAATGTCAGATAATAAAGACCATCAAACTGTTGAGAGCTATGTAACAAACCTGATAACTACCGTAAACCCTTGAACTAGCCACCCCGGGGCCTTATTTATTTCTTTTTGCAAGGGGGCTTATTCAACGGAGGCTCAAAAACTTTTCCTGGTAGTTGGTCGTATTCTATTTGAAATTGTTCTGGCAATAAGCTATTTTTGATGCTACAAAAACAAGCACTAGGATGCTTTCTAACAGACATACGACATTTCGTAGAGCAATGGCTGCTTTTTCTTTCGCAACTCTATAACGCACTAATAAAGTTTGAAGTAGCTACAGTCACATGCTTTGGTGGGGGCTGATTCAAGGGGGCATATTAATAATTTGAGGGTCTAGGGTAGGGTTCATTCGAGGGGGGTCAGCATAATACCTTAATGCGAACAAGGAACAAAAAATTTATTTCATTGTCGAATCAAAACGCATCTATTAGTTCTACAAACAAAACTAGATGTTGCTGATATTCACAAGAACTGCTACTCAAAATCTTGATGGGATATAACTGATTTTGACTCTCTTATACTAACTCAAAGCACCGTTTGCACATTTCTTAATGCAGCACTTTCGAAATAAACAAGTTTAATATAGGAGTGAAAAAGTGAAAGCAATGCCGTGCTCCCCTTGCAGTCAATAATGGGGCTTTCCAGAAGAAGAATATATGTTGAAAGGAAATGATAGAAACGACAAATGAAATTAAGGCCCCATTCACTCTATATCGGATTCATCATGTACCATATTCTTGACCCAATCCTATATCAAAATGTTACATTATTCGCACTACTCCATTCCGCTTCATTTACGTCACTAAGCCTTTTGTTTAGAGGAACTTGTCATGGCAACTGTCTCTGCTTGAAAATTGATTGAAGCTCGAAAACAAAGCTGACTGCAGCTCAGAGAGAGCTTACGGAGCGACCATGTATTGGATTATGCATTCACACTAGGTCAAAAGTGATCCGACATCGAAAGTAATCCGATACCTACCACTTTCACAGCGGAGTGATTTCACTCCGCAAAAGCGGTACTGAGCACATAGGATCCACCCGGTATAGTGTGGATGGAAGGCCCATCTGATATAGGAAGTAATCCGATATGTGATGAATCCGGTATAGTGAGACTGGGGCCTAAGAGCTATATGCAATGCCTCTTTAATTGTAAGTTTATAGGAAGTGTTAGCAGAGTCCAGCATTGCACAGCAGTTTTCATCGCAAGCATTCCTGTAAGGACTATAACTTTTTAAATGCTTATAAACATGGGAGTTCCTATCATTAAATAGGTGTTCACGCAATCGAGAGGATAAATGTCGGCTTGCTTCACTGAACTTTGGATGCCTTAAGATTCCACATCATCAAGATATTCACAACTCCTGCGCAAGTCAACTCACCATTGCCATCAGAGCTACGCAGTGTGTCTCTAAATATCTTCTCTAGAGCAGGTGGTAAACCACATGAAGGTGGAGCCTTGCGTGAACACTTTTTGTGACATTTGAATCTTGAAGAAAAATAAAGGCTTTTAAAACCCTCTTTATCATTACTTTAATTACGATAAGATTTCCATCATTTTCATTTATCATTTTTCAATATTTTAACACGTGCACCATTCAGCTATAAATTTGAAAATACATTTTTACAGAAAAAAGGGAAAAATTATACAAGTTGAACATGCTGCCCTACCAAGGGGTCATGTTCTGGTCCTGTAGATTCAAAAGATGCTCTCCAAAAACCATTTTAAAACGAGTAATTATTGCACTATAACAGTAAGAGACACTTAAAGTGAGGGGGCGCTCACCCCCCCCCCCTCCTATAATTTCAGGTCTGAGGAATGCGTCAATGTTTCATAAACAATGCTTCATAGGTACATTGAAAAGGTTTTCACCCCCTCCCCCTGCCCAATAATTCCCAATGTCCACCAATACACTACAGCAGTGTTCCCCAACAATTCTGAAGGCACGGCACATAATCTACATGAGGAAACTCACAACTCGCACTACCACACATAGATTTTAATCATTTTTGGGAGAATGAGGTGAGAAATTACTCTCACAGCACACTAGTAATACGAAGTATGGATTGCATCCAAACTGCAGCGCATGTGACAACTACAGCTACAGTTGGGAGTATAACTAGAACACAGTGTGATCAAGGGCTGCTTTTCAATTAGTGGTGCCGTTCAGTGAGGCTCAGCCCCCCTTGGTGGAAATCAGAGAGTTCTTGGGGGGGCTCAACCTTCCCCCTCAATACGCATACAGTAAGTTGGATGAATTTCGAGCTGAGCAGACTATGACACTTGCCTGCAACTATTTTTGGTTACATTGCAGATACACAACAGGGAAAAACATATTATCACAAATAAGTGGCCCAGCCAGTTCCATTAGCTTAACTGCAGTTAAGTATGGCTTTTCACGGTCAAAAACTGGATGGGCGACCTTCCAGATGAATGATCAAAACAGCTCACTCTGCCGTCCTTTGGAAAGGACGTTAAACTGGGGGTGCCATGCTTGGATGCGGCATGCATAGTAGGCCTAAATTAGCTGAAAAAGCTATATAGAAAAGCCTACTCAAAATAAAGTAAACAACAACAACAACAATAAAAATGAAAAAGCCGGGGTGATCAAGGGCGCCGTTTGCATAATCATAATAATAATAATCATAATGACAATACGAATCTTTATATAGGATTAAAACACTTTAACTTAAAAGCTGTTATCAATGTGCGTCCCGTCCAACGAAAAGCAAAATAAAAATGCTTATTAAAAAGTTAAGCTGAATTTTAAATACAAAGAATGTGTTTAAGTATAGATGATTCGAGCTCAAGCAAATTGTTAATTAAAGCTCTGTTCATAAGCGATGAATGATTCAGTCCTCCTCCGCACTTGAATAGGAAGTTCATTATAGATGGTCGCTCCAATGAAAAGGAAAGATTTTCAAGGGCCCCTCCAACTAAAATACAAACACGCTTTAAAGAAAAAGAAAATAACTGAAAATCTAAATACAAAAATTACCCTTAAAAACAAAATTAAAACTTTTAATACTGTAAGAAAATGAAAATAAACAAGAATTAAAAGAGCAACGTTTATTTGTTACTAAACATGCTGTTCAAATGTGCTCGTACGAATTCGGTTTGATTTTTTGGAATCTTTAGCAAGGATTGATAATTTGTTGTCCACATAGTGTGGTCATTGATATTGCAGTACCCTAGAAAAACGTCACAAATGTCTTTGTCAATACACTTGCGTACAAGTTTGCATGCACGAATTCTATCTGCATTCATCACTGATCGAATTTCAACGCAACCCCCGTCTAGAGGTGGATAAGTGCCAGTTTGCTGTTAATTTGCATAAAATTAATAATGGTAATAATATTTTTTCTTACCCACACTCTTTGCATTTCACACCGACGAACATCAAACGATGACAATATTCACAAGCCAATGAAATCAAAAAAGTCTTCGCTGAAAATATGTGCTTGATTGAATGTCCCATTCCGAAATGAAACAGTCGTGTAGGTGTGCGAGGCGAATGTGATACCGAGGCTACAAGAGATGATGTATTTACTAAAAGCTCAATCGAGGCTTTCCACTATGTGGGTTATTCATTTGGTACGTGCGCTTAAAATGGAGAAAACTTAATCTCCTTCCCTCGTGCATATATTAATGTTTGCTATGCAGCCACCTCTTGCGAAAGTACTTTAACCCTTCTGACCCCCATCTCTAGCGGGAAATCCACTTCCTAAAACTTTACAAAACTTGCATAAATTTCGCCATTACAAGCTCACAATCTTGATCGTTTTCTGGGTGAATAGTGAAATTAGAAGTATCTATAAAAATAAACAACGAATAATGATAGTATGAACTGCTTTATAAGATCAGAGACTTAGGTTTAGAATGAAAGCAGAATAAAATTCAAGGAAAATGACTCAGAATTCTATGAAATGAAAAATCGGATGACCGAAATTGTATGTTATGAATCAACTCATAATTGAAGAATGAAAGAAGACAAGTTTGCTTATTATAACAGCAGTTCCCAAAATTTTCAAAACACTTTACATCGAAATCCCCTGCAACTTAATTTATCATTTCAGGATCCCCTCTTGGGATAAATGTAGATTATTATAAATTCACTCTAAAGGGAAACAAATACCAAAGCTGATAAAAGCTGATAAAACATGGTCCCCGAAGGAAAGTGGATCCCAGCTTTGGAGCCATTGTGGTACCAATGATGTTTCATTCGTAAAACTGATTTACTGTGCTACTTCTTTCAATGTAAATCTATTTTGAGTAGGAAGTCGTTTAGATTTCATATTGAGTGAATCATTCTCCAATACTTACGTGGATTTGACTGGCCATCATTTTCTGTCGAAGTCGATTCGCAACCATTAGTATTGGTCACAATCAAATTCAAGGGCTGGGGCCTAGTCCCTAGTCCTTTGCCTGTGGAATATCCACTTGCACTGGTAGTGCTGCTGCTGGAACTATCCAAGTGCACTCTATGGCCTAAAAGCAAACAGATTTCAAGTAAAACTGGGTAGTAAAATGAAGTAATGTAAGTAAAGAGAATGCCGATTTCATTACATTGTGGTAGTGATTTCAAATTTTAAAGTGACAACAGGGGGCTACTAGGGGAGGGCTAGGGGTGTATAGCCCCCATATCGGAGTGTGCTAGTCCCCATCGGAAGGCGAAGAGCTCTTTCTTGGAGGCTTTTTAAGAGTAACAATAACCTGCTAGCTGTATTTTAGCCCCCTCTTTGGGAGACTCAGCCCCCTCATTGAAAAGCTTCTATCACCACCCCTTTATGACAAATAGAAAGAAAGTACAATTTATAGCCAAGCCGTTGGTAAAATAATAGATTAAGATTCTCAGCAAATATTAGAAGAACCAATTACTTTAACAACAGATTCTAAAACAGCGCAAGATTGCTACATAAAAATCCTGCAATAATGAGAGGGCAGCGTTTATTTCCATGCGGTGAACTAACTCCATTCATCCCGTAAGCAACGGCTACGAATCAACATTTCATTCATTTCATTCTTTTCATTCATCTTCAAAGCCGCCTTGAGAAATTTTCCCACGTGCAAATGCTAATTTCTATGGAAAGCAGGTGACAGCCGGCTTTTTTTGTCACATAAACACTGAACTAAGCTAAATTCTCTAACTACTAACTCCTCAAGCCTAGGGAGAATCTTCTTCAAGCGTCCGTACTCGCCAGTTGTCCACAATCATTAGAAAAGTTAATGCGGCCTTTTTTTGAATAATAACTAATTAGGTTGAAGAATTAGTTGATCCCAGCCAGGTAATGTGGGAACTTCCTTAGGAGGTACAACAATATCCCAGCTCAACTAGGCATGGGGTGAGTAAAAATTCATCCTAAGCTTAAAGCTGCTATCAACAAAACTTGCTGGAATATGAGAAGCTCAAAGCTATTCAACAAAATGACACGCGATTGATTCCAACTTTGAAAGGCAAGCAAATGCATTTGAGGGAAACCTACGGGGCTCAGGAAAATTTCGGAACTTTACTTTCAGTCTCAAATTTGATAAGATTTGACAGGGCAGTTATGATCTACAAAATAATAAACGGTCTCTGCCCCAATAGCCTAAAAGGAAAACTTGTTACTAGATTTACTAGATCCCAAATATCTAAGTATTCAACAAGAAATTGCTGGCACCTAGACATTCCACGACAAAATCTAGAATTCTCCAAAAGGAATTTTTTCTATTGTGGTGCAAAGAAGTGGGACGAAATCCCATTACATGTAAGAATGAGTCCCACGACTACCTCGTTCAAAAAGAAATTAAGAGAATTCCTGCGCCGTTAGCATCATTTCCCAAAGCACAATCCCTGGGAAGACCAGCAATATCTACCAATATAATTTCTAATTCAGTTAAAAATTTTCATTTACTTTTCTTTGTATTCATACTTAATAGCTGAAAGGGATTTTGTGTTTAAGTAAGACAAATGAAAAATGAAAATACCAGAATTCCCTGAATTTTCTCTGACTTTCTAACAACTAGAACAAAAATCCTGAATATTCCAGGATATCCCTGACTTTGGCCAAAATTAATCAATTTTTCGGGTTTTTCAACCCTTTCCTGGTTCTGCATGGGGTCATTCATTTAGTACGCACACACGCATGGGGGAGAGGGGTCGAGCAAAAGCGTACGCCATGCGTACAGGGGGGAAGGGGAGTTGACACATCTAAGTACGTACGCAAAAAAGTCCCATTTTGTATGCATTGTTATATTTTCATATACAAAGTATTTTTATCATACTTTGTTGTCTTTGGTGAGGATTTTCATTACTGTTTTATAAAACATTTGCTATGGCTATTTTCCTGTCTCTCAAATATTTTACTGTCCTTTTTCTTTATGGAATTATTGATTGGGTATTTAAATACATCCCGTTAGAAATTGTAGGGAGGTTAAATTAGTAAGAGTACGTACGGAATGGGGGGGGTCGTAGCAAGCGTACACCTGCGTACGATAGGGGGGAGGGGGTCAACTTTTTGCCATTTTGGTGCGTACATACTATTTGAAGGACCCCTATGAGCACCGTAATAGGATACCATAAGTGGACATTGCTCTCTTAAGTGAATCTATATTATCAGCTAAAACTTCGCTATTCACGGATTTGAGATTGATGATCAAATGTAATCAACTCCTGATCTACTTCAACAGTGGATAATCCCTAATAAGTCTACTTTCAAAACGTATATCCACGTGGAATATGAATATCATCCATTTCACTTCTTGGTGAATTAATACAAATTTACAGAATATAGCACTCGATAACGACCTAAATTCATACAAAAAGATAGTAAATTTTCAGCAAACACTGAGACTATCATCTTGAATCTCGGACTGGCGGAAATGACATTTTGAAATGCGCATGCGACAGTTTAGTTTGCAATCAAAGGTAGTTCCAGTCCTTCTAATGAGGAGGACATGATAGCATAGGAAAAGCATCGTATGAAAACCTTCAAGTACAGTCAAGCAAACAAACATAGTAAAATAGCTAGCTCCTTCAAAGAGGTAGTTCTAGATTTCTACAGTAAACAGTCGTTCTTACCAACATTTGCTTCGTCTGACTTGCTCCTTGGTATAGAGACTTCATTCTTTGTTAACAGGATGGGACTTGGTGGGATAGAACGGCTGCTGTACTTCATAGTACTTGGAAGACTAAGTGACTTGCTTTTCTCAGGAATGTTATCATCATAGAAAGGAAATTCTCGGTCTTCAAAGTCGGACCCTGATTTGTTCCATGATTCCCAAAGGAGATCGTTGGCTTTTTCACCTTTCTTTAAATGATCTTACGAATAAGACAAAAATTCGTGAATTAAGAATTTTGAACTTTTTTGAACTACTATTGAAATGCTGATTTCTCGGTTTTACCTCCGTTTCCCCCCAATTCCTTGAGACTTAGAATTGGGGGAAACGGAGGCAAAATAATAGGAATTTAGTTCTGGCAGAAGCATTTAAGACGGGATGCTCTTCCTGACGTCACCAATAGCCTGCGATGGGCCTTGAACCCAGGACCACTTTGGTCTGAGTCAAGTGCATTACCCCTAGGCCACCGCTGCTAATACATACATTTAATGAGTAAACATTCATATTCTAATGTAGCAAACGCATTCAGCATCTGCTATCACCAATCTTCTGTTTTAAAACTCTGCCAAAACTTATATTGTGCATCAAAAGAAAATAATAAAAGCTCCATCGATATTTTACAACTTTACTTTCATTCATTTCATGTTAAAATTCTTTACGGAGGGGCACCTTCCAGCATAGATACTGGTTTTCAAGCGTCTTTCCATCTAAGATGCAATACTTACAATGATAAAAAGGGTTAAAATTCTAAAGACAAATATTAACAAGATTTAAATCTTTGGTGTAAGAATAAAACAAATGTGAATTAAATGTTCAAAAAAGAAACAAAGAAGTTTACTATTGCTTTTATTGATTAATGGCTCATAAGGACTCTCACATACGCTATAAACCAATAAGGTGCAAACTGCTGTGCAACACTATCCCAATATAGCAAAAGTATCAAGTCTACAAGCTACAGACTTCTTGCAAAGTTTCACCATTTATGGTTCATCAATGCAGCTCATCTAAGAGTGAATGAGGTCAAAATGCTCTTGTCCACCTCCAATATTGCTCAAACTGCCAAAGCAGTAAGCTATGCATTAGCTCAAAAATCCAAACATTCTTAAATATGCAACACATGTCATCAGTCTCCAAAGTAGCACGTCTTTAAGACATTGGAGGTTACTTTTTAATATAATAACCTTGCCATATGTTAATTTTGAGATTCTTGAAAGTGAAAAGTACTTTATTCTCAGAGTTTGAAATTAATGAATAAATCACTTGTTTGTGAATGTGCAACAGTAGTTTATACAAAGTTTCAAAGGTTCAATTTTCTAGCCTCCCCATTTATTCCAACCCCCCCCCCTCAGCTCTTTGGTACCTGAGAATACATGACAATTAGGCATAGCTACCTGAATATGTTTGTAACAATTTCAAAGCAGCAATCAATCTCCTAGAATGACTATATTCGCTTTCAGGCAAGAATTGATCATTTTCTGGGCTGATACCATCAACAGCATCACAGTCACTGCTATTTTCACCATCATAGTCAGTATCACTAGGTGGCAAATTACAAAACTGCCTGAGTTGTCCATCAGACAATGCACAGAGCTCTTGGATGCTATTACATGATGCAAGAATGTTCTGCAAAAGAGATTTCTACATTATCCTTCAGATAAGGAAGCAGATGGCTGTAGAGTTACTAACAGTGAACTGATAGTTACAAAAATATAATCAAGCCATGTTCTACTGCAGGTTAATTGGGTCAGGGTTGGCCAGCCATCACAAACTGGGGGGGGGGGCTTTTGGGTACCATGCTTTAAATTAAAGATTAAAATCACACAATTTGATTGTCATACCCATTTCAAAATCTTGCTAGAGGTCCCTCATCTTAATCCTAACATTTTCTCATCAAATATGGATGGATTAGAAAATTGATCTTTAGCAAGAAGTAGGGGGACAAGTCTCCCTAGCCCCCTTTAGACTCCACCACTGAGTTGGGTGTATTTTGTTCAACATGGGCATTGTTGCTTATACAATCTAGTCGACTTCCCCAAAAAACTGAAAATGTAAATACTCTAGTTTGTACATGAAGCATTGTACTTGCCAAAAAAACAAAACACCCTGCTACCTACATCAGAAAATACTACAAAATACAATACTACACACAAAGAGCCACAATGGCTACCAACTAACACCAGGGGTGGCTAGGGGGTTATAGCCCCTTCATTAGAACATGATAGCCCCCCATTGGAAAGCAGAGCTTATTAATGTGTGCAAGTGGTGAGCACTGCTCACAGACACAAAATCCTACACATCAAATTTCAGCAGGCACTTTTCATCCAAATCTGTAATGACCATCTATTTCATAATATTTTTTCTGTAGGCAAATTTTTCTCAGATCTACACTCGCAGCCACAAAATACTTTAATGAGGCCTACTGGAAGGTGAAGAACTCCTTTTTTAAAGGTTTTTAGGAGTTACAGTACCCTGCTAAAAGTATTTAGCCCCTTCATTGAAAGACCTAGCCTCTAAATCAGAAAATTTCTGGTACCACCTTAGACTAACACCAGTATATGTACAAATGATATCAATTATCAAAGCACATCAACAAGCTAAGCTTGGCCAATGTGAAATTAACACAATAGCTTGGTAGTTTTGAGAGCAAAGAAGTGGAAATGATATAAAGAAACAGCCATTGAGTCCCTATAAAGACTAAAGGCTCTTTCAAGAATATGACAAGAGGCAGCAATTAAGCTGTTTTATACTTGGAGACAATTGCCACAACAAACATTATGCCAACAAAATAATATCACACCTGGGTCATCACAACAATAAGGTAGAACTCATCAAGAAAAGTATACAATGGTGAAAACAACACAGAGAGGAAGAAAGAACAATGGTTTCAATGCAGTGGATATTGTTGCTTACTTATAATGGTTTTCCGCATAGAAACAGCATATGTTGATTAAACTATACATTGATATCACCTTGCATGTTCTCATGATATGCTGTGTAAAGCTACCTTTTGTAAACTTCATGCTATTGTACGCTAAATAATTCATGTAGTAGCAAGAGTAACATTATCATCCTTCAAACCTGCAGCTACAAAAATGTGAAATGAGATTTAAATGACAATATGATAATGTTAAATATGCATAGTTTTTCTGTGTTACTCTGCCACAATCTTATCAAGTAAAAGCAAAAGAGAAAACTATTTCTGTGATCCAAAAATTTATGGAGTTTATGCTAATTTATATTCAGTCACTATTTCTATACCACTCTAAGAATATCAATGCTTACTTTTTATGCCTAATTGTAGGGGGATTGGATTTAGCAGGGGCTGGATATTTTTCTAGACTGTCATAAAGTGGAGGGGTGGTAATAAAATGACCTACCGGGAAAACTGCAACAACCCTGAAGGAAGTAGAAGAGTTGATGATGTCATCAGATGGTGTAATCAAAAACTGGATAGAGTGCTAGACAGTGTTACACCTGACAAGGGTTATGAAATGCTTGATGGGAAGTGGACTCATGAATAATGGGATGAAAATGACAGTGAAAATTTTGCTGATATGATGATCTGCTAACATTCTGCTAAAATGGGGGGGTCATTATAAAATGCTATGAGGAGTGTAAAAAGTTCATGCAGTAGGCATGTGCTGGATAGCATTTCCATAAATTTCGACAAGCAAAAACTCACCTCTTTGATCTCACTTTCAACACCAACAACATAGAGAAACTGATGGAGCTGTGGGTATCTTGAAGTTTCTTCATCAGATAAACACAGCACATCTTGGTTCTTATAAATGGTTGATAATTGCTTGGAAAAAAGCTTCATTAACTTTCCCTGGAAAGAAAAGGAAAAATAATCAATAAGATATACGCTATGCTTTTAATGTATGTGATAAAATAGTAGATATATAGCTTTATTATTATCTATGCACACTAAAGTTGTCAGTGTAGAAATAGATACAGAGAGTAGGCTCAAAAATGGGTGTAGATTTTTCACATAACAATTTCTGAATGGGAGAAGTAACATTATCTATTGAAAAAATGAAGTAGTGTTTCTCTGTTTAATTACATGTCTACCATGAAGCATGTCACTATTGTCTGAAGGCAGGTGTTCTAAGTGTTGAGAGTCCACTGGTGCAGATGAGATTAATGCCCTATGAACGCTTTTTAAAAATTAATAAACATGATGATCCAATCTGATTGTATCACCAATGTGGAGCAAGGGCTATCATATTTGACTTTTTGCTTTGTACACTCTGAGGAGCAAGGGAGTCTACTTTTTGTAGACTTTTGCAAATAATGATTAAAATGGATGACCCCTGAACATAATAGTTGGAGGCAGTGGCTGTAATTAAATCTATATCACTCAATGGATTTTAATTGAAACAGTTCAGGATAAGGTCGTTCAATAATGAGCTACTTCTTTCTTAAGCAAATAGAATCTTCTACAAAGTTACATTCCTTGACATTAGTTTTTACTGCATGTAACTAGTAGCTGTGATGGACCAAGATCCCACATTCTACCAAGGAATATCCGCCCAAATATTTTAAAGAGTTGTTAATCTGTCAGAAGATACGTTTGTCACAACATAAACATACAGTATCGTTGGTTATTTTATTACTGTTTTAAGGCCTGTGTCGCCTAACGCTTCGTAGGTATTATGTGCAAAAATGATAACCTGCGAAATTGTTTCTCTTTTTCCTTCAATAACATTGCGATAGATAGAGGTAACCTAGCAAACACTTTCTTATGAAAATGCTGAAAATCCAAAACAAAGGATCCTGGAGTATGTTTGCCAATGAAAGGAATACCGAGTCGCAAACTCTCATTGCTTCCTGCGCAACCAATTTGATCTTCGGTAATCCGAGCAAGTGACTTCACGGCCATCATAACAAACCAACAAGAATCGCTTCGAAATGACGTTGTGCACGAAGCAACGCAAATAATCAGGCAAATCTAAGCCAAAAAATAATAAACTAACCTCTACCGTTCTGATTTCGTGTTGGATAAGACCTGAGCCTGATGATCCTTCTTTCCGGAGGCCCTCAAGTGATGTAATTCTCATATCAACCATTCTTTGAAGGACGTTCAAATCTTGCAACACAGCCGCTTTTGACTCCATGTTTCAACGATGGCGATTTTTCAAAACTTCCTCACTGAAGAGCTTGAGTACGTTTAAGACTGGCAGAATTTAACCTAATTGCTATCATTTCCCGTTTCGAAACAAGAGCATTAAACCACTTCCACTATGCAATCCACGCAAGTTAACTCTATTTATGTGCATTACAACAACCTAAAGGCTGAGTACTGTTTGATTTTACTTGGCAGCCACCAACGCTGAAACATCGCGACACTGCCAATTCAGACTTGTGAGTGGGTTTGATAAATATAAAAGTCAACAAGCAAACCAAATGAAGAAAACAGTAATCGAAAATCTACTGGGCGGCAATTTATTACCACGAAATAGGCCTAAATAGTGGTTCACATCAACAGAAGGTGTTTGATTCACTGAGCCGTGAGCTCTATGCGATGCATCCAAGATAATTCATGCATGTAAGATGAATCCATGAAAGCTCAGCGGCAAAATGCAGCGTCTTTCTCTAACCATTTCAGGACTTCTGCAATGCTAAGCTTCGACTCAGTTGCCGTATGTTTTTCGGAAAACAAGTGCACTTCAGCTTAAATGGCTTCTTGACCGTGACTTGGTAGCCTGGGCATGACAATAGAAATAAAGATCATCAAAGGCGCTAAATTTAAATTACAAACAGTTGATTTCGGTAACCTTGAAATGTAAACAGGCGTGCCGGATGCACTTCAGGACAAAGGGGCAGCTTTCTCCTGTGGGGCGCCATGCCTCGTCCTTTTAGTGACCACGCCCTTCATTGGGCGCAATTATTGAAAATATTTTTCTGGAAAAATGTTTGAGCAACAAAAGTGGTTTGAGAATTCGCTGAACTGTATTTTAATAAACTGTGGTCATACTGTAAGAAAATTATCTAAAGTCCTAAAAAACTGCTAAAATTTCTAAGCACTTGGACTGTAAGATAGCCTTTGCAAATTTCGAAAGCTTGATAATACTATGGTGACCCCTCAGATACCAAGATCTGTTTCCAGGGGAGCATGTTGAAGCTCATGCATAAAATTTATCACATACCAAACAAAGGCATTACTAAATACAGAAACCAAATGGTAAATAAAGCTAAACCTACAATATACAACAGAAAAAGGTGAGAACAGAAATTAACAATTCAACTTGCGAATTTCTACTTGCGTTCAACCTTGGAATTGTTTCCTTCGCTTCCATTTCTTCCCAAATCAAGTGTAGAATAACGTATCACACATAAGACAAGGATAGGAATAGCCAGTGGTGATTTCTAAAATTTTTAACAAGAGGAGCTCTAGGCACACCCACGCCCATAATTTGGGTGTGGCCCAGCTACAACCACGAACATATTTTCAAAGATGGAAGCATGATACTTTAGTTTAATACTGATATATTATAACCAACAACAAGAGGTGCGTCAATAACCATATAGCAGTGCACAATTGATCATAACACTTTGGAAGCAAGGCCAATAAACTCTGAAAAGCTAAGCCAATGCAAGGATTCTGGGGGGGCTCAGCCCCCCAAAATGAGCAGAAATTTTAACAAGGGGGGCTCCGCCCCTCTGAGCCCCCCCTAGAAATCACCCCTGGGAACAGCATTTCATGAATTAATCTTTTGAGAGTGATAGCCACAACCAAACAAGGTTTTGAATTTACGCATATTGCAAGCATAACTTCACTCTCAAAGTAGAAAAATCTTAAGGTAGAAGACCCACCCAAATAGAAAAAGCCATGCTATGAAGTAACCAGTGGTGTAGAATCATACAGCATGACTGACTTAGCATATTTCTAGCAAAAATTTGAACACCACACCCATCTTGTTGTCATAGCAACAGCTTTTGTCTTGAAATTGTGCGAAAAGTGTAGTATGGAGAAATCCAATATCTCTGCAACCTGTTTTGATATTTCCTTCAAATTTTGCATGGAGATTCATGGGACAATGGTGGATGTTGTGTAGCAGGATAAAATTTTTTCTGACTGTCTTTACCAAAATATGGCATTTTAAAAAATTGATGATTTTTGAAGGGTCACAACTTATTGAAAACTAAAGCTTTGAATATTTTTCTGCTACATAACACTCAACAATATCTAATAATTCTAGCCTGAAAATTTGATTGACATATCTCAAACAGAAAAAAAGATATAGCTGTTAAGGTAACTTTTGTCGCGAGAAGTCCTGTTTTGAGAA
>WIPJ01067800.1:107039-124655 GCA_018155075.1 Cassiopea andromeda
AACGTAAAGACATCTTCTGTCAATATTGCATATTATACAATACAATATCTGTCTCTTAGAAGGTGTACTTTGTCTTATAACGTGGTCAGTGTAAATTCTGCCGAGCCTGTGAGAAATGATTGTTAATACAATTCTGCAACACACTCTATCAATACTGTTACATGGCCATCTCATAGACTTGAAACAAGAATATGGCTTTCAATGGGGCGTTGTGGCAGTAAAAGAATGAAGATTCCTTGTTTCAAAGAGAGCTTTCACTAGAATTGGAATAATAATGTAGAAGCTTAAATGATGTGATGTTTATCAACTGGTTGATAGAGTGATGCAACAGATTATGAATATTTAGGTTTCTTTTTATGAATGTGAGATCAAGCCATTTGTGCACAACAGATCATCACTCTTCAAGATGGCATTTGAATCCAAAATAGCCTTCAAGTTATCATTAACACAAAATGAAGAATTCTGAGGAGAATGGATATTCTCCATAATTCAGTTTGCATTGTTTTAGTACCTCTATGCTCTTATTCTGGGACAATGGTCTAAAAATGCACTTAAGCTGCCAAGGATTGGGAGTAGTATTATAAATATTATCTCTTTAAATCTTGCTGTAAGCCATTTCCAGAGACCTTCAAGAAATGTGTATGTAAAAGCATTCTCAAAAGCAGACTTACTTCTGGACAAAAACCTTTGTGTGACAGCACACATGGAATGTTCTGATGCACCAAAGCCAATAGAAAATACTTTTCTGAGACCATCAATAATTTTCTTTCCAACAATATTTATAAATTATATATATATATTTATATTTACATATATATGTATATATATAATGATGTTTTAAATATATTATGTATAGTTATTAACAAATCTTTTGCTTGAAAGATTCTATGGTCTCAAAAGTGCTTTCATGGCTTTCCAAAATTTGCTATTTTAGTAGAATACATTGTATAAATTGTTGAATATCATGATAAGTTCAGTTATTGGCTTACTTTCAATGAACTGTTACTTTAGCACCCAAGACAATTGATTTGCTGTGGCTAATGAGAAATAAAAAGTTTGGGCAGCCACTTTCACTTTGTGAAGTGGCCTCCTAGCATAATGTCTTGAACTTGTATCCTAAAGTTAGGATATCCTTTCTCTGAATAGCATAAAGTTTTGTAGTACATTGCCACAGACATGTGCCTAGGTACATTTCTTACATTTTGGGGGCATCATACCCTCCCATTTGCATATCACTGGATAGCCATTAAAAATTGCCATATCCTCAAAAAAATTCCTTGCTAACTTGATCCAGGCAGATATAAGGAATTTGATACTCTCTAAATATATAGAAATTATATACCATATGATAGCCC
This sequence comes from Cassiopea andromeda, assembly GCA_018155075.1. Classification (NCBI taxonomy): domain Eukaryota; kingdom Metazoa; phylum Cnidaria; class Scyphozoa; order Rhizostomeae; family Cassiopeidae; genus Cassiopea; species Cassiopea andromeda. The sequence goes on from WIPJ01067800.1 coordinate 108,395, forward strand.
TCCTTCTATACGTTCTGAATATGCAAGAAAATTCCAGGTGTTCCTTAGGGGAGGGTTGTTACAACAGAAAACAACTCACCAAAATCCTTGCATTGGCCTTGTATGTACATGCCTTTGTCATCAAATAATCACTTAGTAATCCTCAATATAACCGAAAAATAAAGCTCTATCAACTTATTCCCCCTCTACTTTGATTTTTTTCAACCTTATATGAGTTAGGCACTAACTGGTGCAATGAGACAAAAATATGGATTTCAGCTGTTCCTGGTGTTTTCGGCTATCTATGTATATAATTGTACGCAGCGTAAGAGGTTGATATTACGGAAATAATTATCTATTTCCAGTATACATTCCCATTAATCATATTTCAAACGTCTGTTAAACTTTTGCAATGCGAACGTAGTTTCCGTGTGGTCTTTTGCCTGACTACGCTACCATTTTGACTTTACATAGTGGACCCCGATCACGTGACATAGCGAGCTCTCTAGTCCTATTATCTCTATGATTCTAGTCCTACTATATCTACGTTTCATTCCTACCCGTTAAACAGTGAAGCAAATGCATTAGGAATGCGGAACTGCGTTTCCTTCGGATACAAAGGGAAACAGCAGATAATTTTGTATAACTCAGTTGTTTAATTGCAATGATAAAACTCTTTTCTCTGGGTAATATGAAAAACTGTAAAATAAGAAAATCTAACTGGTGCTCAAGCAACAGTTGCAAACACCCTAGATCAGCGCCTGCGCATGTGCCATTCGAAGTCAGAAGGTAACAAAGGAACTCGATGTTTTATCACCCATTATCATTTATCATACAAAGCGGCACTAAAACGTCAGCTATAATGAAACATAATTACATGTACACATCGTATACAAAATTGAAGCATTTCTTGCTAACATTCAAGGAGAAGAAGTGAGTAAGGATAAACGGTCTGCGATTATGCAATACATAAATAGTATATTTGGTATACCTTAGTCTTATACACAGACGGCTTAAACGAGGAAGTCTTAGAGTGCTACATCCTTCCGAGTACTTTCGCACCATTCAGTAAATTTTGCAATATTTCCATATCATTCGGTTAATTCTACAATATTTTTGAAATATTTGGTAGACTGAAAAAATCATCATTTTTTTAGTACTAGGATTGCTTTCTAATGGTAAAAGGCTTGTGGCTTCTGCAACAAAATGCAAACTTTTAAAATAGAAGAAAAACAAAAGTGGAATAGGGCGTAACTCAATTAATCAGGTATCTGAAGGTAGTGTTAAGAATCATTCACCGTTACGTAATGCCTCTAGGGGGGAGGAGGGGGCATTGAATTGTTTCGAAACGTTACGGAAAACCCAAAGGGGAGAGGGCGCTTACATAGTACCGTTACGTAGCAGAGATTTTCTTAGGGCTATTAGCTTAACTATTGCACAAATCGGGACAAAAGTGAACATCTTTTCGCAGAGGCTAATTATCGGCTCTACCTAAAAATTGTTAAGGGAGACACGCCCAGAGAGTCACGTGACTGCCGAAATCAGCATCGTTTGTTTTGGAAGATTGTTTTGTCAAAACCCAATAACTTGCATATAATTCGAAAGGAAATTTTATGCTTTTAAACTTTTGCATACAACGAAAGGCCTAAATTGCATGAAATAAGTAGCTGATGAATCAACCTTCTTTTACTACAAATATTATTAGTAATATGAGAGAGCATCTTTTCTTCCTTGAACTCAGAAAGATTGCATTTATTTTTCTCAAAATCAACAATTGGGCATTGAATATAATACCACGTTTGATTGAGAGAGAGTAAGCATCAAACGTGATTTTGTAATGGAATCACAGTTAATATGAGAAAGGTGTGGTTGAGAAAGAGCACTAAGAATGGATCAGGTGGTGGGAGGGGAAAGTTGGGGGCAGGCATTTTCAATACACTTATTAAACTTGATAAAGGATATTGGACACACCTAGACCCAGATATGTATTAATCTGAATCTTAATTTATCCATAATAAATCAAAAGCAGGTGGTGAAGGGGATGCAGATTGAAAGCAGGAATAGCAATGAGGCTTTTTGCATGGCGTCGATGGGCAAGAGAGCAAAGGGAACAAAAGCTATATTTCTTGTCCTCAAAACCATTGCGTAGGATCTCTTGAATGCCAGAAAATACCCTTCTGCGAAATAGAATAAGAGATACTTTCAGCACCAGCTGTGAAGGAAGCATGAATAGCCAGCCTACTTTCATCGAAGTTTGAATACATAAAAATAGATCTTTAAACACCCTCTATTCTTCCCTGGTTACAGACTTGAGTACAAGAACGTGCAATAAAAATTGTGATAGGACTATAAAGAACTATGGAATACTTGATATAAAACAGCTAAACGGCTCGCTTTAATACACAAATTAAGTAGAAAGAACAGAGCTGTTAAACAATGCAGGATCAACAAACAGCCATCAACGTATAGATGTTACCTACCACGAAAAAACATCATACCGTTCTACTTACTGCCAAAGTAAATGATTGTTGGACACCATCAAAAGACTACAATATCGCCGATGTCTAGTGAATACTGAACAGTATACAAACGTTTAAAACTTCAAATTAAAGTGTACCTTCGTCGGGCTCATCAAAGGAAGAACATACAACGTCATTGATTATAAAGATAGGTCTCGACTTTCATTAATTCTGTGCTGCAAAATACAACATTGCAACGTACAACAAAATGAGCAACAACCACCACTCAACTTTTGAGCCATCTTTAGCGCAACTTCTTTAAGAAATCGACCAACAATCAGTATTACCAGTAAAGAATTTAAACATACAAGCATTAAGCCCAGTCCAAAATCATCCTCTTTCTTATCCATAATTTCTGAATCGCCAATACTGCTTGCTTTTGTCACACTGTAGCACAGATTTACAGTAACAGATACCAATGCCAACAGCTGCATGTAATTATCAAATGAATCTTTCATTGGCCATTTTCTAGCATGCAAAACCACGAAGAAAATGCTCAGTAATATGTTACTATAGAGACCAATTTTCAAATTCTCAAGTAGAAAACTGCTTGCAGCAACCATGACCAACTTTCTAACCATTTCTATGAACTCCCAATACCAACAGGATGTCTTGTAGTTACCATACGTCATCTTGAGTGCAAATGCAGCAACTGAATTCGTCTCAGGATTTACATTATTGCTATTGATTAAAGGTGCATTATATCCTTCCCAATCAACATAATATTGATTTTCATTCTCCTCCAAGTCCTCACAATAACTGCTCATACTTCTTTGAGTTGGAATTTCATTGCCATCTTTCGGTGCAAATTTCCACAATAGATACAGTAATAGGACCGGCAAACCGACGGGCAGTAAAAGGGAGACGTAAGCATAGTCTAAATTGAAATTGGGGTCACCGCTTCTGCTTGGACATTTCACGCTGTAATCATTGCGTAGATAAGACATTTTATTGAGACAATGCCCATTCTCCTTCACAGTGCAAAATGTGTGGCAACCAGCAGGCAACACATGAAATATATTAGTGGATATAAATGGATATGTGGCAAAGAAAAACAGAACAATCGATTGAAGGCAGTGCTTTAATGAAATTCTCCACTTCTTTTCACAAGTCTCTTTTGAAACACAACAGTAAGACATGACTGCCTTCAGAGCAAAATAAATCAGCAAAAGAGAGGGAATTGTTACCATGGCAATCAATGAGATCCAAAATTCGCCAATTGCATTCAATCTCCAATCCGATCGAATGCAGTGCAATGAAGGTATCTTCAATACAGATAACTCCACAAACTCAAACAATTTGACTGCATGGGTGAGAGCATTTGGCCATTCAATGCCTTTGAAGGCATTGATAATCCGCACCAACACTTGATAGAATCCCATCACAATCTTCAAGCTAGATTGAATCAAGTCTGCAAACGTTCGCTCTGTCTTCTCATCGTCTTCCCTAGCTAGAGTTACTTTATCTAGCTTTGACATTAGCCAACACAGAATGACAAAAGATAAAAAGTACGCCATGCATTCGGTTAAAGAGACAACTGGAGATGAACACGCAACACATTTATTAAATTGCTTCATATACCCTCTAGCACATACAGCACAAAGTACGCCTACGTAACCTTTATTACATGTTGCTTCAACTCCACCATCACATGAATAATTAATAGGGCACTTGTGTGCAATCGGTAAAATGCACTTGAAATTATTAGTATCACGATTATAAGAATCATCTTCTGTGTCTAGATTCGACATGAATGATTTGAATGAATGCTTGCATCCGTCACTGTTGTCCCAGCTCATCCAGTAACCCTTTTTCAGTATTGGATAGTCTTTTTTTTGACAGTCGAAACCATCTAGAGAACACTTCTCACAAGCTCCAAATCGGTATCTGCGTGAATATCCTGGTAGGCAATGACAAGCTCTGTACCCAGCAGACGAATTTGTATTGGTACCCTTTGGACATGTTATACAGTCGAGTGGACTTTTTCCTGCATGTTTGCCAGGAGGAACGTATTGGCCTAGAGAACAATTTTTGCATTGAATGGATGCCATCTCATCTTGATAAAATGCACCGAAAGGACAGGGAATACAACGGTGAAAACCAACATGAGCTGTTGCCGCATCATAACTTCCTGGTTCACAAGGAGAACACTTATAAGGACTACTTCTTCCATTACACGTGAAGCCACCTCCTTCCAGCCATCTCCTTTGTGCACTTATCACAAGTCCCGAAGTAGGACTGCATATTAGCTTAGCTTTCAGAATAAGTGGAGAAGAAAATGCTCTAAAAGAGCGACAGCTAATATAAATTTCTGAATCAGCTGTCATGTTCTGATAATCAGTTGCTCTCAAGAAAGTGATATTTGGGTTTCCAAATAGCAACAGCAGTTTTGGCAACCGGCTCATTCCTTCCAGTACGCCATTCATGTGTATCAACTTGTTCTTGAAAAGCAGCAACCTGTGAATTTTCATACCATGAAATATTCCTTTCTCAATCCACTCCAAACGATTTAGTTGAAGATGAAGGTCATTTATACGTTGAACACCTTGAAAGCATGTTCTGTTTAGTGATTTGAGGTTATTTCTCTGAAGGAGCAATGCATGTATTTGTGGATTGTCTCCAAGTGATCCTTTATTGATGTGTGATATGCGATTATTTGTCAGGTCCAATATATGGTACTTTACACCAGTGAGATTAAAATATTCGATCTCATTTGACTCTAAATCGATATGGAATATGCTACGTACCCCTATCGTATGGCCCTCTACCATCTTTATTTTATTTTTTATAAGGCGCAGTCGTGTTAGTTGTCTTATTCCTCTGAGATCAGGTAATATCTTCAATTTGTTGTTTCCAATATCAATGGTATGGATCTCAGGGTTAAGCTCAAAAATTTTTTTGGGTAGTTCTGTAATATTGTTGTCATTCAACCGAATGTATGTGAGTTGTTTTAAATGTTTGAAAGCTCCTTTGGCTATACGACGAAGACCAGTATTTGATATATCAAGATGTGTGAGATTCGCAAGGCCTTCAAAATCATTCGATTCAATTTTTGACAAAATGTTACCATTTAGATACAGCCTTTTGACTGATCTTGGAAAAATAGAGATGTTTCCATCCAGCATTAAGTTGTTTCCATTTATGTTAATTCGCTCAATTTGAGACTCTGACTTTCTTCTAAACATTGCTGCAACATTATCCATAGAGATGGAATTGTATTCTAATTCGATCGCTGTTAAACTTCTTGGTAATTCCAACCTTTGGTTGATTCCACAATAGCCTAAACGTAACACCTTCAAGTTAGTAAATCGGGTAAAGAAATCCTCTCGCATTTTTCGCAATGGATTTCCAGACAGATCAAGACTGACCACATTTAATGGTATCCAGCTTGGTATTACTGTCAGATCTTTCTTCACACATTTTACTATTATTGAGTGTGATGGTTGACAACCACTGATACCTTTAGCCCAAGGTATAAAGTGAGCAGCAAATATTACCATAAGAATTCTCAACACATGTGTTGTCCAAAGTAGCGTCAAGCCCATGATAGCCTCTTTCCAGTTTACTGTAATGGATAGACAGTACAATTGATTTCAAGGTGTATTGTCTAGTTATATTTAACTGGCCACGCGTATCAAATAGCATGTTGAGATATGGTTCAGTGGTAACATAGCTATCCAAATATACATATACTTTTACAACACTGAGACAGCACTCCTCTTACTATTATAGATAAATCGAGTGGAGAGTTGACTCAGTGTACAACAGTGCTTCCACTTGGAAGGAAATTTCCTTTTTTAAGGAAATTTCAACCTTCAGAAGGAAATCAGAAGGAAATAGAATTTAGAAGGAAAAAGAACTATTTTACGATATGCACGAAACACTGCGAGCTGTTTACGCGTAATTTTAGGGCCATTTTAACTAATGTTAGGATAACTTTGTTGGCCCACGGTGGAAGGAAATTGGAAGGAAATTTCGAAATTTTGGGAAGGAAATTTAAGGACATAATGTCAAAGCTGGAAGGAAATTTTATTTGTCAAAGTGGAAGCACTGGTGTACAAGTATGGTGCGAAAAAACTGCTAAAGCTTGACATATATAATTTTGCTTTTGAGAAGTACAGACCTCCATGACACTAGGCCCTAAAAAATACCACACAGCATGAGATAGTCTAACTTATGCAGCAATCTAGTTCATACATTTGCACTGAAGCGCAATATGAGCAAAGTTGCAAAACATTAAAGCAAGGTACTCACGTTAATGTCACGTAGAATGGACAATAGGTTGTGTGAGGTAGGTGTGAAATGAATAAGAATCTATTGTTTTTAGCTATTGTAATGTGTTTAGCAAATTGAAAAGTTCTTATTATGCCCCCTGCTGAAAATCAAATCTCTTAGACTGACAGGGCTACCCAAATTAAAAAATTTTATACGAACTAAAACGAAGTGAAATGACGTGAAAGCCGTGATGTTATATTGTGACGCTTGAAACATCTATAGCATACCAAAACACTTCGATTGGAAGCATAGCAATATACAAAACAACCAAAGCAAAACACTTGTACGAATTTACCGTGAAGCTGTATGGAATAAGAGAAAACATAGCAAAGCGCAGTTGAATGCGATTGAAATTTTGCATGCTAAATACACCACTTTAATATTTGTAAATTCTGATTGTATCTTCTATTACAGTCATTTCATGTTCTTGTCACTTCAGTGTGAGACAGTAATATAATGCAGATACACGATACAAGAGATGGAAAATCACACAACAATTTCACTTCCTTGTTTCACTGCTAAACATAAACAAAGCTTCTAGTATAGATGAGATGAAGGCTTACCTGAAGAGATTCAATACTTAAAAAGAGAGAGTTCGTTAGTAAAGTACGAGATATTATAGGAGTGCACAAATGCAGCTGTTTACAGTACTCCTCGTCCCAATTCCAAGTCGTAGATCAAGATACTTACATCCAGACATCCAGCGAGCTACAATTACCTGAGTTATCTGCTTTAAAGCCAATTTCATACTCTGTTGATTCTGTAGAAGTATGTCAGGCTTCTTTGAACAACCACAAATAAACGCAGCAACCACAGCATTTTCCACATTCTCAACCTTCAATAATTTCAAAACAGTAGCGAAGCTCTGTAATGAACCTCTGAGGAAGGATAATGTAGTGTGAAGATGCTGTACTTTTCTTAACTGCACTTGCTGTATTTCATCCATACAGGAATGCAGACAAAGACACGAACACCGTGAGAATTCAGAAGCCTTGTGGGAAATGAGATAAAAGAGATCCTCGCTAACCAATTGAGCAGAATGTCGGGTATCAGCCTAGAAAATTACTGTTGTTCTGACCTCACGAAGTCTCCCGGACTTTGGGGCCATAGGACTTTTGAGACCAAGGACTACTGAGACTTCTGATTAGAGAATGGTCATCCTAATCTTCAACCATAATAGAAACGCATGCTTCTCACAGAGATGTCAGGGTTTCTGATAACAATTCTCCACGGATTACGAGTGACGTTAAGTCCTTTATGATATCAAGAGATAGGCTGAAAAAGCTGCTGTTGGGCACAACCCTCCAACCATGATGCGCAGCTGCAAAACCATTCTTAATTGGGTAAGCAAAGTTTATATCACGCTAAAAGCAGCATTTTTACGCACAAGATTATTGAGTGTAAAAGTAATATGAAAGAATCTTGAAAGGAAACTGTGCACCTTTCAGTGAACGCTGCAAGTCAAGAAACATCACACCCCGTACTGAAGGAAACATTCAAGTCCACAAAAAAAGGAAAATCTCAAATGTCATGGTTGATTACTTTCGGAAAATTGACCAGGAATTAGTTGACAACATTGACTAATTCTTGAACCCCATCTTACTTGATGACAGCATGATAAATATAATAAATGAAAGTAATAAATTCACGAAAGTTACAAAGATTATTGAAAAACATATCAGGGATTCTATAGGTAAAGCAAAAGCATCCAAGGTTGTGGAAATCTCCTCAATAATTACCTCCTCAATCTTGCCTTGCCTTAACGATTAAATCGTTAACTTGCATGTTCAACAAGTCCATGGAGAAAAGGGAGTTCCCTGCTCTTTGAGAACTTCTCCAGCTCTTTCTATTTTCAAAACCGGAGATAAAAGTGCAAATGAAATTGTAGGTTAAAATCAGTCGTACAGTCGATTCAAAGCTCTTTGAAAGATTAATGTATAACCAACTATTTCAGAATTTACATATAAATGATCTCTCAGCCCCATGTCAATCTGGATTCAGAACATTTCACTCTACAGGCCACTGACTTTGAAATGCACTGACGATTGGTACAGCAGCTAAGATGTAGGAAAATATGTGGGAGCTTTATTCGTAGACTTGAAAAGCTTTTGATAAAGTCGATCACGATATCCTTACTCAAAGGCTTGTTCATTATGGCATTAAAACCTTCAGAGCTAGTTTGGTTCAAGTCCTACCTTTCTAACCGCTCCCAAGCTACAAGAGTTAATGGAGTAGATTCCAAGGCTCAAAATTAGCTTTAAGTATCCCAAGGCTCACTTCTTGGACCCTTACTATTTCTACTTTATATTAATGATCTTCCAACAACCAAACAGGTGATAATAGCCTAAGTTGTCAAAATCATAGTAGGCATCAGTTAATCAGGGCATTCAATCAGGACCTCAAAGGGTTTTGATAAATTGTTCAGAGCTAACAAATATTTCCTGAATGTGGCTACAACGCAGTCAATAGACCTAGGGAAACTAGTGATTTTAGTATTAATTGATCTAAAAAAGGATTTGATACTGTCAATCACGATATCCTTTGCCAAGAACTCAATTATTACGGTACACATCAATGTGAACTATTATGGTTTTCATTTCTAGTTATCTAACTGGGACACTTTTGCAGAGTCAATGTCATTGAAACATTTCTTGGCAATCGCAGCTGAAATATGAGTTTCAAGAGAAGAGCCACGACGAAAAAATCTTTTTCTTTTTATTTATTTCGACATTCCATTAATTACCAAAATTAGGACTCAGCCAATAGACATACACGGTATAGACTTAGCCAATAGACATAAAAGATATTGATATAAACGATATTAATACGTTTCGAGACACCATGTCCCATTCTCAGTTACTAAAGCAGTCCCAGCGGGAGGTTTTGTAAATGGGGAAAAACAAGCGGGAAAAACAAGTGGGGAATCGAGGAAGAAATCGTGCCAGTACAGAGGGTGCTTCTTTAACCTCAGATTCAAAGATGTTCCATAGGTGAGCCCCACTATATGCAAACGAGTTCAGCCCATTAGCAGCTTTGAATACACGTTTTTTTTATAAGAAAAAATTTTATAAGAAAATCAGGCTCAAATGGCCAAAATTTTGAGAACATCTGAAGAAAATCACGAGGCTCAATTTCCAAAACTTAGTGTTTTTAGATGCCAAAAATCACTATTTCCTCATTATTGCATTCAAAATGTTATAGATGGAATTCAAATTCAAGTATACAATATTAATAACTAAATTGTAACCCATTTTGGCCAGTTTATTTTAGGAAATGTTTAAAAAAATTTAAGAAAATCTCGGGCTCAATTTCGGGAATAGTTAGGAAAGTTGAGGCTCAGGCAAAATTATGGTTTTCTTATTAAAATAACATGTAGAGGCACTTGCAAGTCAGTCTCAGAGTTCCTCAAGTAGACAGTGTCTCGAATAGAGTTTCTTGAAAATATATTTGAGAGATACGTCCGTCCGAGCCAGACGATTTAAGGATTTGTAAGCCATGGTCGCTGCCTCTCATTTAATAATTTCGGTGATAGTTGGCCAGTTTTCTTATACATTAGGGCATCGGCAGGTGCTTCATAACTACTGTTTGTCACTGCTCTGACGGCACGATTTTGTAACTTTGCAGTGCAAGAAACCTGGTTTTTCCACAGCTCCCCCACACAGAGCTACAATAACGAAAATATGGCTCAACGATACCTCTATAGATATGGCTAAGAGTGTCCATGGGTAGCAATTTCTTAGCATACTTTAAAAACCCTGAAGCACCAGATACTTTAGCACATACAAATCTAACATGCTCCTCCTAAACAAGATTTCGATCAAGTGGAACTCCCAAATATTTACCTTTTTGTCTAAGATCGTCTTGAGATCCTAACGCCATTGCTTGAGTCTTGATCAAATTTAGAGAAAGCTTATTTCCTGGAAGCCAATGCTTCAGATTGCACAAGTCCCTATTAAGGTTTTCACTGAGATCAACGATGTTTTTGGAAGACTGTGATGAAGTGGTATCGTCAATATACATGATGACTTCACTGCTTTGGGGGCAACTCTAGAAGTTTTCCAGCTATCTGAGAATACACCAGTTGCAATCGAAAGATTAAATATGTCAAAAAGTGACTCAATACTGACAGGCAAACCTTTCTCTAAAAATGGTCAGGAATACCATCAGCTCCAGAACCTAGATGTAACCTCCTACCAACAGGTAACACAAACTTTCACATAAAGCAGGTAAGCTGTTAATGCTGATTTCATACCAAAAATAAACAAAAAAGCAAATAAGCAACACCCTTTTCCATATTTTTGGACTATTTATTAATTAGACGATGTATTAAGAACATTCTTGCTAAATACGAAAACCCAAAGCTAATTAAAAAGAAAATACAGCACATTTTCAAAGAATACAGTTAAGCAAGATTCCTTTTTAACAAAAGTGTTGTTACTACATCATTTTATTGATAGTTGGACCCACAATTTCGGAATAGAGTTGAGCCTCGATAAGTCGACTACCGGTTAAGTTGAACTGCGATCTCGAACATTTTCTCATTTCCCTTGGTTTTGGTATGCTTTAGGTACAGAAAATACCCTGGATAAGTTTAACTCCAGTTAAGTAGAATAACTCGATAAGTCGAACCACATTTTTTTGAAAATCCTGTAATCACCCACATTAATACGCCTTATAAATAAGCTTAAACCAAAAGCATAATTGTGAATGGATGTATTTGATTTTGGCTTCTGCCTTATACTTAGTACAGTATTATGACTACATCATAGACCATGATGATTGGCATAGTTCTTTGAATTTTGCATGAACTGGTAGGTTCTGGCCTAGCTTTTCGTTTCTCTTGCTCAGCGCTTCGTTAAAGTAATTTTAGCATGGAAGCGAGGCTTTCAAATCTTAAAATACTGAGAATTGCATTTGCCCTGGAAGGCTTCTCAATTAAGGCCTACATCTATCAATGTTTTGGTAAGAATACATGTTGTATTCCTATTCCTTTTTCTTTTGTACAAGTGATGATCTGCCTACTCAAATATTTTTTAAAGTGAACTTAGGCAATGCAGATTAATTGCTCCAATTGCAGCGCAAGTCATGTAAATTATACCACATTTTGAACTCAATCTTTATTTCATTCTCATATTTTGAACATGTTTCTCTGCACTCTGATTTGCTGAAAAGGTCTCACTTGGCAAATATCTTCCATTTCCTTAGAATTCATGTTTATTGAACTAATAAATTGACACTCTTAAGCCTGGTTTCCATATAATCGTCTCAGTCGTAAGGATCGTTACCGCCCACGCAAACGATCGGGATGATCATATGGAAACGCAATTTGAAGCGATTCAGACGACTCTTGCGACAGAGACGACACGATCGTTCCAATAGAACTTGAATTCTATCCTTACGACAGAGACGACCGGAAATAACGGAATATCGTTGTTCTCCTCTACTCACAGGTCATGGAGTCGTACAAGATTGGAATTATTTTCATTGTTGATAGTGATATCTGCTAGCCTTTCATGCTACTACACCTCTTCTGGCGCGATAGTAACCCATTTTGGATGCTTGGGAGGCCTGTCATTTAATCCATGAAATACTGATCGCAGGTTGATGAATTGTTCTTATCCTTTTTATTTCCTTGTTAATCATTGCACTTTTTATTTTCACATTGATACTAACTACAGTAGAAGCCTGGCTCCCACTAACATGCGCTGAAGGGACCACCCTCTCATGTTTACTTTCTACTTTATATTATTTCTATTCACATTAACGATCATATGGAAACCAATAATCGTAAGGATCGTTTAAATCGTCTCAGGCTGCGATCAGACGACAGAGACGATCCTTACGACAGAACGATTATATGGAAACCAGGCCTTATATGGAACAATTCTCAAATGACTTGAAAATTACTACAATATTTTGAAAAGTCCCTTAATCTTCTTAGGAGTTCTTGAGAATTTTTTAGTTTTATTGTACAACAGGTCAATGTGAATCATTAGTGGGAAAATCATTAGAACAAATGTAGTGTGTGAAGGGAGTCATGCTACCTCTACATCCTTGAGTTGGAAGGTAAATAGGGGCCTCCTTTGCAACATGCAAACCTGGATCACACTGTGGACTGTTAATGTGATCAGTAGAGATAGCAGTTCCAGCATTCAATGTCAGTTTAGTGGTTTCATCTACAACATAGCTTACAAAGAGCTAGTGGAATTTGGAGACAAATACATTGTAACTCTTGACAGTCCTGCCTGATCTAGCAAGAAATTTTACCAGGACCAAAGATTTGCGTCAGCTAAAGCACTGTTCAATGTCAATTTACAGTTTGATTATGGTGCCATAAAATGCTGGAGATTTCTCCAGATTTGCTGTTGCTGGAGCTTGGCTGGAGAAACACTTGAAATGCTGGAGTCTTCAGCAAAATGCAATAGACTTAGCAACTATGTGATGGGATTTGTAGGGTTCACAGGAGAGAAACCATAAGAAGCATTTTGCATTAAGGAAGTCCAAGCATCTAAGAGTTTACAATGGTAACTTTGATTTTACGTATCTCTAGATGCGTAAAATCAAATGAAGTTTGAAATTCTAGATGTGCTCGCAGTCACAAATTTTGTTGCAATAGCACTCGATGAAAGCCCCAATATATCAAAACGCGAACAGCTCTCTTTAGTCTTTCGTTATATTGCAAACTTGAAAGTATGCGAACGATTTGTGGAGTTTATAGAATGTGGGCCAGACAGAAATACCAAGTCAATTGTTTCCATTGCTATTTCAAAACTTGAGGAGTATATGATTGGATCTAAGCTAATTCTAAGGCTCGCTTGTTTGGTACAGTTTACAATATTTTCTCTCATCTCATTGCCTTCTTCAATTATATTCTTCATTCCCCACAATCATGGGACGGTGATACAGTAGATACTGCAGGTGGTTACGTCTCTGAACTGCTGAATACGGAATTCATGTTCCTTCTTGAAGTGCTTCAGAACATTTTTCCTTATACTGAGTTGCTTTTTAACATTTTGCAGACAAAAAGGTGTGACATTTCATATTGCAATGTGAAAGTAGAGAATGTCAAAGGTATCATTGTATCCTTTAGTATTGACGAAAAATTCGATAATTTTTGGCAGAGATCTTCAGCCAGCATCGGCGAGTCTCGTCGTAAAAGAACACCTTTCGAAGACAAACAAAGGAGACAATTTAAATTGGTCTTTTTTGACATTTTGGGTCACATGCTGGAGGAAGTATCCACTAGATTTCAGTTTTTGGCGGTACCTCGATTTTTAGAGCTCTTTGACCCTGAAAAGCCTGTATGCACAAAAAAGAATTTCCAAGGGCTGCTTGTTTACCTCTGCTGGCCACTTATGGTCGCCACTTTGAGCATACAAAACTAGATACGGAGCTTCGAGCATTTTATGTACTACGTAGTTGAGGATGGGCTTTTCAATGCCTTGCTCTTTGCATATTTAAAATAAAAGGACTAGGAAACTTGACCAAAAATACCAAGGGAGCAGGTTGATACATTTATATTTACTTTACGGTATGCTTTAGCAAAATATTCCAGATAAGATAGATACTTGGCTTCCTTTCGCTTAGCATCGCGCTCGGTGTTTGCTTTATTACTGTGAAATTTAGGGAGAAAAGAGAGATGAGAGATAGATGAAGGGAGATGAAATGACGCTTGGAACATCATCATCATAATCGTCGTAGAATTCTCGAATGTAATCTTCGGTGGGCAACTTTATACTTGGTTAGAATTCCTTGATGCACGAGTGGTCTTTAGAATCGTAGTGGAGAGAGTAGACATTTTAATAGCTATTAACTTTTATCTTCATACCAACTTTACTGTAATAATGGCTCGGCTAGGTGATTCGCGTCCCTGCCATTGAACCAACGAGCTCTAACTCATGATTCACATAACTCTAGTTCTAATGCTCATCTTAACCTTACTCCTAGTTAACTTTACTCCTTCTCTGCGAGGCGTGCGCTTAAATAATGTAGAGATACTGATTTAGGATGCATCAGCATTTTTGCACACTTAGAGTAATTCTTACTCAACATAAAATTCAATGGAAAATGGAATGCTGCATAATGCACAGTCATTATTACGGGGTTTCCTGTGGTGTGCCCAGCTCCACGAAATTACGACGTTTGTATTGCTCATATCTAATCAAACTTATTTCTTAACGACTAATATAAAATACTTTTGGACATATACGCGCGTCTTGCAATTGAATGAATAGAAACTACCGATGTACACAGATGCTTACATTTCCTGGAAACTAAAATGATTCTGTTGGTTCATTTCCAGTCAAGCCCTCGACGTATTTCACGAACAACTGGTATGTGACGGCCCTCTCAACCTTTTTGCAAGCCTTGAGAGTTCAAACACCAAATATACCAACGCGATACGACATAGACCTTTACAGTCTTCTACAAGCACTTTGAGTCTAAATACCAAATAACGAAATGTGAGACGTCCTAATGCAAGGTACAAGTACTTTCACAAGCTACTTTATCTGTCCTAATTTTCCATGTATAGCTCCATTCTTACATTTACAAATTAGCAGTATGACATTAATATTAGCATTAGCGTTGTTATTACGCCAAAAATTAGAATCGAACAAGAATGGCCCTTCAGCCGTAGCTGTTTTTCAAGCGCACTCAAAAGGCAAATCACCACCCACAATCTGCAGTACAAACTGATCAAGACAAATTCATAGATGCATTTTTACTAGACATTTAAGTTCATGGCATTAAATGACACAGGATGTTAACTAGGCACATCTGGCCACACCCTATGCTAGAATTTTCAGTCGAAAAAGTCACGCTACACCACTGCCCCCCCCCATTCCTCCGCAACGCTATTGTAGCAGTGATATCTGAGTCAATAACAGAAGATTCACCATTGAAGGGTAGCCAAAATAACATGCATAATATTTTATATACAGATAATTCAAGTTGTTAGAGTGCAAGGCCTCATAAATCCAGTATTGAGCTTTCTTAGCTTTTTGAGCAGTCGACTACCGCTTTGTTATAAACCAATTTCCTATAAACCGTGTATTTGAGATCGATTACAAATTCTACACATGCAGTGTCATTCTTGACTTTTTAGAATGTAATTATAGAGCTTGAAATTTTTCGTATTTGTCTTTTATATTATCTTTGACTAGTAAAGAAATTTGGTCAACAAAGTTGCTGGAGCCGCATATTAGAAGTCAAAGAGCAGAAAACGGCTCCTGAACCGCGGTCTGGCCACCCCTGAGGCAGAACCTATCGAATATCTTAGATCTCAGACTTCTGATATTGCAGTTTTTGAGCACTCAAGCACTACCTTTCAAACAATTGTCATGCAAAAGAGTGCATTTCTATTAATAAAGTCAATTAAGTTTCCTTGAAATCTCACATTAGGGACCTTTCATTTTTTAAATCTCACAAGGGGTGGAGGAATTTCTTTTTCAAAAAAGAATCTTGGTGTGCCCCCCCCCCCCATTTAA
>WIPJ01067800.1:124801-169377 GCA_018155075.1 Cassiopea andromeda
CCCCCCCCCCCCCATTTAAGCATATGAGAATAGAGTGACCCCAATGACCTTTATAACTGCTGTCCATCAGGTTTGCAGAAACTGGGGTAAAGTGTAGCCTACAGATCACACTTTGCATATAAAGTAGCTATAAACTTTCACAAGATGTCAACTTGAAATACAGATTTTTGATAGATGTCCAGTTACTTTAAAATTCCTCTCATATAAAATGAAACAGCAAAATTCCTAGTCAATAGACTTGGCCCAATATGGACGTAGGGAAATTTGATGCTGTTGTTGTGACCCCCTAAATCATTTAAAAAATAAGCATTGGCCCCCATGTTTTCCTCTGGCCAATGTGGGACTTGAAAGGTCCCTTATAATGGCTCTATATTGTGAGATTTGAATGTAGTGTTCTTTCTTTTCTGTAGCTGTGAGACTGAGACTATTTCCCAGAAATACATAGCCACAACTATCAAAAACAAGCCAAGGACACATCTGCCGGCAGCTAGCCCAGTGGCCACTGCAGCCCCCCCCCTGACTAACCACAACTGCATGAGCTCACATTGAACCTTGGATCAAAGAGTATATGAAAAGACAAGATTGTTTAGTTTTCATCAGGAAGCACTTTATAAAAATGGAATTCCTATAAATATAAGGGCATAGACTCGGTGGGGCTCATTATAAAGCTAAAATATTTTTGAGTCTCCAACATTTCAACAGAAGAACTCGTGGGATGATAATCATTTAACAGACATTATGTGATGTAAAACATGACATAGATAATTAAGCAGAACACTGTTTTAAGAAAGATTTGAGCAACTTCAAATATTTTTCTAAAAGCAATTCCTGATGTGCACACATGAAGTACACATTTGGTGATTTTCTGCTTGCACCTGGGAATTTCCTACTGCATACCTGAGTTCTTACATGCCCTCTTTCCCAATGAGACATGTGATGTTTCTCTTTAATTTTCCAATATATGCTGTGTGATCATTTATTACAACTTTCCTTGGATTAACTTTCTTTGTATAAAAGGCCAGGCAGATACCCCTTAACATGAGCCCCTAACTGCCTGTTATCTTGAGGGGAGTTTTCAGGATGGGCTAAAGACAAACTGGAGAAAGGTGTACAACCAGGGTGTATGTTCTTGCTTTGCAGGGCAAAAACCTGCCTGTACAGCACCACAACCTTGGAGCACAAGAATCTTACCAGAGTACATAAAGTTCTGTAGGAGAGAAAAGCTTTGCTATGTTCCTTAATTTGGGGCTATTGTCCCCTGTGCTCTCTTCAGTTCTATGCCTGGCTTGGTAAATCTGTAGATTGTCAGTAAAATGATCACAACCTATAACAATGTTAATTTTGTCTATATCTGAAGATAGTAACAAAGCAATCATCACTTTTCTCAATGAATTCTCCTTTGTACAGTAAGACTAAAAATGTCAGGGTATGTTCCTGAGTTTCTACCACTGAAAAGAACCAATAAATCAAATTTTGGAATTGTGTGATGGTAATTGTGCATGTTTTTCTTTTGTTCTATTATATTCTATTACATTTATACTAAATAACATTTCCTATTAACAATCAACTTTGAATGGTGTAACATAGCAAATATACATAATGTAAACCAACAACAGCATCATGTAGCAAGCCGTTAATCAATAAAATACATAAAATAACTTATACTTCCAAATTAAATAGGCAATACTATTAAAGAAAAGATATAAACTGCTGAGTTGAACAGAGAAATGCTAACACTTGCAAAGAGGTCAAATTGATATTGCTTATACAAGTCCATCAAATTGTTTACCCCAACCTAAGTCTCTTAAAGGCTGGGTCATTCTAGTCTACATGGCCTAATAATGGGGTACTTATTAATTTGTGGATATTTAACCCAGCCCCTGAGTCTATTAAGACCTTCTGTTTACTATTTTTTTGTCCTGTACAAAATCTTCCAGTACAGTACGTGGTTGAGGGGTGGGTTTTGAAGAAAACTCAAGAGCATCTGTGTTCAAATTGCTGAGTATTTATGTAGAATCCAAGTACTTGCCAAGTTTTCAATCTTTGGTCAGCCAACTTCACCACATTAGCTGACTTGGTGGCACCTGGTGGTACTTTGCCTGGTGGTACTTTGTCACTTTGCTTTCTGAACAACTACCGCTGATGCTAGTTGTGCAAACTAACTCCTTATCCTTTATATTGGACATCTTTGAATTTCCAAATTTTCTTAACTCCACTAAACAAAAACCCATTCTAATAAACTCTGAAAAGCTTTAAATGTCCTAGCTTTTGAGATCTCCTTTCTATAAGGCATCTGAGAGCAAAATACAACTAATTGTACTTTGGAGTATTGGATGATCTAACTTATCAGTCATTCACCACAACCCACAACTGCCTTTGTGGGCAGTGGGTGAATGCCTTAACATTTTATCTTCAATAATCAACTTCCAGAAATAATTTGATGATTCCCTTGAAGGAACTTGATCATATTTTATTATTAGAGAACCAGTAATACTAAAGCTGTTTATAAAAATCTTTTAACTCTATAGACTCTATTGGCTGCCCTATTCAAAGTTTTACTCCAAGTTATTAAAGGGTATCATTTTTACTATGCTATTTTCACTATCCAAGATATCATTTCAACTAAGCACAAATAATATATTAAAGAACTAAATAATAGCAACATTAAGCAACATTAAGAAAGTTGATAAACTGTATCCTACTAATGAAGGGATAAACAGCCAAAATTATAAGGTAGTGTATTCCCCATCTAGGACTCCAGACTAAGATTTCATATGGATATTTATGATAAATATCTTTAGGATACTCTGATTTAAACAGGTAAATAATATAAGCTAATCATTTCTAGTATCTTATCATTGAGGACATATACATCACATGAAGCCAGCAAAGAATTTTCATAAATAGCCATTACATTCTCAAAATTCAGTGCATTTCCATGGATTAGGAGAAGTCCAGAACATATAGATCATGAATTTTCATTCCATATTGCATAGCCTGATTCTAGACAGCATAGCCTAAGCTTTTGTAATTGCAATATGCATTTAAGCAATTTTTTTATATCCATTTTCAACTTTATCCAAAAATGAGCCAAAATGGGTCTCATCAAATTGGCACTTCCCTAGAAGTTTTGTGACATTCTCAATCTCCTCTTCTGGCACCAAGGCATGGTCATACTTAAATGTACTAATATAATATATTGATATTTGTGCTGTGGCAAGTGGCTCTGCTATTTTTGCTACTATTCCACTTTCATCAAATCCCATTGGAGAATTTCCTATTTTTATTAACCTCCATTTTTCTTGTGCTGCTGACTGGTATATAGTATTTGGGGGAAATTTAAACAGTGATTCTTCATCCAAAATAAAAGACACATCACCATCTATGATTGAAAAGTGGAAAAATGCTCCTCGTTCTTGTTCATTTCCTCTTGGAGGTGTTGTTGAGAAAAACATAAGTTCCAACAACGTCTGGGTTACCCTAGGAAGATCTGCTCTTAATATTCCGGTCACATAATAATCAACTGATGGGTAACTCAGTGGCTTTCCTACCGTCTTGTGTTTATTTGAGTCGCAGAAAATTGAGTGCATCATTGCCCCACGCTTTGGTCCTCCAATTTTTTCATGATTTTCATCAAAAATTTTGAATCTTTTACCGAGACATTCAATAACACGTGAAAGGTCATTTTCCTGAACTAAAATAAAATCCGATTGATACGTTGAAATGCAGAAAACTGGTATATCGCAATCAGCTAGTGGTGATATAACAGCCTTGGCTATTTTACTCACCCCAGACAGCTCGTTCAGCCCCACAATAGATCCTATAGCACCAGCCGAAAGTGTGATTGCTTTCCATAGTTTTCCTGATGTCTGAAGGCCCTCTGGAAAAAATTTCGACTCATTCTCTGGCAGAATGATCGTGAATTCGTTCTGCGTTTCAGTGAAGCAGAAAAACTGTGGATTCGATGATTCCAGTAGTGAGGCCTTGATTATGGCATGGGTGAACGTTGGTATGTTTTCCCGGTCGATTGAGCATATCTGAAGGCTGTGGTGAAGGATGTACAGTTCAACAGGTGTATCTGTAGGAGACGTAGCAAGAAAATATGAATTATCAATGTGATCCATTACTAAAAGTACGTACTGAATGCTGACACAAGTTCAGGCCTTGCGCAATCATCCTACCTGGTTCGATTATCGTTGACTCCCACCAAACCAAACAGTCAAAATACTTCATGCGCATGGAAATGAGATCACAATCGAAGGAGATTCCCAGAAAATTATTCCCAGAAAATTGTATCTCAGGAAATTTCCGTCATAAGTAGGGCGGTCGAAACTTCTAATAGTCACATTTGGTCAAAAGAAAGTCTAAAATTTCAATTTTCTGGAACAAGGTCAAAAATTGAAACTACGATCAATAAAGTCAAAAATGGAGTACAATGCGCCACTCAAAGTGTTGTGGCAAGGTAAGTTTCCTTTTGCGGGGCAGCTGAGCTCCCGTTCGCACTATACCTCAGGGCCTTTTTTATCATAAAAACTCGGGGAACAAATGCCCCCTAGTTCTCAAAATTGCCCCCTAGTAAATGGCATTTTGTCCCCAGAAATTATCCCTCTTTTCCAAAAGCTTTTCATTAGAACTGAAGAAATCACTTTGAATACATCAACCGTGGCTCAAATTGTGACTGTAAATGATAAATATGAAATATGGGAATGTTTTCTAAGTCATCTTGAAGGATTCAGATGCAGTAGAATTTATGGTCTTTACCGCTAATGGCATGCATGATATTGGGGGATTTCCAAATTATAAAGCACTGAGTCAAAAATTTTGCTGGGGCGCTGCCCCCAAACCCCTTTCTTTCGCATGCTACGGCAACCAGAGACATTAAACTACTTGCTACTAAAGCTGATAAATGGTTTTCGCTAAGATTCTGATTCAAACGTATTTGCTTTTATGAACCATTCGAATTTCCAAGTAGAAAATGAGATAGATCCTTTTAAAAACATCTTTGAAGGGATTTTCACCAAAAGAGCTCCCAGTCCTCAAACCTTTTCTTTCATTTTTGAACTAGCACGTTCCCTATCTAAGGATTCCCCCCCCCTAGTTCATGTTTCTTTAAAAAGGCTATGCTATACCAGGTCTATACAAAAACAGTTCTATACCATTTTCGCATGAAAACGATATAGTGAAGATGGTATAGTATTTTCGCATGAAATCGCCTTCATTTGATGCCAGATAGGAGACCGTTCCAGCGTAAGCGGTGGGCCAAAGCAGACAGCATTTCCATGCCGGTTTCGCATGAAAACGGTAAAGTGTTTGCGGGGCCTAATACTGTACTTTGTTTCATCTTGGCTGGCATACTGAAAACCTGTCGCCAAGTTCAGTATCCGTGCTCAAGTGCAAAAACTAACTTTCAATCAGGGCCGCATTTAAGTCAGTTGGGGCCCTGGGCCCAGACTTGATTTGGGCTCCTTTAAAAAAATACACCTAACAAATTTTGTCACGTGTATAGTACCCAGCACCCTGTTAGCATGAATTTTTATCGACATGGTCGCAGGGTAAGTTTATAAGGGGACTTGTAATTCACTGATTTTTCGAAATTTTGATCGGGGCCCCCTAAATCTAAGAATTTTAGGGGGCCCATGGGTAAATGCGTCTCTGCTTTCAATAGAAAAAAGGAGGCTAAAGCAGTTTAATTCCAAAGTTCTGTTGTTTTGTGCATGAAAAATCGATATTACCTCGTCTTCTGCACACTTCTTGAGACAGCAAAAATAAAAAATGATATCTGACTACTAATGGTAACCTGTTATGTCAATCTTAAGAAAATCTTACCCTCGCCTTAGGGATGAATTAAGAAAATTGAGGCTCAGATAGAGTGGCTTTATAAAAAAGTATGTATTTGATTTCTTAGTAGGAAAGTATTTGCAAACAAGGTTGGGATTGAGAAAATTGAACTGATTCTGGAATGTAGTTCACTCCATGACACCTTTTTAGCATGAACAAGAATGATGAAAAAATCTGCTGAGAATATTTTGAGATCATTTTGTTCATTTATCTAAAAGCATGGGAACCAGCGATTGACCAAACCTTTCCATGCTTCCAAAGGCCTGACAATCTGCAAAATACTAACGCCATTGCTGTGATAAGTGAAGAAGAAGCAGTTGGGCGTATTCCTAGAATGTTAGTATATGTGTGATAAGTTACTGAAGACACACCAAGGAGCGGGGGGCACATTCAATCATAAACATCCTTATAAATCAAAAGTGGCAGTTCTGTAAGCCAAAAAGTGGCAGTTCTGTAAACAAGCAATTTGTGAAAAGACGGAGCACGTGCCTCCTGTTCATCTGTGTATGTACAAGCTTTCTCCAAGAGATTTTAACACCTATTCGCATTACTGCCCTCGTGAATCCCATCTGATTACTACAATGATACCTTATGATACTGTGATAGTCAAGGTGGACTTCTGCGCTGTTCCTCCTCTACCAGGGCCGTAAACACGATTTTCATTTTGGGGGGCTTAGAAGTCACTATCGGAGGAGGCCTCACCATGGTTGAGGCGGAGGAGCTGAAAAATTTATTTTAACAGGAAATTATTGGGGGGCTCCAGCCCCCTTGCCCCCCTGTGGTTACGGCACTGTCCACTGAGGTATTTTCTATTATTTTATCCATTATTTGCACCTGAATCTACTTCATAAGCTTCTTATAGTCTTCTTGAAACTCAAAAGCAACCCCAGGGAGGTCACTCCAACATTCTGTATAGGGAAGGCGAATCCATCCCCCCCGTACATAGAAGGCTCAAGTGACCCATCTGGGGGAACCAACTTACGAGTTTCCAACAGCACACATGATGTTTAGTGATAATAGAGCTAATTAGTGATAACGTTATAAAAATCTATTTTTAGAGTTTTCAAATTTTGACAGCATGGAGTGGCATGAAATACGACCATATTAAGACAGAAAACTTGCCATATCAAGCTAATCATCTGCAAGTGAATCCTTCAATTATCTACAACAGCCTGCTCCAGAAATATGGGTTGATAAACAGGGTTCAAACGGGTTTTGGAAGGTTATGGAGGTTGACAACACTCTTTTCCAGGACCTGGAAAGTGTTGGAAAAGAGAGGGTTTCCAAAGTGGCCATGGAAAAGTTTTGGATTTTTTGTGGAAGAATTCTAGAATATTGTAAAATGGATATAACTTGGTTTCATATTTAACATTTTATATGTTATATTTGTTCATTTTATTATTTATGATATAAAGAATAGTCCACCAAAGAATCACAAAATATGGCATCGAAAATGACGTCTTTCTATTTTTATAGGATTTCAGCATCCAAACGAATATATGTTTCATGGTTTAGAATATTCTAGGAGTAGTTTGTACAAACCGTGGATAAATTGGCTGTCTAATTTGAACATTTTGTTCAGTTTTTCAACTAATAATCTTCTGCAACTTCGCCTTTGTATCTTCCTAAGGACCATAGAAAGTGCATGGGCCAGTCAATCGAGTCATTGATACGTTGTTAGATTTCGGATATATTGTAAAATCAAGAGTTACCCACAGTAGCCGGGGCCTCCTAATCCTCTATCGTTGGAGACAAAAGGAGGGGTGCAATATCCAAAACATGAGCAAAAACAGTAGCAGGGTTGGTTTCTCCGAATATCAGCACCAGTGGCGGCCTGAGACACTTCACGCTGGCGGAGGGTTAGGTGCAATAATGCGCCAGTAAAGCTTCAACATTGCCAGCAATTAGGGGTGTACCAGGAAATTTTTGTGACAGGTTGCTGACTCTTCCGAAGAGGGGACTGTTAGCATTAATAAAGTACTAGAGTTGCTCAAGTACCTCCAGTAGAAAATGTCTTTAGCTCCTTAAGGGGGCTAGTATGCTCCGACGGAAGGGACAATGGCCTTCTCAACCTCTTACCAGTGCCGCCCCTGCAAGCAGTATTATCTTGTCTGCCATTATAAACATGTCATAAGTGATAAGGGTTGAGACGAAAAGCCAATTGCATAAAATCTGTCCATAGTTTTTCAATATCTAAGGCGGATTTCCACCAAGGATCTTTAGACTTGTCCCAACTTGGTTTGAAGAAAAGCATTTTCTAGTTTGCTAATCGACCAAAGCTTTTATTTCATTTTGTTCCTAAATTATATTTTCCATTCCAAATTAAGTTTACCTCAACCCGTAACCCAAGATATGTTACTTTTTGAGTTTATAGTCCTTAATTCCCAGTCAGATTTCATTTCCACCTGTTCATAAATACTGTTGCCCAGTGATTTTCAACCGCTGAGCTGTGAGGAAGTTTCCAACTTCACTTTTTCAAAATTGCCATTTACTGATTATTTTCTGCAAATATTGTGTCATTGTCGAGTGTCCGTGGTGTGAAAGCAGGCAAATTAATGTGATCATAGCCGTAATTATTCAATAGGAGGTTGGCACTACCTCCCAATTATTCGCCAAGCTTGTATACAATAGTGCTTAAAACTGAAATTCTTAGTCATTTCTTAATTGCCTTCTACTCATTCTAGAATGCTAGAGTATCACAACACAAATATACGGCATACAGAAATCCATGTTTACTTGTGCTAAGACAAACTAAACCTTGTCTTAATCTTGTCACCTACGAGTGCTGTAAAAGAAAAACCGCGTAGTCTTCCTTTTTGTTATAAATTTCCAAAATTTGATGCAGCAAAGTTAAGAGATCAATTTCTCTTTCTTAGCAAGAAAATCAATAATGAAAAAAATGCCTTCTACTTGCAAAAAGGTGTTTTACGAGGTTTTATAGGGTACTAACTCAGAAATTGTTATTAGGCTCTTGAGAGGATGGTAGCAAAATGATGACTAGAAGCTTCTAAAATTTTATTTGGCTTTCTATGGAGAAACTCATAATGACACAAGAATATCATTATGAAACTTGAGGCTTCGAAATTTGGTATTTAATCTTGAAAATATAATAGTGACATTATAAAGTTCATTAGTGTGACATCACGAAAGTCCTATTCTTAGAATATTTTAATTTTGGCTTTAAATACTGAAAAAGCACATAGAAATAGGTACTATTGACAAATTTCAGCTCTACCTGCAAAATAATTACCGAGGTGTAGGTAATTGAATGTTGACATAGTTCCTATCAAATCACTGTATTCTGAGTCTGGTTCTAAACATGTAGAACCAGTAGAAACATTCAGAGGTTTGTATAATAGGTTGAAGAAGGGCTTCTTTTAATTGAATTGTATGTGAATAGCTTTACTCCAAAAGGGTTTGGTTGAGTCTACTTTTATCTTTTCTTCATTTGTCGCACTTGGTCTGTTATTGCTAGCGAATAACCAGCTATTAAAATAGATAGAGGGAGAGGAAATAAATTAAGTTTGCTACATTTTACTACTTTCAACAATACCAATGTTAAGGAAAAGGATTTTGGCAACTTTTAAGGAGAATTTAGCTCACCCTTATCAGCCCCTTCATTGGCAACAGGAACGCCGGAATGAAGAGCAGAGGGAGTGCCCCCTGCCTTTCATTTGGGGGAGCAGGGGGAGCAAAGTGCCCTATTTGAAATGCTACAGAACCTTTTTCAGGCATTGAACGTATACAATGGAGATCAAATAAGCTAAATAGATAAGGAAAATTTGATTTGTAGAGAGAGAGAGAGAGAGAGAGAGAGAGAGAGAGAGAGAGAGAGCTATTTGCAAAATTGTGTGAAATATAGGCCCAGCTGAACATGGAACGAAAATCCGCCGAAGAGTTGCCTATGCTAGGCAGTGTCCCAAAGGCGTGCCTTTGTTAGTCGGTTCCTCTTTGCTCCTGTTGGCCCCCTTGCCTAACGTTCCGGCATTCCTGATTGGCAACAAAACACACAAGATTGATCCTATTTCTTGAAGCGAAGTTGTAAAATAAAGCAAACTAGATTTTTCCTTTATAAAAGCTGTTTGCTATCTACCACCATGAAATTCTGCATACTTAGCCATCCTTTCCTACAAGTCTCACAATTACTATTAAAAACTATATTTCTTAAGGAGATTTAAGAAGATTTTGATAAATGTAGGGAGGCGCGGAAACCCTGTCAAATGTAGGCAACAGTTTCCTGCAACAGATTGTACCGAATGAATTACGATTTCGAGGTATGAAGCACCTCCAAAACCAGGCATATGGTTCGTTCTTGTACATTATCACAAAACGAAAATCATCATTCTTTGGTCATTTTGTAAAAAGTCCAAATTGAAATTTGTTTTTAAACAGCATGGAAGGATTTATTGATTGCAAGAAATCAAAGGGAAGACCTCGATGACTGTGGATTGCTGTCATAAAGGAATAGACCAACATTAGAGAATATGGACAGTTAGAAAGGAAGGCGCAGTGTAGAGAACAATGGAGATCTATGATAGGCAACCTTCGAACGCTCGAGAACGCTACAGAAATAGAATAGAATACTTGATATATCAAATATTGAAGCTGGGACTACATAGTTATGCCATGATAAATAATAGAATAAACATTTATGCCATTTGTCAAAGTTTCTGAACATCTGTTGACTCTTTGACTTTCTCTTCATTACCATCTATTGTATGGTACATCTTGGCCTGAAGAGGAAAAGTGCTACAGCATTAGACCAGAACTGTGAATAAGACTTTAAGTTAGGCTCACTTTTGCTTAAATATAACTATTTTGCTACAAGAATATATTCTATATGAACAGTCAAATTCGCTTAAACGTAAGATTGATATAAGAATACTGTAAAGCAAAAGCTTCACTATGATCTAGTTGTCATGCACTCGATCGAAAAATATTGCCTTTTTTCTGTTCTTGCTTTGTTTTTAGGATTAAGTGGCACACTAACAAAGATTTTTAATTTTTACTTCGAAAACATTTGTAACAGCATTAGGACTCAAAGAAAAATGACGTATTTTTGTGAAGACAGTGGGTATATACAGCTGTTGTTGCTTCGGTCTTGAGTCAGCCATACGTTTCATCATTTCTTGTGATGAAACAAATCTTTATTCATTGACACGGAGCCAGAGATACGCGCTGTCTGTAGACTCATTTCTGACTGACTATTCACAAATCAATTACATACATATATACAACTAAAATTGGTGTGGATTATTTTAGTGGAAGTTTTGGTAGAAGTTTTGACAGATGAACAGAGTGAGTGGGTGAAAGTGTGAGATGAATGACAAGTGGGGTTGCTACAACGTTTAAGTTAACTACAATCGTATTCTGGAAATGAAAACCATTTCTACATTTCTTCGCAACGCGCATGCGCAAAGCAGGAAATTATTACAACGACATTGACTAAACGATTTACTATCTAGAAAAGTTGAATGCGAGTAGAAAAAATGAGATGAAAGTCTCAACACAGAAGTAGTAAAAGAACACGAGGAGATGGCTCAGAACAGACTTATTCAGTCTTTACAATGTTGAGGGTTTGCTATACCGACTAGCACAAATTGGAATCTCGAGGCATGGGCATGGTATTTGTTAAATTAGTAAATCGTTTCAGAATACAGAAAGCCAATAATGTGATCGTAATTAAAAGTATATAGAGTCCAGCATTTCTGTAAGTAATGGTTATTTGGGGAAGCCAGAATGGCTTGTGTTCGGTGACGCTTTACATTACACGCTTGTTTATAAGGAACCTACATGTAGATGGCCAAAATATTTAAGGAACTCGTACTACTAACGGAAAAAGGCCTAAGGAACTTGAATTTTCAAGAAAATATTTGGAACTGCAAATAAGCAAGAAAAATTAAGCCGGTTTCACTCATTTGCAGCCAAAACTCACGTAGGTACATTTGTAAAATTTCTTTCCTACAAATATGTTAGTACCATATTTGTGCCTCCAGTCTTAGGTTCTAGCCAAACTTTAAGAGAGAATTCAGAATTTTGACATTTCAAAATTGTGACATTTCCTAGTCTGTAGCACTTTTATGACACTATATGTGCAGTGAAAGTTGAGGAACCAGTAAGGAACATTTAGCACTAGAATTTGATAAATAGAGGTCCAGAAGTAGGGAGCTTTTAGAACTAGGCCTTGACTTATGTTCCTCGTAAAAAAGCGTGTATATTCATAGATAAGAGATGCCTTAGCAAAATGAACTGTATGCAATTCTTACTTCAAGTGCACCAATTTCAATGAAAAATAGCTAGAATATCAAGCAACCTCATGGCACATACTGTAGTAACAATGGTAGCCAAACTAAGTCATGCCATAGAAATTACTCATTTTCTGAATATCAATCCAGCTTTAAAATGGTGAAAAGTGTCTTATCCCAGGCTAATACCCTACAGAGTATTCTGTTCTTAAAAATATTGCATGGTAACACATTGTGACAGTATGAAGTAGACAAAAACAGCTCCTGATATCACTAAACACACCTGATACTTGAGGACTTCTCAGGTAGCATTATCTATTACAACATTTTGGCCAAAGATTCAGGAATTTTATTTTCCATCATTCTAAAACAACTGGTAATTACTTACCAAAATTTGAATGGTAGTATTTCCTTTTGTCATTCAAATATCCTTTCAGTATGAACTAGTCTGTTATCACAAATACACTTGCTAGCAAGAACTAGGCACTGTGTTGACGTGTTATTCATGATAGAATAGCCTTAACTGACTTCATGCAACACAAACTTGTTGATCATACTACCCTGATGGCAGATGTGAAATATTAAAAGGTTGAGCTTTATGGGTGTACAATAGGTCCACAATAACAGAGCTGGCATGCTGAGATCTACTTTAAGATGCACATTGATTAGTAAACATGTTCTATTTCATAAAATTAGTTGGATTCTCTAGAGATCTAAATATGAGTCTCCAGTAAAGTATTAGTTAAGCTTAGCAGTGTCAGTTATGTGAAACAATATTTTATATGAAGCCAACTGAAAATTATGCAGAAACTTAAAACTTGTTGAAAGATGAACAACAAATCAATATGTTCATGCCTGTATGGATTACTGTGCATGCCAAATACAGTTGTCTCTCAATTGTACCTCTCAAAAATCTGTGTCTATATTAGCTCAGTAAAAACTCAATGCATTCTGTGGATATGCAAAACTCAGCAGTTTTTCATTCATAAGGAACCAACATCAAAGTCTAGACAGAGCAAAATGCACCTGATTTTGCGTAAAAATTCAAGTCCCTATATATATGAAGTTGTTATGTATGGATACCAGCATCTCTATGTTCTTTCATTCTTCAAAGTTCCTGTATTCCAACATCAATTGTTTTTGAGTATTGATTATTTAATACTCAGCACTTAGATTCATTTATCTTAGGATTAGATAATTTTAGTATGAGAATGAGAAGAAAAGAGCAGAATAACTGTGTTTGTTATGTGATACTTGATGTGCATGACTAGCCTAATCTGCAAATAGTTCTCAAAATACAAGAAACTCCCTGACATAAAATTTGTTTAGTGCACTCTTGCAATAACACAGCACACTAGGCAAAATGTCACAAGCTCTTGAGTAAACTGGTATGATACCAAGGATCTAAGAGCAAGTTCAAATACTGGTTCAAGAATTGAGCAATAAGAATATCACATTAGCAGCTATTTTCTTGAGTACTAACGTGTATGGTTAATAGCTAGCCTAAAACCTAACTCAAAGAACAGTATAAAGGCCTTGTCATGTGCAAAATACTGCGCATGCAGTAATTAGCACGTGCAAATGATTTTGCATGTGTGATTTCACTACTAAGGCTGAATCAAGAATCAAAGAAAAGAGTTTTACAGTGCAACAAAGATGAAATTAGTTAAACAATTTAGTTCAAACAAGATGAAATAAATCATAACCGTAAAAGCACTTCTTCATCGTCATACTAAAGGCTGCTCCTGAAAGTTTCAAGTAAATAATGATAGTGGTGAACATGCACAGGTGTAAAGTATGAGGATAAGCCAAAGGCCATCACCTTTCCAAATGACAAAATCAGAATTTGAAGTCAACAGAAAACTCTAAAGAACACCTATTTGCAAATGATATCAATTGCATGCACAGTTTGATTTGCACATGTGTGGGTGTGTGCGCATGTGATTGCAAGTGCTATATGACAAGGCTTGAGTATATACCCTGATTGCCAAGCAGTTACATCCCTAGATTACTGATAACACACTAAGAACTACAAGAAACAACAAAGCATCAAGGAACAAGTCTCCCAGTCTAAATTCATGGATTCATTTATCAAGTTATGCCATTTATGAGTCATTTTATACTGTTTGATGCTACTTTTTCTTAACTTTTAGGCTAGTTTGTGCAAACCAATTTCAAGCTAGTTTGTGCTAATCAATTTTAACCTAGTTTGTGCTAACCAATTTCAAGCTAGTTTGTGCAAACTAATCTGTGTACTATCAATAACAATTGCCATTCATATTTGCAGTTACCAATATTTGAATTGAGATTTGAATATATGAGAATGCTAAATAGTATACATGTATGGTTATTTGTTGTTACTCTGCAACCATCTTTGCAAGGAAAGATATGGAAAAATATATTTCTATGAGCAAAAATTTATGATATTTTACAATAATTTATTCCCAATCCCTATACTTTATATCACTCTTACAAACTGTATCTAGACCCCGTAACATTCTTTATTTCTTTATTTTTTGCCATTTGGGAGGCCTGCAGGAATCGACTTGCATAACATATGGGGAATAAGCAATTCCAAACTCAACAATCACAAAATGTTTCTCGACTTCCATTTGTTTTCAAACAACTGAGATTTTACAATAGTTTGGCTGCAAAATGAGTAAATAACATCTACTTGTGCTAAATTACATGACTGAGGTTGTGCACTAGATTGGTTTCTAATACATCTCATATCTTGGTCACAACTAATTGTATGTATAAATTACAAATAAGTAGTACTTTGCAACTTGTTATAACCAGAGGTGGAAAAAGTGTAAGAAACTGTAAAGTGACTTTGCAGGAAGCTCCATATCTGCAAGGAAGGAAAACAAAGAAGGAAAGAAAAAGGAGGAAGAAAGAACGAGAAAGAGAGGAAAGGAACAAAGAAAGGAAATAAAAAGAAGAAAACAGGAGGGAAATGGCAAAAACCAACCTACTAGATGAACTGTTAAAGGAAAAAACTCAATTTTTAGGTAGCTTTGCAGGAACTTTCACTGTTTTCCATCCCTGATTGCAACTGCTTCTTAACTCTTTACCAGTTTGGTCTCCAAATATACAGTATAAATTTTCTATACTTTGTGTCAAATACTACTGAAATGTGAAAAGTTCTAATATTAGATAAAAATTACCTAATACTGCTTAAGTAGGTAAAACTGCAATGCTATATATCAGATTGCACCAGTCGTGTTTTGCAATTAAAAAAGGATTACTAATCTCTGGCAACACCTGACAGATCTGAATTGAGTTGGCCAGCAGAAGTGAATGCAAAAAGTTTCTAATACAGTATAATAAAAAAATTAAATTAAAGGAGATGCAGCAGACCTTCACTTATTGGATCAGAAATGCAATTTACTACTTTATAGAGCAGTGCTTCTCAATAATTTTTTGCAAGGTCCCCCCATGGAAATAGAAACTTTTTGCACCCCCCACTCACTATAAATAAGACCATTTTCTATAAAAATTGAGTGTGTAAATGTTCTTTGGGGTCATAGGCACCCTCTTTAGCAGTACATTGTGTCCCCTCTTGATGGTTGTGCCCCACTATTTGAGTAACACTGCCATAGAGTAATTAGAAACCCTAATAGAGCGTCCCCTTGATAAGCAGCACTTGATGATTGGCTACACTATAAACATATGCAATGAAATTACCAAAAGAAAATGATATCACATATATTGCTCTATTCAACAAGAAGAAGTAGATAAGCAGAATAGAACAGAAATGATAAAAGCAGTTTGAGCTACCCAGTTTTGATAGCAACCATGCATTTGTGTAAAGCTTAAAAGTGCTAGGCTTCTGTGGTCCTCTATGTTGATAAGAAACCCACAATTTTATTTGCATAATGTGACAGATAATATTTTTCAATAATTTTAATAATACTGAAATTCCTTCCACTTTTAAAATTTGATGTACTAAAAATGTTTTTCATGAAAGTCTGCTGCAGTCTCTAAACCAAAAATCCAAATCTAATGACTGAATTTAAAATGTATTACATTTTCAAAGTTGCCAACTAGCTCTTCCCAGTCAAATAAATTTAGAAATAGCACCAAGCACATTCCCATACTTTAACAAAAAAAGGAAAGCACCAAAAACTGCAAAATAAGTAAGAAATTGTATATACTTGGCAGATCTTGATGGCATCAGGAACCAGCATGCTCTCTTCATGTTTGCATCTGTGTATGGTGGATACCTTATGGCATTCAATGATTCAAGGTTTTGCTTTTTGATTAAGCAAGCCTTTCTGTGGGAGAAGCATTCAAAAGAAAACTTCCCATGGTAGGCACCCATACCACTTTGGCCCACACCACCAAAGGGCAGGGATGGTACAGCTGCCTGAACAATTGAATCATTTACGCAAACAGCACCAGATGAGGTCTCATTCAAAATCTTGTCACTTGATGCTTCAGATCTGGAAAAGATATACAGTGCCAATGGTTTCTCTCCTTTGTTGATAACTTTTACAGCTTCATCCACAGAGCTCACAGTCACAATTGGAAGCAGTGGGCCAAATATCTCGTCCTGCATTATTGGATCATCAAGTGTAACATCCTTCAAAATCGTTGGGCCAATGTATTTCTCGTCTTGATCACAATCTCCCCCAAAGGCAACCTTATCTGGATCTATCTGCGCCTTGATTCGGGAAAAATGTCTTTCATTTATGATACGTGCCAAATCAGGTGAGGTTTTGGGGTTATCTCCATAAAACTCTTTGACAGCACTGACAAGAGCAGGAATAAGCTTTGCTTCAGCTTCCTTAGAGCAAAGAATGTAATCTGGAGCAAGGCAAGTTTGACCAGAATTAACATACTTGCCCCAAATGATTCTCTTAGCTGAGACTTCAAAGTTACAATCATCGTCAACAAAGCATGGACTTTTTCCACCCAGCTCGAGGACAACTGGAGTGAGATGTTCAGCAGCAGCTTGCAGGACGATTTTACCCACTACATGTCCACCCGTGTAGAAAATAAGGTCAAATCGTTCTTTCAATAATGCTGATGTTTCATCCTTACCACCAGTGATCACTCTGAAGCAATCCTCATCTAAGTATCTTGGAATAAGATTCTCTATCAAAGACGCTGTAGCTGGAGATAGTTCTGACGGTTTCAAGATGCCACAGTTCCCTGCAGCAATACAACCAATAAATGGTTGTAGTGATAACAACAAGGGATAATTCCAAGCTCCAATAATCAATGCTACCCCCAATGGCTCGTATTTTATTCCACAAGTATTAAACTTGTTTACTAGGTCTGCTTCAGTCCGTTGCAATTCCACCCACTTCGGCAAGGCGTCAATAAATTTTGTCGC
This sequence comes from Cassiopea andromeda, assembly GCA_018155075.1. NCBI lineage: Eukaryota > Metazoa > Cnidaria > Scyphozoa > Rhizostomeae > Cassiopeidae > Cassiopea > Cassiopea andromeda. The sequence goes on from WIPJ01067800.1 coordinate 142,226, forward strand.
CTCAGCAACTAGGACAGTGAACTCCATCATAGTTGCTTCAAATTTAGGCTTTCGTAAATCCTGATGCAAAGCTTCCACGAACAGATCTTGGTTTTCTTTCAGCATTTTCAAAAATTGCTTGAGTTGTTGTATCCGTTGAGCGACTGGCCTAGTTTTTCCTTGGTTGAAAGATAACCGTAAGTGCTGTACCACATCAGAAAAATCGAAGTTTGCCGCCATATCTCCTTTCCTTGTTAGTAAAACCTGCCTGGTGCCTTTCCTTCGATATTATTCCTCAATGACAGAAAACACTACTTAGCTTTGAGAATCTAGCACACCATGAGCCTGCGGCTGTAATTATCAATAATAAAAAAACGCACAGGTCAAAGTACAAAAATAGGAAGCATGTGACCCAGGTAGTGTAACCTTGTTGTCACACGATAGGCGTGGTGGGTGTCAAGATGACCGCCTGGATTCATATTTCTACGTTTATCGATGAATGAAGACAGAAAATTACCTAACTTCCTGTTCTGCTAATGCCTGGGTATGAAGGATTCCGCATACTGCGGATAGCCGGAATTATGATTTGCATATGAACGGCAAGGGGGCTGTCATACTGCTAATGTATAAATGAAATTACGGAGCTATACATGCAAAATCAGGACAGATAAAGTAGCTTGTGAAAGTACTTGTATCTTGTATTAGGACGTCTCACATTTAGTTATTTGGTATTTAGACTCACAGTGCTTGTAGAAGACTGTAGAGGTCTACGTCGTATCGCGTTTTTATATTTGGTATTTTGACTCTCAAGGCTTGCGAAAGGTTGAGAGGGCCGTCACATATTAGTTGTTCGTGAGATACGTCGAGGGCTTGACTGGAAATGGGCCAACAGAATCATTTTAGTTTCCAGGAAATGTAAGCATATGTGTATATCGGTAGTTGTAAGACATTCATTCATTAATTGTAAGACGCGCGTACATGTCCAAAAGTATTTTATATTAGTTGTTAAGAAATAAGTTAGATTAGATATAAGTAATTCAAACGTAGTTTCGTAAAGCTAGGCACAACATAGGAAACCCCGTACTAATGACTATGCATGATACTGCATTCCATTCTATTGTTTTAGGGATTAAGCATCATACACGACTAGACTAGGTATAATAGAATAAATTAGAATTACCTTTCTATTGTATTTTATGCTGAGTAACGATTACGCTATGTCGGCAAAAGTGCTGATGCATCCTAAATCAGTATTTCGACATTATTTGCGTGCACCCCTCGTGGTAAATAAGAGAAGCGTTGAAGAACCAGAGAATTGTAGTTGGAACTATGTGAATCATGAGTTAGAGTTCGTTGGTTCAATGGCAGGGACGCGAGTCACCTAGCCGAGCCATTTGTACAGTAAAGTTGGTATGAAGATAAAAGTTAATAGCTATCAAAAATTTCTACTCTCTCCACTACGATTCTAAAGACCGCTCATGCGTCAAGGAATCCTGAGCAGATATAAAGTTGCCTACCGAAGAAGTGCATCCAAGAATTCTACGACGATTGTGATGATGATGTTCCAAGCGTCATTTCATCTCTCTCGCTCTATATCTCTCATCTTTCTTTTTTTCTTAAAATTCACAGAAGTAACCGAGGCCTATCTGTCAGGAGCATATTGAGTGTTGAAATTTCATCTCTGTTTTTCTGAAAATACTGTCATACTGCTAATGTATAAATGAAAGTCCGGAGCTATACATGGAAAAATTAGGATAGATAAAGTAGCTTGCGAAAGTACTTGTATCTTGTTAGGACGTCTCACATGTAGTTATTTGCTATTTAGACTCACAGTGCTTGGAGAAGACTGTAGAGGTCTATGTCGTTTCGCATTTGTATATTACGGTATTTGGACTCTCAAGGCTTGGAAAAGGTTGAGGGTGCCATCACATATTAGTTGTTCGTGAGATACGTCGAGGGCTCGACTGGAAATGAGCCAACATAATCATTATAGTTTCCAAGAAAAGTTAGCATATGTGTATATCGGTAGTTTCTATTCATTAAATTGTAAGACGCACGTATATGTCCAAAAGTGTTTTATATTAGTCATTAAGTATAACTTAGGTTGAATATAAGTAACACAAACTTAGTAATTTCATGAAGCTAGGCACACTATAGGAAACCCCGTAATAATGACTGTGCATGATGCAAAATTCCATTCTATTGTTTTAGGGATTAAGGATTATCTACCCTTGCGTCATACATGGCTAGACTAAGCATTCTAGAATAAACTAGCATTACCTCTTGCATTGTATTTTATGCTGAGTAACGATTACTCTATGTCGGCAAAAATGCTGATGCATCCTAACTCAGTATTTCTACATTATTTAAGAGCACCCCTCGTAGAGAACTACGATTGGAACTACGATTAGGATTAGGATTAGAATTAAGTACGATGAGTAGTAAGAAGAACTAGGACTATGTGAATCATAAGTTAGAGTTCATTGGTTCAATGGCAGGGACGCGAGTCACCTAGCCGAGCCATTTGTACAGTGAAGTTGGAATAAAGATAAAAGTTAATAGCTATTAAAATGTCTACTCTCTCCACAACGTTTCTAAAGACCGCTCGTGCATTCAAGAAATCCTGACGAAACATAAAGTAGCCCACCGAAGAAGAAGTTGTATCGAAGAATTCAACTACGACGATCATGATGATTATGATGATGCTCTCTTTCTCTCTACATCTTTCATCTCTCTTTCTATCTATTTTTCCTTAAATTTCACAATACCATTTTTGAACATTATTGATACTTTGTGACGTCATATCTACTAAACCAATGGACCTAAGGGGCTCAACCTATCTGTGAAGCAGGCCCTCAGTAGTATTTTGTGTATGTTTAGTTGTTGGTTGTTTACTTTATTTTGAGTAGGCTGTTAGACATAGCTGTCTTAGCTAATGTAGGCCTACTATGCATGACGTCCCTTCCGACGGACGGCGGAGTGAGCTGTTTTTGTCGTTCATCTGGAAGGTAACCCATCCCGTTTCTGACCGTACACAGCCATGTTTTACTTCAGTTAAGTTAATAGAATTGGCTGGGCCGCTTGGCCACTCACCCCGCTATTCTATGGAGAAGGTATAATGGCTTTGTACAAACATAAATAGAGATTAATCAAAAAGTGACCATAAATCTGCATGCACTAGCCAAGTGAATTTCAAAGACAGCTACCAAGTTTGGTCTATATGCCTATAGTAGAGTTCAAGATTTATCTTGTCACAAAGCTTTTACTCGATCGCAAAAAATTATGCTAATTTATGGTAATTTATTCACATAATGAAAATATTATGAAAAGTTAACATATAGTCCAACTAATCAAGTCATAGTCTTCCATTTACTATACTTGTCCTAAATAAATGCTTGGGAGCAGCAAGTTATTTGAAATAATAATCAGTAGGCGTTCCTTATTTCATTGAGACCCATTCTTCCACTTCCTTTCCTCCATGTACAGATTGCGTTTTTCGCACTCTCAAGCTTTAGATCCCAATTGAATATAATAAATTGAAATGCCGTGGGGGAATAAATTTTTTACAGCATTTCAAAGTGGGCTTCAATATCTATTGAATATGTTGAATGGGGTAAGTAATTTTCCATTTGTCTCAAGAATTCTTCCACCCATGTCTCCAGCAATATAAATGCTACGTAATGATTTTTATAAATTCAAGTAAAATACACACGCGAAAAATTCAACGATTTTCCCAAAAAGGCCAAGCAAACGGCAAAAATGGGCACTAGCATACCTTCCTCTAGCCAAAGGGGGGAAGAGGCGGTTGATCTACCATTTTTGAAACAGGAGGCCTGATATAACAGGTTCACTGAAGTCAGTGCCTGAGCCTCAATTTTCCTTACTTTTCCCGAAGTTGAGCCTGAGATTTTCTTAAATTGTTCTTAACTTTTACTGAAACAAACTGGCTAAAATGGTTTACACTTTCATCATTAATACTGTATACTTGAATTTGAATTCCATCTTTAACATTTTAAATGCAATAACGACGAATTACAAATTTTTGGCTTATAAAAACACTTCATTTTGGAAATTGAGCCTCGTGAGTTTCTTACGATTTTCTTAAGATTTTGACGAATTGAGCCTCCTTTTCTTATAAAATTTTTTCTTATAAAAAAAGACTTGTATTAACATTGCTTATCTATGTTTGCAGGATCTCCTTCAAAGCGGTTCAAAGCGGAAAAATGGACAGCGGTTGTTTATTGTACCTTATTATTAGGGCGGTCGAAAAGTCTATAAGATGCTTGCCATTGGGGAAGCTTTCTGCAACCCCAAGCCTATGTTCTTAAAAACTACAAATGACTGTTGTTTCAGATATCTTAAGCGGTGGAATCAGAGTTAGTGCAAACCTGTCAGCTACTGAAAATCTGTTAGAAAACTACAGATTCGGCTAAACAAAGTTTTTTGCTTCTCAGCAAAATCGTTGGAAAAGAGACAATAAGAGCATTAAATTATTGAAAGTAATGCTGTATCTTTCTATGTTGGCTTAGGGTCATGTAAAAGCCAAAATTAGGTCAAAAAGTCAAACTTTTAGGTCAAAAATTTTGGCGAATTCTGTGGTACCGTTGTATTTAAAAGTGTGGAAGGGGGCGGGTAGTACCCCTTCAAAGACCTATACATGTAATGATAAAACCAGATCTTTGGCACTCTGCAATCAAACTTCACCCTTGCCTCTTGTCTATTATCCATTTCCATAGCACTTCGTATGTCAGACAAAGTCAAAGGACACACTCAGAAGAGAGAGCACTGGAAACTCGAAATTTCCAGATTGTTCAAGATTTGAAAAATAGATTTCTACGACTTCTAAGATCTTATTGGGATGTTTTGAATATTTTATAGAGATTCTGCTGCGCCCAGTAGTAAAGTTGTCTTTATAACAATGTGGAGCTGAAGGAATTTCTTGATTTTGGTTATGGTGACCACAGTCAATACAGTTTAAATACGCATACGTGTATGTTGCAAAATATTTAGGTCCAAGCTGAATAATCTCATATCTTGAGTTCTTTGCGGCTCTATACTGACATGCAACAACAACTGTTGAGTGTTGTCAAAACATCTTAAAATAGCAATTTGTAATTCAGTGAGACAGTTGTGTGCCTGTAGAATGTTGAAAGAACATGTTTCTCTCAAGACCGTAGCCAGCTTCAGGGGTGGCAAAATAGTCCTGGAGGAATCACGTGGTACAAACTCCGAGTGTTTATGTCGTACTTTATGTTACCACAATCAAATGGACAATATGTGTACTGGAAAAGATTGAACTTTCTAGTATTTCACAGAAACCAAGGTTGAGCTGAACCAAAATTTCAGGAGATCTCTCCTTATCTAAAAGTATAAAGCAATAATAAAAAATTGCAAAAAATTTTCCAGGGGTGGCAAAAAGCTGATATCCTGTTGTCCAGGCGTGGAATTTGCCACCCCATGCCACATCATGGCTAAAGGCCTGGTTACTCTGAAAGAAAAAAACGACAAAAACGAGAAAGTTATCCTGTAAAACTTGATTGACAGTTTGATTTGCTAACTCGTTTTGTACAGTACCAGACCCCCTCCGAAAAGGGAGGGAAAGATACTCGTGTGCTACAAGAGAAATTGCAAAAATTTAACGACTGAAATATATATTTTTCTATAAGAAAGTAGTACTCATCTGTTTAAAAAGTTAAGCGTTTTTGTACTTAAATTCAATTTATCTGTGAGCACAATCTGGTGTTACCTGCCCCCTGTCAATCTATCTACTGCTATTTACTAAGATTTATCATCATTTTAAGCGTACTAATGCGCATGTGCAGAACATCGGAAGTCAACAATTTTTGCGAAGAAAGCGTTAAGAAAGTTTTGATACTGGAACCATGAAAAAGTTAAGAAAGTTTTATTACTGGGCCAAAAAACCTTTCTTATGTAAAGCGTGTACATAAGTCTGTCAACTACGAACGTAACTCCGTATGCGATGGAGTTCTTTACCATGAAATCTATGGAATGTGATTCTAGAACAAAGTAACTTTACGAGCTTCCACAAGCTAGAGCACAAAGATTTAGTTGGAATTTAATGCAAACCTACCCTGGAATAGTGTCAGTGATGAAATTAAAACTGCACAGAGCTTAGCTACACTCTTTTTATAAGACCAATATATAAGAGAACGAGCCTGAAATTTGATGGAAAATTAAGAAGAAATCAAGAACAAGCCTGCTGCTGAAGCACTGTCGCAAAATATTTTGTTGGACATCAATGCATGAGCTTTCCACAAGTATGTGAAATTAACAGCCTTGTCTTGTCTCCTCTTTCACCTCCATGAATTAGCTGCCCCTAGCGAAACTAGCTACTGTGCTAACATGGTCTATGTTAAATTGCTTATAAAAACATTGATATGCAAGCGAGACCATCTCGGACTCTCAATCAAGCAAAACCATCCATTGTTGTCTGGTATATTGCCTTTCTGTGTATTTCTAAATTGCCTACGCCCCAAAATTTTAAGAACAAATTAAGAACAATTCAGCTTCAAAGTCTGGGGAAAGTTAATAACAGCCAGCCTGAATCCTTAATTTTACTGGTTGTTATAAAAAGGAGAGTGTACATTGAAACGAAAAGCAAAACTTGGAATGGTGCTCCATACACGTGTAATATTTGCAAGGCTAACTTTCATGCTTTTTGTTTAAATTAAATAGTTTATTTATTTTAGTAATCTCTCTTTACTTGATAGTTTCCATTGGTTATTATAATGTTGCATATTTCACCAGCAGTAAAAAGAGCAATAAATTTAATGAAAATGAGAAATTGGCTGATACCTTTAAAGCAGTAGCTTATGCTTGCTCTTGAAACATTGATATCAAGAGAATCATCTCGAATATAACATTTGCCTAATGGGCTCTAAACCAATCAAAACATTCACTGTTGCCTTGTACATTGTCTTTCTACATATTTCTAAATTGTGTACACCCTATTAATTTAAGAACAAATAAAGAACAATTTAACTTCAGCATCTTGAAGATTTAAAAACAGCCAGCCTGAACCCTAAATTTACTGGTTCTTATAAGAGAGTATTTCAGTGAACTGTCAAAGGCATTTGCTCCCTACGGTCACAGTGGAGCAATCATTTCCATGACAACATAAAGACATATTATGAACTGTGCTACAGATAACGCAATCTTACTTCTGTTACGAATTTCTATTTGGAAGTTCTGTTTGGAACTCGTCAGGCTACCACAGCTGATCTATTTATCCTACTAAAAAGAACACCCCTCAAAACGGTGCATTTTTCAGCTCTAAATCATGGAATACCTTTCTATTCTCATCCCCATAACTAGTTCTATAACTACCTTTATATCTAAGTTTAAAGCTTAATTTATTGATTTTTGTACCTGAATGGATATAAAGGTGTTAAGGCTTTTAATTCTTGGTTTAATTTTGTGAGGAGTGCTCTCTCTCGATTAGTTTATCTACTTAGAGAGCCCAGGAGCTCTCTAACTCCTCAATCAATCTATTGTCCATGCATTATAGTACTTTTTTCTTTCTTAATGTTAGTGTATTTTTAGAGTATAGTTGTGTTTCTTTTGCTGTTGGATTTATGATAAATAAAATGAAGAAAATGAAATGTTACTAATGGCTTCCTATTTTTTACAACATAACTTTGTTCAGTAGCTCTGCATTGACAAGAAATGGTTTGCCTAGTTTAGCAAACTTTGATCTCATAACGAGGCAATGATGGCTGCCTGTGAGTGAGCAAGAACTGAGGGTGCTAAAGGTATCTTATGCCTGAAAAAGAGCATTTAATTTTTGTGGAGACGTGCGAGTTATATATTATGCTCACATTCAGTTGGAAAGATAGTTATCCTGCGTATATTTATAGTTGAAAAGATCTGCTTTTACGGGATCCCATCTTTGTCAGGTCGTAACGATGAAGTTTAAGTTGATGGTTCATCAATGGAATTTCAGTGAAGAGGAACTTATTATCAACCCTCGTGACTACAATGGCCTTCAGGTTGGAGACATTGTGGAGATTTATCATCCAGAAGACATATCCAGTCGTTTGCTATTGCGGGTTAACAAGCTGAGCACCGATTTTCAACAGAAAGATACGATAAGCATTGATCAAACTGTTGCATCAGTTTTTCAATTGAGGGCCTATCTTGATGTCTATGTTAAACGGATTGAAGCTTCTGAAGTCACACTTGACATGGTTGAAATTGTTTTCAAGGACCAGTATTTTAGCAGAAGTGACATGTGGAGACTGCAAAAGTCACTGACTGACTCTTGTGTGTATATTGGAAAGAAATTAACGTTTTCTGGCCTGAGATTGCAGGTTCATGAGCTGAGGGTAAACGAGGAAAAATTTGCATGTGGAGTGATTGGCACTGACACTAAGGTATCGTTTAATACCATAGGAGACCTTTTTTCATAGGAAATTTGATGATTTGTCTGCTTAGATAGATATGTTTTGTTTGTACTCGAATAGCTCTTTCGAGCCTGGAATCCAGGGTATGGCCTTTTTTGATGAGACCTCAAGAATGTACGAGCAACGTTCCAGGGGTATTAATGCAGTTTTGCACCTCGTCACCGACCTTGCCAAATATGGTATCATATGAGAGAGCAACTTAAAACTATCAATTGATGTATAATTTATTAAGGTAGATCCTGTATTTCTAGAAGAGGTGCAAAACTGTATTAGCACTCATTCCAGGTATGCACATGTGTTTTTTGTGTCAAATGAGCACTTTAAGTAAAACCACTTATTTGCATTCTGCCATTGAGAATGAAGTTCAAAGTAAACAATCATACTATGCCCTATCATGCTTTTCAGTATCCTCTCATGCCCTTTTCCAGGTGTGCAGTATCATTTGAGACAAAAAACTTTAATGTGTGTTTATAAATCTCTGCAGTCAGGTGTCTAGATGCTGGTGTGGTGTCTAATATAGTTCAGGATGAGATACCCTGTATTTGAACTATTGGAACCCACATGGGTGCTTTGCTAAGTAGAGATAGTGCTTTTGATGCAAATAAACAAGCCATACTGCTTACAATTTTGAGTTCAATCTAAGTTATTTGAGTTGCTTAATCTGAAAGCAGCACAACTTCTTGCTCAATCTCATGGAATAGCTTATGGATATGAAAATGTAGAGCAAAACATGAATTAGCTAATTTACTAGTAGTTCATGTGAACATATAGCAGAAATATTTCAGAGAGTTTAGCACACTTTTATTTTTACTATAGCAACAGCTATCATTCATTGTGCATTTGCATAGGCTAGTATAAAGTGTTGTTATAAATACAAACAAATGGTTATATGCTTGCCAATGTCAATTTGCATTTAGTTAATAATTCTATGAAAAACATGTCCTGTACATTGGAAATGATTGTCCATGCTACCATAGGCTTTCAGACCACATTTTGTGTTGCAGGTTGTTTTCAGATCTCAGAGCGCACAGATGCACATATTTATTCAAATGAGCACTGAGATGTGGGAATTTGATTTTTTTGGTGACCTCTACTTTGAGAAGACAGTTAATGGCCTATTAAGTGAATTGTTTGGCATGTGGAAAGAGAATAATTGTAATCATGAAGTTACAATTGTAATGTTTTCCAGAACATACTATGATGCCTTATCATTAGGTGTGTGTGTTTTTTGCTTTCCTCAATAGAGAATATAGATATAATTGTCATTCAGAGTGTCTGCCAAGTCAAGGCAATCAGGGAAGAATCAGGAATATTTGTTTTGCCCAAAAATATCAGAGAAAAATAAATGAATTTGACTAAATTTGGATAGAAACAGGAAAATGTCAGGGAAATTGTTTATGTTTTTGTTTTTAATGATTCAATTCTGTAATGTGCTAAAAATGAGCAAGAGAAAACAAATTCTGTACATATTTTCCTGTTTTCATGATAAAGTTAGAGCACACTTCTTTTCCACAACTGTGATAAACTTTATGTACAGTTTAAGCTTTGGATCTCTATTTACTCAGGGAAAACAGTTTAGAAATCAGGGAACAAGCAAGGAAATATTAAGGAAAATGAATTCCCTAATTTGGTAGATACCATATCATTAACTCACAATTGCAATCAATGAATGGAAATTCTTTGGCAATTGCTAATTTCCAAAAATATATGTTAGGATGAGGTGGTGATGTAGAAGAATACACTTCTTTAATGTAGCTGATATTATCCTTCAGGACAGTTAATAATATCAAGACATATGGTTGTTGACAGCAGTACTCTCAATTTAGTATATATGGTAAGCTTTGTAATGATGAAAGCACTTTATCAAAGCAGAAAAAATAGTATTCTGTTCAATGTTGAAGACCTTAGCTGATAATGATGTTGGACTTCATTAGCAATTCAATAGAACTTTCAGAGCATAGAAAATGGAATTAGTCAGTAGGCTTTAGTCAGATAACTGAGAGTGAAGCCATGCCAGAATGTAGAAATGCTCTTAGTTGTGGTAGCTCACTTGTGAATACTACAGTTTGAGTTTGATTTTACTTTGTTTATTTACTATTCAGCATATCCGTATTTCAGATGAATTCCCTAGGGAAATGCAAAGTTGTGTTGCAAAAATGCCAAAAGGGAAGTTTTACCAGGACTTTTACAAAGTGATCATTAATTCTGAACACATTGATGATTGGAACTTGGTTGCTATGAAATTGAAAACAAACTTTAATAGTTATTTGAGCTGGGTTGGCTGTGACTCTGAAAAGTTGAAAAATCAGCCACTGGGGAGCAATTCAAGATCCACAGATGGGAATGTGCTTGAAGCACTGAATGTTTCTTTGAATGGTAACTATATTACTCTTTTTCTTTAATCTAGTAGAATAGACTGAAGCTACAACTCTTTTATTCTACAATGCTCACTAACTTTGGCTATCTCCTATCTGTATGTCTTGTTTAGTAAATCATGAGGTATTGTGGCTTCAAGAATAGAGCCGGGTGATACCATATGTAGTTGGGACTCAATGTTCCCTGTGGGGTACCATCCATAATATCTAAGCATTCCTAATCCCCTTAGTTTATGCTTAGCAGCAATGCCTCTTGGATTAATTTCTACCATTTTTTCTTTCCTTACTTTTCTTTTCCTTTAAGTGATGTTTAAGAATTTGTTTGGTGTAGTATGAGTTTTTCTATGTACAGGCCATGGGGTATTTATGGTCTTTTGCACTCCATGGTATCATCCATGTATTGCTTATATGTATCTTGTGCAATTGTAATATTTACATGTATAAAAATGAAACTTTGGCTATACAGCTTCAAGCAAAGGAATTTAGAGAGGGAGATCTAATTCATCTATATTTTAGACAGACTGATGTATTGGTTTCAATAGTTTGTCTTAATGTTGAGGTTTCATCTGGAAAATGCATATAGACACCATTAGAGAATGTGTTTGTGATTGAAGATAGTAGTCATAATGAGCTATATCCAAAAACAAAAGATTATTCCTTTTCTTACTTTCTTTTTTAAATCTAGTGTTTGAAACCTTTTTCATTGATGTTAACTTGGAAAGAACAAATTCTACATGTGTCCTGATCACCCCTGGCTGTGGTGTGTTTGATGTGGATAAGGAACTATTGGGAATGACAAATAAAAGACTCCTGGATGTAGGTGAGTTTATTTGAGACATGTAATAATATTTCATGCCACTTCCTGCCCATTAATGAATACCTGGCAGCAGTGTGGAGAGATAATATAGTAAAGAGCTCATTACCCTACTTTAATGTTAATGTCCTTTCCAGTGGAGGATTATTACACTTTAATACCCTTTACCTTTAGTTCTATATAATCACGTATCAGTAGGACCAAAGAACTGGAAGTGAAATAAGTCAAAGATGCCACTGAGTAGAACCTGCTTGTTAAATCCTGGAGACACTTAGTTCCATCTCTGTTGGAAGCTCTTGACGCATACGACTTTCAGAGCTTGTAAGCAATTATCAAGAAATAGAAGTACTGACAAAAATGCGTAAGGATGTGGTTGTTTTCCATCTAAAAAGTATATACGATATTAACCTTTAATTTTTATCGAGTTTGCTACATGAGATTGCATTGTTTAGGTTTCGGAATGGATCTCGTTTGTCTCGCCGAACAACCTCTGCATGCAGTCCCTTTACTGAAATTTCACAAGAAGCAGCCAAGATTTAGAGATCAAAACACTCCTATTTACGAGTATGCTATTCCGCAATGGATAAACCACAGTTTCTACCGCTCTCCACAACAGAGGAATTCGACTTCGCGGTTTATACCAAGGATGAAACTTCCAGAGAGACCCATTGTTATAGATGAGGAAGCTGGTATACCGGAAGGTGTGTTGTATGTAGTTCTTTCAAGCCCTTTTTGAAGACAATAGAGAGTAAAATGCTTTCGTCAATTTTTCGTTCGTTTTGTTGTTTTTTGACCAGTTATTGCTTTCGTTTATTGTTTACTTGTGCCATGAACCAATCATTTGCAGTTGACACGTCCCTAGAGAATATGTCGTGTTGATCGGTTTAGCTCAACTAAAAACCACTGAACCTATGAGTTTATCGAATAAAACGTATCCACATGTGAGCCGTTTTACCTTTTTTCTTTTGTCGTTATGAGTAGCTGACAATTATGGCTGAGTTAGTAGCTGCTGTAGCCAAGAGCTGCTGTACCTAACTGGTAGCTGCTATAGCCAAAAAGTTTTGCATGCAAGCATGATTTTTCATGTTCTTTGGAGAATATTACGAATCTATAGCCTGAAATTGTGTTTTTATCTCAAGTATTTAAGGACTTTTTGAGCCTGATCGTCTAACTGGCATCTTATTAGTGGTTCATTTTTTATCCGCTGCGAAAAACTAGCCAATTTCTTAATCAACCCTTTTCAATGTTAATCGAAAAATTTTGCGTACGTAGTTGTGATTCCAAACTTCTGCATACGTAGCAGGTTCACACAAAGTCATTAACCACAAGGAATAACAAGCTGCACGCTTTTTTTATAAGGAACCTACATGTAGACGGCCGAAATATTTAAGGAACTTATACTACTCACGGAAGAAATCTAAGGGCCTTTGCAAGTTGAAACATTTTTATAGATACAAATAATCTTGAAATAGGAAGCCGGTTCCATTCATTTACTCAAGCAGATATTTTTTAAAACTTCTTTCCTATCTTATTCCTTTTGTCTTTTCCACTTTTATGACGCTATATGTGCAGTGAAAATTAAAGAACTATTAAGGAACTTTTAGTACTAGAATTTGATAAAAGAAGTCCAAAAATAAGGAACTTTTAGAACTAGGCCTTGAGCTAGGTTCCTTACAAAATAAAAGGCGTGTACGCATTTTATGCTAAACCTTTGGACTGTTAGCTCTATTGCCATAGTATTTCACAGCTAAAATTTCAATTTTCTTTTTCCGGCATTTGTTTTAGACTCCGTGTTAAAAATTGGAACCTTAGTCCCTGGGCTCTTTGTCACTGGCACCTTGATCGCTGGAAGTTCATTTCAGGATTGTACTTTAGTGTCTATAATAGACGCCCCCGTCTATTAATTTCAGTAGAATTTTCCCTCCCCCTTTACTTCTGAACACCTTCCTTCTAATGAATTTTGCAAATTGATCGTAATCAGAACATGCAGAAAATTGAATTACCTTTTACTAAAACAATTTACCAGCACGAACCACTTTCTAATGGCAATCCTTTTCTATTGAAAATTTGCCAACATGCATACTTCGTTCTATTAGCACTTTGTTTTTATTGAAAATTGGTCAACATGAATACTCCCTTCTATTACTTTCCCCCCTCTATTGAAAATTGATCGACATGAACTTCTATTAGAGACACTAGAGTATGCTCTTTTGTGCAGGTTTTTATTGTATAGGAGTTCTATTAGTACTCCCTACTCCCGATACGAGAAATAGCCAAAATCTCAAAATCCCCAAACATAGGACTGAGCGCTATAAAAAAGCTTTCATTACTCAGCTCTTAAGGAATGGAATAATAAGTCTAGAGACATACGTGAGTTGCCAACAATAAATACTTTCAAAAGGCAACTGAAATTGTACATGAAGAGCAAGACATAACTAAACACAACTCTCTGGAAGAGCAGCTCCACGCTAAATAGGTTTTGCTTTTATTGTTCAATTTTAATAGCTACTTTTCGTTATATATAACTTCGTTCGAAGATTTTTTTCTTTTTTTCTGTAATTATGCTGAAGGGTTTTGTTTACAAAACTTGAATATGAATATGAACGAGTCCTTAGCAGTCATTAAAAGTTTGCAATTGGAGCCTTGGAAAAGGACTCCCGATTTCTATTTAAAAGTCTATGTTCAATTTGCTCTCTGTGTTTGCTTTGATATTGAGGATTCTCTACTGGCGTTCTTTTTCTGTTGCATGCATTAGAAAAGCAAGAGAGGTCACAGCCGCAATCTGAGATTGATTTTGATGATTATGATGCTCAGGTATTTACATACACGACTCCAAGGTCAACCTCTCGTAACCGTGTCACAAGGGGGATTCACACAAGAAAGAAAGGTGATTTATGTTGCACCAGAAGGTCATCTCCTGATGTTCTTGGTATAAAAGGCAAGCCAGATAACAAAACCCATGGCTCCTGGAATGAGAACCACAATGAAACGTCACATAAGCCTCCTCTTTTTCGGGCATTTAGCGAAAATGATGACATCAGACTCGGGTCCTCGTTTGACAATATGATGCAAACAGAAGGTAGGCATTTATTATTCACTAGACCATTATTTGCTTTTGGAAAGCAATAATTAGTATTCACACATTAAGGCCGGTTTGCACTTTAACGAATGCACCGATTCGACCGAGGTGCCCCGAGGTTGATGCATGCGTAGCTCCCCTTCTTACTACCAGTTTAAAAATACTGTATTTCTCCGCCTCTAAGCCCTGGGCTTATCTATGTTCGTAAGGCATTTTTTTGGCGGGCCCATCTGCAGCGGGGATGCTTATATGAGTTGCCAGAAAATGTTCATTGAGAAAATGATCCAGAATTCTCTCGGTTTTTTCTAGCTTAGATAGCTCGAGTGGTATTAACGTTGACAAAAATCTAAATAATATCTACTTATGACCTATTCTTGCAGAAGAGTGCGTATCCATCCTTTTCGTCACTAGTTTCACTGTAAGTTTCACTATCACTGCCACTCCTTTCAGTCTCAAGGTCCAGGTGGAGGCATTGAGCTACTTTGTACCTATACACTCTGTGGTACAAAACTACACAAAAAGTACGCTAGAAGTATGATAACAATGTTCAATACTATTCGTGAATTTACTCTTCGCTTTGACCTAAGAAGCACTTCTATGGGGCCTGTCTGAGAGGGCGTATACGTGGAGTAAAGAATGCGTTTGGCAAAAGGTGAGCTTGTCTGCGGGAGGCTTATACACGGGGAGGCTTATAGGCGGAGAAATACTGTATATGAATGCGTTTGCCAATAGAAGAATGAGGAAACAAACGCTCCTTTAATCCTATGTTAGCTTTCTCCTTCTTTTAATACTTTCACATACACAGCAATAACAAGCAAACTATTTTCATGCTGGCAGAAATAGGCGTCGTAGATATATTTCCTACTACACAGCCCCCCGTGTTACGGTTTTAGGATAGCGCCACTGGTAAGCATCCTTGGCCATCACGTACAAAGTTCGAAAATCACGGGGACATTTGATTGGAACTTCGATAGGAACCTTTACTATCTAGGAGCAAAGAATCCCGAATTGGAACAAAAACGGCCTCCTTGTTCGTCATAAGTTAGTACTTGTTTTATTCATTGCAGCATCTAGGGTGAAGGATAAAGGTGATTGATCACTCGGGATGAGTGGCATAGCAGGGTGAGTGGCCAAGCAGCCAGCCAGTTCCATTAGCTTAACTGAAGTTAAGCATGGCTGTGTACGGTCAAAAACTAGATGGGCGACCTTCCAGATGAACGATCAAAACAGCTCACTCTGCCGTCCTTCGGAAGGGACGTTAAACCAAGGGGTCCCATGCCTGGATGAGGCACGCATAGTAGGCCTAAATTAGCTGCAAAAGCTGTGTATAATAGCCTACCCAAAATAAAGTTAAAAACAACAACAGCAACAACAAACAGTCAGACCTCTTGAGGTATAGTGGTGAATTGTCGTCTGTTGGGTGTTATGGTATTGCTAGCACAGTACGTGTGTTTTTGAGAAGAAAGGTGGTACCCGACTGCTTTAAGAGTTCAGAAAGTTCAATACTGGATCAAGTTAAGAAAATCTACAAGTCATATGCTGTTAAAATTCCAATAACATGTTATATATGTTCGATAATATGTTTTGTATGCTTTTCTCCAATAGTTTGCCTTAAGTTAAATAACAAGAGCCACGACGAGAATCATAGTCCATTTGCATTTTCTCTTCATCACATCCAATTAGACACTACCGTTACATATTCATTAGATGCTGACGTTACCATTGACATTAACAAATCCATTGGCTACAGTATTGAAAAATCCATTAAACATTCTATAAAACGTTTTGGGGAGACTTATATACTGACTGGAAACAATGAACAATAAATAGGTCGCGTAAATACCTGTATGGCGAAGGGCGTGAAAAAAATGAGCAGAAAATTGCCTAAATAGGAGATAACGTGGGTAGTTGAATGTTAACAGACGGAGATAACCTTGAATGGAAACTGCAAAACAAAGTTTGTCTTATGTTATTAATGGAAGGTCTTCATTGAGTTCTCGTGTCAATGCAAGTTCCTTGCACTGTTCTTGTATTCGAAGGCACAAAAATCGAACTTGGAAGATTTTTGCCAGGAAATTTATTTATGATGTTAGAATCCTAAAGGCCGTAAAAACGTGTGCATTTTATATATCATAAATTTTGCTGCTAGACTTTAGAGTGTATATTATCTTTTACTCAGTTTCATTTTCATGTCATTTCATATATATACGGAGGATTGCCCTTCAGCATTGCTGATTTTCGAGGGGCTCTCTACTTAAGTACTTAAAAAAACAAATTAAATTAGTATAAAGGAATAGAATATTGTCAACTATAAACGTATATAATTAAAAGACCATAATACAATATACAAAATTAATAGAGAAAAGGCAAAGAAAAGTTTATATCGCTTGCTTGTATTTGGTAGGTAAGCTGTTCCATGTTTTAGCAACCCTATAAGAAAAGCATTTCTGGCCATTAGAAGATCTCTTTTGTGGCAGCCATAGATCAGTGGCGACAATTTTGAAGATTATGAAAGGTTAGCTGGGAGACTTTTGTGAATAAATCACTCATGTATTGCGCAGCTGTCCCATGTATAGATTTAAAAACCATCAATTCTGACTCATGAGCTATGAGTTCCTTATTTGTTTTCCAGCACAACCTGCGCATTAAAGGTATGCCTGGAGCATCAAAGCTGCTATTTGTTGCTAAGCCTTTCCCATTTAGTATTTTGTAGTTATTTATTGGTTAACAGATATCATCTGCCTTTCATACTTTGACTTCAACAGATTCAATAAATTCCATGTAAGACTTCAACAGATTCCTTGTGAGATCTCAACTGATTCCATGTGAGTTCTCAACAGATTCCTTACGATATTTCAGCAGTTTCCATTTGAGATCTTAACAAATTCCTTATCTCTTACAGATACTACTGGTGCAGATAGTGACTCTAGTCTAGACATTGACAGCCCCTTCAAAGCTAGCGGCTTGTGCGTCACTGCTAGCAAAGACATTGATTCTGCGTACCATTCAGGGCTTATTAACCCATTCAAGCCATACCACTTGTCGTATAAGCTGACGTTATTCAGGCATTTATGGCTGCATGCATTTCCAACTGATGCGAGTGGAGAAGCTGTGCAGGAACACCATCTCAAAGTGCCTATGGATCAAGACGGGACTTCCCCTTCTGTAAGTTCAGTATAGGAAACTTGTGGTTGTTGATTGTAGTTGAATAAAGCAATTTTTGATTTTGAATAGCTCCTCCTTCAACTCCTTAAAAAATCTTTAGTTTTTGCGCTTGTAAGGGTGCTTAAAACTCCCTATATTCTTGCATTTTAGAGAAAATTCCTAAAAAGCTCCATATTTCTAATCAGTTTTTGGAGGAAAGACGTTTTAGCGGCAGGTTCATTTAGAAAATGATTTTCTTTTATCAAGAAAACGCACAAATCTACTCCTTAAAAATTATCTCCTTGTCCCTAGAAACTCCTTTTAAAAGTCCTCGAATTTTATCTACTCACCACAGAATAAACCCCCTTTACAGCTCAGTTTCTACAGTTATTAAAATTAAAAATAATATGTTAATGTTTTTGCACTTCTTAGTGCTGGGTCAGGGACACCAGAACGCTAGTTAGGCAAGGGGGACCATCAGGAACAAAAGGGTACAAAATAACAAAGAGCAAAAGCACCTCATTGGGACACCGCTTTGCATATACAACTCTTTGGGACATTTTCGTTCCATTTTTAGCTGGGTCAATATTTCGTACAATTTTACAAATACCTCTCTCTACAAATCAAATGTTCCTTATTTATAGAGCTTATTTGATTTCCATTGTATAATATCAATGTCTGAAAAGGATTCTATTGCATTTCAAAAAAAGGTACTTTGCTACCCCTGCTTCCCCAAATAAAAGGCAGGCGGGACGCTTGCTCTCCTCTGCCCCCCTCTCCGGCGTCCCTAAGCTGGGTGCTTACACCCCTTGTTCAGTGTAAATCAACCCTCTGACTGATGTGACTGACTTGCGTAGAGAATATCAAATCCAAGTTTCCCACATACATGCTTATATCCGTTGTTGTTGTTGCTGTAGCTGTTGTTGTTATTGTTGTTATTTGCTTGAAGTCTAACTGGCGTAGCCCTATCGAAGTAGAGAATAATTCACTCGTAGTTGTACTATATAACCCAACCACGAATATGGGACAAATTTATCAGTATGTCAGCTATTAGGCATATGATACTCCACACATAGCACTAGATTATATCTTTAGATCAACTTTAGACCTAACAAGAAGAGCAAATTCTATTGGTTCAAATTCCATATTAATGAACAGTTTTTTTCACCAAAATTATAAGCATGAATGAAACTTGAATCTTGCATTATTCTTAAATCCAGCTCTTCTGAACCTCAGTATTCTTGTAAACTTTATTCTTAAATAAAGTTTATTGGAATTTTGAGGCTCAAAAACACTGGATTTAGGAATATTGCAAGATTCGAGCTTCAAATATGCTTGGAATTTTGGTGTATTGCAGTTGTAATGCTGCTTTCAGACTTGCTTTTCGGTTATCGATAAAGTATTTATTATTCCTTCCCACTCTTGCTCTGTTTTATTTTGAAGGAAGACATCATTTAAGATTTAATGTACTACTTTGATTTTACACCTTTGATTTTACACCTTTGATTTTACACCTTTGGCACAAAGGAATAATTTAAGAATAATCCCAGCCTCAAAATCAAGAATATTTAAGAATATTGAGGCTAGGCGAAAAAATGAATATTGTTATAAAAAAAGAGGGTAATGCTTCAACACGCACTCCATGCACTTACGCACGCATACCCCAAACACCCCACACCAATTCTACTACAAAGGTAGCGTAGGATATTAGTTAAGCAATTAATACTTCAATATAAAAGGGACCAAAATTGTAAACAGGGATGTGCCGAGGCACTTCCGTTGGGGGGAAGGTATTTTAGCCATTTGACCAACTAATATGACAATGATCAATTAAGTGACGAATTCTCCTGCAGCATGACTAAATTTGCTACAATTTTGTTCATGTTGGGGGTACAATACCCACACCCCCACCCTCCAATAAAGAAGTTTATAATTTTAAATAATAATCAGTAGCAAAGCAAGAAATGCCAAATTTGAAAACTATCGAAGTGTTCGAGTAAAGCAGTCATCCCCAATTTCGACTCATTTAGAACTACTTGGTAGCCATTTTGATTTTATTTGTCTTTTGAAAGCCTTTCGATGTTGAAGAATGGAGCATGTCTGTCACAGATGGTCAAAAATCATATGAGAATTTCGAGCAGGATAGTTTGCGATCAGTGAAGAATGGAAGAACAGCTGATAGCTTAGAGAATCAGAAGACCGCACTGTTAAAAACAGTGGGAAGTGAGAGATCTTTACATAGTGGAGTTTCGGGTAATTGCTTTGAAGTTTGTTTACAGTCTTTTTATGAAGTCAAACTCGCGTATATAGGATCTCTTGGGATCAGGAAAATAGTGTGACTTATTTGAAGTCCGACTTTCACTTATCTAATGTTGTGCGAAGATGCTATTTTAGAGAGCGGACTTCAAAAAGCTCCGACTTATGCAAAAATCCGACTAGAACGTCCGACTTACGCGCAGAAAAAAACGAATCACTTGTAGCAAGCGGACCAGGACTGTAAATATCAGTCCGACTTGTGAACTATCCGATTTTGTCGAATTTGACTGTATAAGAATGCTTTTATAAGAACACGAGCCTCAAAATTGTCGGGACGTTAAGAAAGAATTATGAACAAGCTGAGGCTGAAGCACTGCCGTAGAATGTATTTTGAGACAATGATGTATATGCTTTTCAATCGCATGTTGACTGGAAATATCATTTCCTTGTTAGCCTGAATAGAATTGACAGCTTGTCATTTCTCCTGTTTGATTTTCGCCAATTACCTTACACCTCCCTACAATAAGCCCCCAACCTAGAGCTACAAATTTTTATTAAGTCCCCTTCAAATATGCCCCACCCAAGCTGTGACTGCCCCTATTTGAGAGTCTGTTAGTGTTTATAGAGCTAGGAAAGAAAAAGCAGCCATTCATCAACGACAATTTGGCTGTACTCGAAAAGCATCCTATTGCTTGTATGCGTAGCATCGAGAATAGTTTACTAGTAGAAAAATTTCAACTAGAATATGACCAGCTACCATGAAAATTGTTTAAATCCCCCCATGCAAAAATCCAAAAAATAAGTAAGCTCCCAGGGTGCTAATTGGAGGATTTAGGGTAATTCCCCCTGCTAATAATTTAAGAACAAATGAAGAACACCTCATTCATAAAATTTTGTGGGAAATGAAGAGCAGCCAGCCTGAACTTTAATGTTATTGGTTCTTTTCAAAAGTGTATTGTACGAATTACGTAGCATTCATTTAATACAACACCCGCTTATTAATTTTTGGATTTTTCTCCAACCCCCTTGTGCTTATTAGGACCACCCGTTTATTAATTTTAAGGAAATTGACTTTATAAAAACTCATTTCATTTCGTTTTTTGTTAGTTCTATTTACGCCCAATTTTCATGGTAAAATTGCGTACTGATGTATATATTTTAGTTTTATGCTTTATGACAACCTGTTTTTGTTGTTTCCGTCCGTGTATAATGATTTAAAGCCTTTTATTAAATTCCGACCTCCCGTTTATTTTGACCCCCCTTGTATTAAATTTCGGAATTTTTCCGACCCCCCTGTTTATTAGGACCCCCGTTTATTTGGCACTTGAGAGTACGTGCTTGGTGCTCAAGTTTGAAAGGCTCTAGGTTGGAAGTTAGGCGCATGATTGTACCATTCTGGCAATGGAAACTTGTTTTTTGCTCACCTTGGTAGGGTAGCTATACAGCTAAACACAATAGTACAAAGCAATGAAATACTAGTACTGGTCACATTACCGTTACGTAATCTCGAATATGATTGGTGCAGAACTTTTATCATGCACCAACAATGTACCATACCAATAATTAATTATTTCGTACAGTGGACTGTGGATATTAACGGAGAATTGGAGAGCACAATTGATGTTTTCCAACGCAGAAATTTCAGATAAGCCCTAGGAGTAAACTGGAAGAAGAATATTACCAATGAAAACGTTTATGCCGTAACAGAGTGTGAGCCATGGAACTAAGTAATAAGAGTGAGAAGATTGGCTTTGCTAGGACATCTAATGAGATCAAATTCTGAAACGCCAGCAAGGAAAGCCCTTAAAGAGTACCTGAAAAGAATTGAAAAGCCAAGAGGGAGACCAAAAACAACCTGGATGCAGACAATATGTCAAGACCTCAAAAGAATTGATATACAGATAGATCTTTCCAAAAAAAGCTAACATTTAGTAAACTATCTGAATTGGCTTAAGACAGAAATGACGGGCAGGAAACAGTAGAACGCGCTGTGCAGAGTTAATTACGGAAAAGGGATTAGTTTTTGGTAGTTGTATAGGCGAGGTGGCGTAGTCAGGGTTTGCCACAAACCCTGGAAACTCTGGAAGATCCTGAAAAACCCTGGATTTTCTTTGCCCCTGGAAAAATACCCTGGGAAACCCTGAAATTACATTCCACCCCTGAAAAGTAATGTCTTGAAGCAGATTTTCCACGCATCACTTTTTGTCCTTGCTGCTATATTTTCACTCCCGTGATGCAGTGGAGGAGGACCTATATAAGGTTATTGGGGGACAAACAGCGTACCATGTGTCGTGTAGCAAGCAGGCTCTTTTTCCAACAACAGACACAAAATTTCAAGTAAAACGCAGAATGAATGATGGATGGGTACAAGCAGAAGATCTATATGTGATAATTATATTTTTTGAAAATATTGTCAAAAGCACCCTGGAATGCCCCTGAAATTTGGCAGAAAATCCCCCAGAAAACCCTGGAAAAAAACTTCATTTCGCTGTTGGCCACCCTGATAGTGGTTAGAGCGCATGTCTCCCGTGTGGAAGGTCTACGGTTCGAGTCCGACTCGATGCCCTAACTGAATTCTCGCTCACTATTCACCCAGCAGCAAATGGGTACCCAGTGGCAACACTGGGGAGATAAAGGCGGTGAGGAAAAGAACTGGTCACCCTACCTCACATGCCAATGGCTCAGGACAAGTGTCCTCTCTAACAGGCACTCCCCAGCGTACGAAAGTATACGGGACCACCTTTACTAGTAGAAGTAGTAGTAGCGAAGCGCCGACACTACATATATTCTTGTGTGCCAAGAGATAGGAATATTTTCTCTACAGATGCTCTAAACTTAAAGCATGCACGAAAGTGCACGTTGTCCTAGAAGCAGTAGGTGATATAGTTTAATTTCTATACTTTCCTTTGTTCTATATCCCCAGTTTGCACAAGCTGCAGTCATCTCTATATTTGGCCTGACTTGTTTGGCACACGAGATCGAATTGGCCAATCCTAGCCACGATGTCGTAATGGTCATATGCTAAACCACTGCTTGTATCTCATTGCGTATGCTTTTTTATTAATAAAGATTTTATGATTCTAATTATTATATGGCTTCCCACAATCAAATGACAGCTACGTGACTGATTTTTATTACCATTTTAGACCAATATTTGCTTCAGAGGGATCCAAATCGAACTACAACGATACTGACGGGCGTTGCTTGGAAATCGCTCAGCATTCCGGCTTGTTTCCCACTGACAACAGACTATTTTCCGGACCAAAAGACCTTCGAAGATCATTTCTTTTGGTACAACTACAACGTCATAATGGACGATAGCTATGTTAGGTTTGTCCGTTTGCGTATCTGCGATGTTTATTCCACATATCAATTCCATCTCCGAATAAAATGCTTAGCTATTTCATTAAATATCATTACAGTATTAACCCTTCACTAGGGGATCATTCATCCGCTACGTAGCTCCTCTAGTGGGAGGGAGGGTACCTCGATTGGTTACGCTATTTTTTAACTTTAATGGAGAGTTATAGTACGAAGCGTCAAGACAGGGGGGAGGGGGGTGTCAAAAACGCTAAATTTAACGTTACGTAACGGGTGAATGACCCCTAAGAAACTCATTTTGTAATCATACAGGTATTATGATTTGGCCTTAAAGCAGTGCTAAGATTGAGCGCCTTTCTCATTATACCTAAAGAATAAATCTCGGGACACGCTCGTGACTACCATTGGGTGCTAACAGTTGAGAGAAACGGAGTGTACGATTCCTTGGTTTCTTATAAATGGTAAAAAATAAAACAGGCTGAACAAATTCTTATAATTACATTAAAGAAGTCACCAAATGTGCCTGTACTGTATGTTTCAAAAGAAACCGTGAAATTGACTTTATTTGGGTAACATTAAGCCAAATGTTTGTCAATGACTATTGGAATTCATAGTTTATATTATGAGGTGCTTAAAAATTACAATTTATCCTATCAAAATTATTTTTCGGAGACTCGAACAGAAGTGGCTTGTTGTTGCTGTTGTTCTTGATGTCATTTTTTTGTAAATTGAGTGTGTGCAAACAGAAGTGAAATAGTAGCCTGTTTGGTGAACGTACGAATACACTTTTTTATAAGAATAAAGTTTATAACAATATCGGGCTCAAAATCACCGAAATTTAAGATTAATTTAAGAATAATATGAGAGTCAACCTTCATCAAGACATAAGAGTTTTGTTGTACCCTAGTTGTAATACTGCTTTCAATTGTACTTTTGTATTATCGATGCAGAATGTAAACTCTTGGTTAGTTTTGAAACATCAACAAATATTGGAATATGTTCCTCAAGCTCTTAGGCTAAGTTATACCTTTGGTATTTAAGAATAATTTAGGACTAATTCTAGACTCAAAATTAGAATAATTTTAAGAATAATTAGAATAATTTAAGAACATTTAGAATAATTTAAGAATAATTAGAATAAGTTAAGAATAATTAGAATAATTTAAGAATATTGAGGCTCGGAAAAAAGTAAGGTAGTCTTATAAAAAAGGAATCTAGATCCTCTTCTGTTGAAGCCTGTGTAATTATCATGTTTTTCTTTTTTGCGATGCTTTTTTTACTAGTTAGGAGGTTGAACTCCTCATAGCAGTATTCAAGGAGTAACTAGGAAGCTGAGCCCCTATGAGCCTTCCTATTGATGTTTTGGGAATCGTACACTCCATTTCTCTCAACTGTTAGCACTCAATGGTAGTCACGAGCGTGTCCCGGGATTTGTTCTTAGGTACAATGAGAATGGCGCTCAATCTTAGCACTATTTTCAAATCATAACACCTGTATGTTTATGCATTTTTTCCAGTTATCAAATGTTTATTCTGGGTGATGTTTATGTTGCAAAGAAAACCTACTTTCAAGTTCCTATGTGTTTCAGCGAATTTCCAGTTGAAATTCCAAGTCTAGATTCAAGTGTTGTTTCGAAGGATCTACAAGTCTTTTTTTATAAGAAAACCATCATTTTGCTTGAGCCTCAATATTCTTATCTTTTCCCGAAACTGAGCCTGAAATTTTCTTAAATTTTTCTTAACTTTTGCTGAAATAAACTGGCTGAAATGGTTTACACTTTCTTTACTAATATTATATACTTGAATTTGAATTCCTTCTTTAAAATTTTGAATATAATGACAACAAACTATTGATTTTGGCCAATAAATATATTAAATTTTGCAAATTAAGCCCATGTTTAGTTGTCACTCCATGTTTAGTAATTGCCAACATGGCAGACATGGAGGTGCTACGAAACTGTACCAGCGCTAAAAAACGTGTATTGAAGAGATGTGTACGTGAATTTTAGCTATCTACCTAACAACAAGACTATTCTGTAAACATTGTCAGGATAATCCCATTGCCACGAAAGTTCACCCGGTATAATCATATTACTTTTCTTCTTCACATGCAATGTAATAATGCTTGTATGTTGCTTTTCAAATTTCAATTCCAAATTAATGTTATTTGCCATGCCTGTGTAGTATTTTGCTTGTATGTTAGGCCAATTACAGACGAGAACTCACATATGACCGACCGCTTTAAGATGACACCGAAAGAAAAATTTCACGAGGCAATAAGCCAGCGAATCTTGCAAGTATGAAATTTTGCGATTTTCTATTCTTTGTTTCCATCATGCTCAAGCAGCATCTAAGATGCTAATAACAGTAGTGTATGGAAAGAGAAAAATAGCTCATGTAGAGTTTACTATTTATACTGTTTGAAGTAATAGTTTTGATCGAGAAAATAAGAGAAGCGTTAAAAAATCTGTGATAGAAATGAACAGTTTACGTAGAAATAAACATTGAATGGTTTACATAGGGATGACATAGAAATGAACACTTCACAGCTGACTGTAGTATTGTCAATTTAGGGCGATATTTTGCCATGTATCTGCAAATTGCTTTTTCGAGTAGCTAAATTCATTTGCTCCAAAATAGCTACATGGTGTTACATCAAATATTCATTACTAACATTGCGATTGCGAAACGACAATTGCGAACTTCATGTTTTTGACATTGATTAGTACGTATTCATTACGCTTGAATATGTACAGGGTTTCCAGTTTGTGAAAAACAGGAAAAAGCTGAAGTTTTTGCTCAGTCCAAGCAAGAGCAGTGCACCTTCGTTGTTCCAGAGGCTGAATGAGAAACCTAAGGAAGAGTATGTGCTAAGTCACGCCCAGCAAATTCACGTGATGCAGTTTGATGATCAAGAACTGACAGTGAATAAATACGTTAACAAACATCTCTCAACAACGAAGCCTATTGAATACAAGTATGTATTTGTATTTACCCATCTATAGCTATTACAATAAATATACAACTGCATGGGACTCTTATCTCATTAGTCTACCTACTTTAAGAGCCCCTCCTAAAAGAATTCTACTACATTGTTTAAAATATACTTAATTGCGTTATTAAATTATGTTTATGGTTATATTGTATTTTACTACGTTGTTCTATGTTATTGTAAGTAGTAGGTAGTAGTACATTCTTTTTTTTTATAAGAATAAAGTCTATAAGAATATTGAGGCTCAAAATTGCTAAAATTTAAGAATAATTTAAGAATATTGCCAGGCTCAACCTTCATCAAAACTAAAATATTTTGTTAATCGAATCAAAGCTTTATACGAGAATGGGTGGTTCATGGGACAAATCGAGTACTTCAATAAAACTCTTGCCAAATATAGAGTTACGTCTTCAGATGATAACGAGGGCTACATTGGCATTGATGATATTGATGGAGTTGAAATAATGCTTTTGGACTAAAACCGTATTTTTACTTGTTCTGTTTGTTCTCGTTGAAATTTATGATGAATCAACACATCAAAAATGATTTAATATGTTTCTTTGATCTTAAGGCGAATTTACACCTTGTGTTGAGCAAGAAAAATTTAAGAATAATTTAAGAATAATCTGAGGCTCAAAACCGAAAATTTTTAAGAATATTGAGGCTTAGAAAAAAATTAGGTATTCTTATAAAAAAAAGAGTGTAGAAGTTGAATTGAATTTGAATTGAATTGAATTTGAATTGAATTGAATTCCTCAAAGTGCGTTAGA